>PVKZ01001213.1:0-449226 GCA_004027375.1 Macroglossus sobrinus | reverse complement strand
AGAGAGAGAGAGAGAGAGAGAGAGAGAGAGAGAGAGAGAGAGAGAGAGAAACAGAGAAACAGAGAGAAACAGAGACAGAGAGAGACAGAGAGACAGACAGAGAGAGAGACATGAAAAAAACCCAGAGAGAGAAGGCCTGAATACTAATGACACTGCAGGTACTGGTTCCAGCCTATTAAGTGTATGTTCATTATCTATTGTTGCATCACAAATTCCTCTCCCCACCAAATTTAACAGCTTAAATTAACATTTACAGTCTCAGTATCTGGGGGTCAGGGATTCAGGAGCATCTTAGCTGGATAATTCTAACTCAAGGCCTGTTATGAGGTTGCAGTCATCTGAAGGCTAGACTGAGGCCAGGGGATTCACTTCCCAGATGGCTCATTCATGTGGCTCATGACAAGAGGTCTCAGTTTCTTGCATGCAAGCCTCTCCACATGTGGCTAGAATATCCTTACCATGTGGTATCTAGAGATCCAAGAAAGAGAGCAAGGAAGAATCTATAGCCTCACCCTCTCTTGGATGTCACACACCTTCACTTTTGCCATATTCTATTCATTTTGAATTAGAGAATTGTGGACATGTACTTTTCCAACTTTTTTGAGATATATTTGACAAATAACATCGTGTACATTTAAGGTGTATGATGATTTCATATACAAACATATTGTGAAGTGATTTCTATTTTAAGGTTAGTTAACACATCTATCACCTCACTTAGTTACATTTTCTTTGTGTGTATGGTAAGAATATTTAAAACCTACTCTCTCAGCAGCTCTCAAGGGTACAATATAGTATTGTTAACTAAAGTCATTGTACTGTACCTTACATTCCCAAAATTTATTCATCTCATAATTGAAAGTACTCTTTGACCAACACGTCCCCATTTCTCCCAGCCCCAAACACCTAGTAACCACAAATCTGTGTGTTTCTATGAGTCTGACTTTTTTTTAAATTGTGGGCATATTTTTAAAGCACTACAAAGAGACAATGACCTCTGAGGGAGGGTATAAAGAATAGCCCAACAAGATCTAGACGGATATGGAAATAATATACTTTGCTTCCCAATTATTGAATTAACATCAGCCAGCATTTCCAACTGAACTGTTTGACTTTATAAAATTACCAAAACTGATTTAGGCAACTCTATAAAATAAGTAAGGTTGCTTTTGAGACCGAAGACCTCCCTTTCCCCTCTGTGGCAGTATTCCCCTAATCTTTTCTGGAGGCCCTGATATAATTGGACCTCACCTGATCAAAACAGACTCTCAGGAAGGGAACATGTAGCAGTCATTTTCACTTTTGTATACATTTAAATCATTACCTCTCTAGTAAGTATTTAAATTTTAAAAAATGAGAATTGAATAGATGGCCTTTTCACCCAGATTTCATTTGGAGGGACTGTAAAAGGTAGAAGTGTTTTTGAAGGAGATATGAGGTTCTTGTTGACCCCTTGGAAATCTCCCACAGTCGTTAGAGTAGTAGGTCCCCACATGATAAGGTGGACCCTGCTTATTTCCATGAGTGCCTTTATGCTGTTGTTTACCAACCATACACTGGAGACTTTCTTGCAATAGTTCAGCCATAAGTATAAGTTCAAATAGTTTTTCTGTTGCATTCACTACCTGGCGTTGGTGTTTACTGAGTAATCAATGTAAGAGAAAAAAATTTTATTCTTCCAACTCTTCATATACATGACCCCAAACAATAATTTGACTTTTCTTCCCCACAGAATTTTCCATTTCCCAATTGCCAAGGACTTTTTTATCTTGTATTTAAACAAGAATGTGTGAGTCATTCTTTAGCACTTATTTTCAAAAGCAATGAAGCAGTAGGCATTAGGTTAGGATGTGTCTTGGCCACAGGGCTTAAATTTTAAGACCCATTTTTAGCTTAGTCCATGCTGGATTAATTGAGATATCTTTTGGAGCATTTGCTTATTTGTTATGACATGTAATATTGAAAATTATTTTGTAATATATTTAAAGACTTTCTCCTCAATATGAATAGGAATTTAATTTTTTAACCAATAAATTCTATTTTTTTTAAATATAATTAACCTTTTCAAAAATATCTTCAGGAGCCAAATTTAGAAAGTATGTGGGCCATTCTGCACATGTCACAAACGTCCGCTGGTCTCATGACTTTCAGTGGGTATTAAGCACAGGAGGGGCTGACCACTCAGTTTTCCAGTGGAGATTTATTCCAGAAGGTGTCAGCAATGGCCTGTTGGAAACCGCACCTCAGGGTAAGACCAGCAATAATTTTTTCAACATCTGTTTATTTTTTAATAAAGTTTCAAAGAATGTTCTAACACCTCTTCTAGAGGTAAAGAGTTAAAACAATTTTGAAAAATGTATTCTTATAGTAAATTTTAACAAAAGAACAGAAAAATCTTTTGAGATGAATATGGGTCAGTTGAATAGCTTCTTTCAAAGGATTTTGCTTCTACCAAATGCAAATTGAAGGTCTAAGGTTTACATGAAGAATTAACCTTTGAAGATAATATGAATGTATACATTTCAGCTCCTTAAGATGATTGTAATGGGCAGTGGGTCTGCTTGGTTAGGTTATGGGGTGACAGGGTAACCTTCATAATAGAAGTTGCCTCCAGAATGGGGTTCAAAGAATAGTCTACAATCTGGGCCAATATGTTCCAGTTCAATGGATGTGTAGTTTTTAAAATTATTATGATGTCAGTAGGAATGATCAGATAATTAAACAAAAAACTATGTGAGAAAAGGTTTTAATTAAATGGGTTCTGCAGTGATTTTGACCATGGCAGTTAGGGGCACTTGGTGGGCATATGAACAGGCTAAATGGGATCTTTACTAAACTAAGTAAGTGGTTGGATTCTTTTTGTCCCAGCCTTCTCCTTGGTTAAACCTGCCTTTTTTCTCTCTCTTTTTTTCTTCTTGCCCTTTTCAAAGCAAGATTTAAAACTCATAAATCTATTACCTAATAGAAGTGTGGAAATGGATATGTGTGTGTGTGTGTGTGTGTGTGTGTAGAGAGGGTTCCTAGGCTGTTAATTCTCCTGAAAGTGTCGGGTGGCAGGGTGAAAGGTATGCTGAACTTAACCAAAAGGTGAGAGAGATGTTTTAAGAATTTACATTAAATAAAAACTACGGTGTAGTTATTTTTATTTACTTTCATAGAAGAAATAAAATACAATTTTTAGCTATTTAGAGTTGCAGATTTTTTACTTGTTTTTTGTGGATGTGTTTCTGCAGACGGTGGCACTGATTCCTATAGTGAAGAATCTGATTCAGATTTATCCGATGTGCCGGAGTTAGACTCTGATATTGAGCAAGAAACGCAAATCAATTATGATCGCCAGGTTAGTAAGCAGCCAACCTCCTAACAAATCCTTTATAACTCAGAATCTCCATCACATTGGATTTGGACATTGACTAGAAAATGGCTGGCACATAGGCAAAAGAGAATCAAGACAAGAATAAGGAAAATTTCTTACTTTTTGTCTTTAAATACAATTTTAAAGTAAGGCATTTACCCAATCATATCCTTAAGAAAACTTTTTTAAGTGGAAGGTAGTAGGAAAGCTTAAAAACTGAGTGACAGCACCTAAAACTTTAAAATGTTTTTTTGCAAGCAAGCTACCAGATTTTGTATTCTCTTAGTAGATAATGAAAGCATGCATTTTCTTTATAGAATTAGGTAGCTTTGGAGCCATGATAGTTTGTAAGTGAGCTATTATCCTGGTTTCTTAACTTACAGAGACTATTATCCATTTAATTAAAGTAAAAGCCCAAATACAATGCACCTTATTTCTCCAGTCAGAAAGGATGTGCAATTACATCCAATTTGAGTCCTAAGTTTTTTAAAAGTAGACATTTTATTCTAGCACTAAACAGTGAATATTAGAGCAATCTTTTAGAGGAATCTGAACATATCACCTTGTTATAGCCATAATTGTAGGGATTCTATTTTCTTGTCATTTAACAAAGACATGTGATGCAGATTCTGTACACGAACATGGAGTGAATAAGATTTCAGGTTTCAGACACAGCAATTGTCACTGTTGCCCATGGAGACTTACAATATGGGCCTATTATATAGGCCTATGGCAGCTGTCATGAATCAAGTGTCTCTGTGGGGCCCAATTCTGTGCTTTACATACACCAAATCCAACCCCACAATGACCTTGAGAGGTTAAGTAGTTCACCCACATTTATATCACCTGTAGTATTAGGGTAAGACTGTGGATCTGGGCTTCTCTCCAAAGCATGCATTCTATGTGCTACTTGGCTTTGCCTCTACATAAACACTGAACTTACCACTTTTTGAATATTTCTTTTCCTACCCATAATCATCACTCATTGATTCAATGTGTGAAAAATTTTATCAGTGAAAATGCAGTCCAACTGATGGTTTGGGTCAACTTCATGACTAAATCAGTTTGTGTATTGATGTTATGTATTATGCAAAAAAACTACTGAAGTTAAGGATTTGGAAGGAAATTATTAATGGGGAAATATCATGCAAACATTAAACAATATTATACCCTGGTATCAAGGAAAAATGAAATTTAAACAAAATGAACATAAAATCTAGGAAGAAAAGAATAACAATTTTCTTTAATTAGAAAGTTTTTATTTAATAAAATAATGCCAGTAAAAGATTGAAGAGACATGACTGTGTTGAAATGCTTGCCTAGCATTTATAAATTCTACCTGACTTCTTACTTCACAAAGCTTTCACCTGTACTATTTGATTTACACTCACAATATTCCTGAGTTATTCCCAATCAGGGATTTTTATCCTTTTCAACAGATGGAAATTTGAGGCCCACAGAGGTTATGAGACTGTTCAAATAAGCAATAGAAATACCTAGACTAGAATTCAGTGCTCTAAAGTAGTTGTTGAGCTGATGAAAGCATTATGAATTCCGAAGAATAATTATCTTTAGATTTTAAAAGCTTAATTCATTATATCTGTAATAGACAAAACAGTAATGACTTTTTAAAATAAAAGATTTTGAGACAAATCTTAAATAAGGACTTTATTAGAAGAATATTTTATGCTTTTTAAAAAGTAATGTAGTTTAATCAAATGAAAACTCCTTTATGAAGATGAGAAATTATTAATTGTATTTTATATTCAATGTATTAGGTTGATATGTCTTGGTAGTAGGGCATAAAATACATGCTGGACAAAAGATTGATTTTTATGTATTTAAATTGTAGGAAATGTTCTCTCAGTCAGCACATATTAGGTTCTAGTTTAGACAAAGAGCTTTGCTCTGTACCTCAGAGTCTGATTTGTCTAGATGCATAAAGCAATGGAAGGAAAATAATTCCAAGGAATGATCACCATGATTCATGAGGTACATTTTGCAAATTTAGAATCAAGAAATTTCTTTCTTTAAATTATAACGAAATATTTATATTTTGTTGATAATGTCAATAATTTCCTTATTTACTAGAAAACTAATATATTTTCTGAATATAAATTACTTAAGAAACATAATAGAAAATTAAGAAAAGACATTTCATATCCCAGTGATTTAAAAAAATATGTTTTGTTCACTAGAAGAAAGTAAAATTTGATAATATGGTTTATGTTTTCAATTTTGTTTTTCAAAGAACTAACAGTACTGTTAATTTTTTCTATTCCTAATCTCTATTTCATTTATTTCTGCTCTAATCTTTATTATTTCCTTCCTTCTACTAACTTTGGATTTAGTTTGTTCTTTTTCTAGTTCCTTGAGATATAATGTTAGGTTGTTTGAGATCTTTCTCTTTTTTTAATGTATGCATTTATAGCTACAAACTTTCTTTCCTCTTAGGACTGATTTTGCAGCATCCCATAAGTTTTGGTATGTTACGTTTCCATTTTCATTTGTCTCAAGATATTTTATTTCCCATTGTATTTCTTCTTTGATCCATTGGTTGTTCAGGAGTGTGTTGCCTAATTTCCACATATTTGTACATTTTCCACCTTTCCTCCTGTTATTAACGATGGTAGTTGGAAAAGATACTTGATATAATTTCTACCTTCTTGATTTTGTTGAGACTTGTTTTGTTTCCTGGAAAATGTTTTGTGTGCACTTGAGAAGAATGTGTATTCTGCTGCTGTTGTTTGGAATGTTTTATATATGTCTATTAGGTCATTTGATCTATGGAATTGTTTAAATCTCCTATTTCCTTATTGTTTCTGTCTGGTTGATCTATCCATTACTGAGAGTGAGGTATCACAGCCCCGACTATTACTGTATCGATGTTCATTTCTCCTTTTAGTTCTGTTAGTATGTGCTTTACATATTTAGGTGCTCTGATGTTGGGTTTATAAATATTTACAATTGTTACATCTTTATGTAGAATTGACCCCTTTATCATTATATAATGACCTTCTTTGTCTGTGACCGTTTTTAGCCTCATGTTCTCAAAAATGTGATTTCCTGCAATTAAAGATTTCCTGAGAATGTCAAGATATTAACGCTTTTGAAACCTGAAGAAAAGAGTCTCAACTAAATGTATTTGTTATACTTCAAGGTTTACAAAGAAGATCTACCTCAGCTAAAGCAACAAAGTAAAGAGAAAAACCATTCAGTGCCCTTCCTCAAACGAGAAAAGGCTCCTGAGGACAGCTTGAAACTCCAGTTCATACACGGGTGGGTGGCCTGTCACAAGCTTTATCACCAGGCTAAGGAGATCTGCTGTACTCTGTGCTTTCCCTTCAGACTGGCTCTTCTCTTCAATTTGCACTTACCTGTGATTAATATTTTAACTACGATTCTCTATTCAGTTTTCTCAGTCGATGTTTGGTGGCCATCTCAATGTGTGTATCTAGATTTTTCATGCCTCATGTACTTGCATGATGTATATGTTACTGCAGGTCATTGTTATTTCACTTAATACTCTCTACCACCTCTATCCTTTATCCCCATAACTCTGGCTCTCTTTTGCTTGGCTCTGACTAGAACAATGTTTTCTTTAAACATTATTGCTCACATATGCCCAAAACATTTTGAATTTTGAAAATTATGTACAACCTTCCATACTTCAAGTTGACATTTAAAATTTTTCAGCAAAGGTGTAAATGGTTGTGAAGATTATAATATCTACTGTTTTATAAACACATTCATTTAAAAATGGATCCAATGGAAACTTGATGCCATAGATATTTGATTCTCACCATCATCAATTTATTATTTATTATTTATTATTGTTTATGCTCACAGCACGTGGTCTTCCTAGGTGGTCTCCCATCCAAGTCCTAACCAGGCCCAACCCTGCTTACCTTCCAAGATCGTTCATCAGGCTTGCTCAGGGTGGCATGGCCATAGACCATGGACTGTGGCTTCATTGGGACATAAACCCAGGACTTTCTATGTGTAAAGCAGTTGTGATAACCGCTACACTATGGAACCATGTCCTCACCATCATCAATTTAAAAACATAAATAAGTTCTTCTGTAAAAGTAGAAAATTTCCCATCATTCATAAATCTCCTTGCACTAGTATTTTTATTCTACATCTTTTACGGAATTTTACCCTGGCATAATATTTTTTATGCATGAAAGTCTCTTATTGATTACCTTATCATAACTTCTGCTGTAGATTCAAAAATGTCTGTAGGTTCAATTTTAACTTATTTTCTTACTACCATTAAACTCTAATTCTGTGTTGTTCAGTCTACTATCCACTTGTAGCCACTGAGCACTTGAAATGTGGCTAGTCTGAATTGAGATGTGCTGTATGTATAAAATGTACACCAGATTTCAAAGAATTAACATGAAAAAATAATATAATATATCATTAAAATGTTTTATATTACATGTAGACATACTATTTTAGACATATTAGGTTAAATGTTTTTAAAATAAATTTTGTTTTTTTAAACATGACTTTCAGAAAAACTTACAGTACCTGTGTTGCTCAATAATATTTCTATTGCACAGTTGCTGTGTTAACAATTTTTTCCTAGATTGAATTATTGTTACAACTATTAGTACCCAGTGGACCAAATCAGTCTAAATATAGTACAAATTCTAATAAGATATTAAACATAAAGATTTTATGGAGAAATCCTTTTAGTAAGATAGAAATTTTTTAATGAGTTCAGATATATATGCATACTTACTGCTAGAGTGTGACAGAGTTTAGCATTGAGTTGTTTTCATTTTTCATTTTTTAATATATATAAGCATTGAGAAAACTTATTCACATAAATAAGTCAGTGAGAATGGAAACAATTTTATCATAGCAACATTATTCAATTCTTTGACTTTCTCTTGAGTTATAGGGTGAAAATATATATTGTAATTTCAATATATCACACAAAATATAGTCTAATGATCTATCAGCTAACAATTTAATTAAATTGTTTTTTAATTATGTTAAAAGCAGAAAATTGGAAATCACTTGATTTGCAAAAGGATTTCTTATCCAGTCATTGAAATTGTTCACTCTTCAACAAGCACACTTGCATTTTGAATTGTCCCTTTGTTTTGGCATCCTTGGAAGGTTCAGCATTCCAGGGTAATACACAGAGTAAGATTCTGGATGCATGAGAGCAATGACTTCCTAAAGTGGGAGCAAGACAATTGTGAAGGGGAGGTGGGAAAGGAGAGCCACCTCGCCACAGGTGTGTTCTCAGACTGGTCAGTTTTAAGAAAGAATGTATACAGTAGTTGAGAATCTGGAAACAAATTCTGTTCAGATTATCAATGCCCATTTTCCCCTTAGAAAATCATCACATGCCCTCAGAAGTCCTCATTCCCCCACTGAAGTTAAGCAGCTATGCAGATACCTGGGTTTGTGCATTCCAGATGTTAGCTTTACCTTCTGACAACTTCTGCTCTGTTCATTCACTGTTTATGCAAATACTGTGCATTTCTTGGACCTGTGCTTCAGTTACAGAGGCTACGACTGTAGAAACAATCTGTTCTACACACAAGCTGGAGAAGTTGTCTATCACATTGCCGCAGTTGCTGTCGTGTACAACAGGCAGCAACACTCCCAGAGGCTGTACCTGGGGCATGATGATGACATTCTCAGCCTGACCATCCACCCAGTGAAGGACTATGTGGCCACTGGGCAGGTATATATTTCTTCTCTAGGATGGAGGCCTAACTGGAGAGAGAGGATTCAATTTTGAATCCAGTTTATATATTAGAAATTCAAGAAATACTTGGTAGAAATAAACCTGAGGCAGGAAGCTGGAGATTCAGTGAATGCCAGATCATTTCATGATGGTGGGGTAATCAGCCAACATTCTAGGATGATTGAGAAGCCTCTGAGAGATTCTCATCCTAATGTGAGATCTGTGAATAGGATTAGCTAGGACAAATAATGCAAGTTCAATGAATGCATAGTCTTTTTTTACTTTCATGATCACTTTATACCTAGTACTTAATATATCCTAGGTACTCAAAGATGTTTATTGAATGAACCATTGTTTCATAGTAGTATAACATCTAGGTGTTTTTTTAAATTTAAAGTTGCATAATTTTGGCTAATTTATTATTTTCTATTAGCTTTTCAAAAAAACTAACTTTTAACTGAACCATTTTGGAATATTGAAACTTTGGATTGAATCTATAATTGAAAAGCTACTCAAAACAGAGCCTTACATTTAGTCATTTTGTGTGGGGAAAGGAAAAAGATAGAGTTAACTTAGTAAAAAAGAATTTGTTAAACTCAGATTTATTACCTTGCTGGTAAAGCGGGAATATTGTCAACAGTATTTTCAGTTTTGTACTCTTTTCTTCCAATGTACAGATTATATTTTTGTTCAGTTTTTTCATGGGTTTTTAACTACAGGACAACTGATTCTCAATAGTTTCTAAGTTGAAAGCTCTAAGAGAAACTCCTGAATGAAGGTCATAAGTTAACATGAGACAACTAATTACTTCTGATATTTGACATACAGGTGGTAGAAGTCTTTGAACAGGGTTGATAGGCTGGTATTCATGAGATCCATGAATGAAACTGAGGCCATTAAAGAAGTCAACCCCAGAAATGTGCATTTTGGGGGAGAGAAATCTATAGCTTTTATTTCATTTGTAAAAGGACTACAATCTTCTAAAAGGAAAGAGCCGTTAATTGACACACTGGTTTGCTGCCACAGCTGCAAACTAGACCATTTATTGGCTGACATTGTTTTATAAGTAATTGATCACCACTTTGTTCCCCCCACCCCACCACCGTTTTTTTTGTCTTTCCTGTAGACAAATGTTTGGCTCATGGTTATTCAGCAACCTTCCTTTGAAAGAAAAAACAGAGATTGGTTCTTTACATAAACCACTGAAAAATCACTGCACTCTATACTGTAATGGGCAGTAGGCAAACCTGTGACAAACCAGTATAGCCACTCCAGGGTAACTGTGCCTCCACAGACCAGTATAGGAGTTGGCAGAATTCCGCTCAGTTATGCACATGAGTTTATGTCCCATTTTTCTTTTTAGAGTCATTATACCCAACAGTTTTCTCTCCATGTATTATAAATGAGGAAAAACACTTACTATTATGATTTCCTCTATTATTGGGAATAAGGGTGATGGAAGCTAGTATTCCCTTCAAGAAGAATCCATCTTAATGACAGAGTTATGCCATGAAACTATCATTTCCACGGGAGAAGCAGGGCCAGGCTTCTTGAGGTGGGTTAAGTGATGATAGTGCCATGAGAATACAGAGCTGACTGTCTTGACCAAGAAATGGAATCTTGTGTGGAGTTGAGAAGGTGGGGAAGGGCAAAGTAGAACTAACTGATGAAAGCAAATCACAGCGGACATTGGAATTAGAGTTTTAAAAGTCCCTTAAGTAAGAGCCATGCACCAAGTTGGGCAATGCTAACACTCAACCTGATGCCAGAACAATCTTCTTACACTCTGTGTACCTCAGTTTTCTTATCTGGAAAATAATGGAGTTGGACCAGATAATTCTTATAATTAGTTAATAACCCTCATCCTGTTATTTAAGGTTGGAAGAGATGCTGCTATTCATGTGTGGGACACACAGACTCTGAAATGCTTGTCACTATTGAAAGGACAACACCAGAGAGGAGTGTGCGCACTTGATTTTTCAGGTAAGCCTGTTTTCCGTGGAGTCATTGACAGATGGTTCTGCATTTACTTTTTTTTTCTTTTTCTAACATCTTCCTATGTAGTTGAGTTCTGTTTGTAATGAGGTAAGCGCTTTGTATGTTAGCTACCCAGTCTTAGACTGGAAATCAGATATGTTAATGCCTCATAAGAAATGTGGCCTTTAGATTACATGTCCTTTCTGTGTCTTCTTCATTTCCCCTCCCCCATCTCATTATCCAGAGCTCGCACTGTGTTAAGCATTTGCTTGAGTGATTTGAAATCCAGAGCAGCTGTTGCTGTTGAAAGACTTAGTTACAAATGTCTGGCAGTGACTCAGAACATCAATTTCATCTCTCTGAATAAGTGGGAGCACAGCACTTTTCAATTTTAAATATAAAAACTATGGGGACAGCTGCAAGTTCTCTGCAAAGAGCCACTTTATGATACTGATGTTTTAGAAATAAATTTCATATAGAAAAAATAGAACTCAAGCTTCCATCTTCTTAATTTAAAATTGGAACACAGTACTATAAAAATACTAATTGATGGATATTATTTTCATTAGAATAAAGCTGTTTTCTTACGCTAGCATCAGAGGCCAAGGACCTATCATAAAAGGTGTGTTTTTACTTACAGGTTTTTAATAATCCCAATCATAGAAATTAGGTCAGTAGAAAAAAACTTGAACTTTTCTAAAGAAAACCGATTCTATAATTTCCTTCTAAATTCCATTAAATTTTTAATATATGCAATATGTATAATATTAGTCATTAAGTTCCATGACTACAAAACCCTAATTCCTCTCACGTGTCCCTCACTCTCTACTCTCCTTGTTCAAACTCTCACTCTTTTTCATCTTTGCCATGGTAGTAATGCTGGTCTCTGATTCCATTAGTACTTCCTCCAGTCCATCCTACACACTTTTGGAAGCTTCTGGAAGCATAGGTACATGGCTACCATGTGGACTCTCCTAGATGTCTGACTTAAGGCTCATCAGTTGGTCGCATATTCATGGCCTTCCATGGTCTGGGCAACCTTCCCATGCAGTGTTATCACCCACTAACCCATTCATACTCCTTAATATCTACCTAATTGTGGAACCTAAATGCAGTCTTGTCCCTTTTTTTTTTCCTTTGGCCTGTGATCCTTTGCTCATGCTGTTGCCATATGACTGTCAAGTCCTACCATTCTTTAAGACTCAGCTGAAAGTTTTTTCCTCCATTTTTCCAGGGAGAAATAATGCATCTCTTCTTCTGCATTGTTGTCATTGCTCTGTGGTCCCTGTTAGAGGTTCATTTGGTACAGTAGTTATTTGTGCTGACATCTCCTATGCCCTTCATATATGGTAAACTTCTTGGGCAACAGAACTCATCTTTCTGTTGTCCACTGCACATGTTGTAGTGCTGCTCAAAAAAGGTTGTGAATAAATGAGTGAATGAACAAATAAGGTTTTGCTTAATGCACTTTGTCTTGACATTCACTATTACTATTCGAACTTCACACTTTCACCATGTTTTGGTGACAGTTATATTTATTCTCTAACAAATAACATGGCGCAGTTTTTTATGTATTTTTTGTGTGTCCATGATATTCAGATTCTTACATCCTATATACTATAAAACTTGAGATGTTAAATTATTATTATAAGTTATTAAATACTTTCAGTGGTTATTGAATAAATAAAAATCAAAGTCAAGCAATTCATACTGTACACTGTGGGCTCGTGAAGTAGAGAGAGCACGAGTATCGAGAGAGAGAGAGAATGACTCGGCGTACTACCTGCCAGCTGAAAGTCCAGATAACACACCCAATAAACAGCGAATACTAAGTCTTAAACTTCTACAAGTTTAATGGGCATGCAATTTTACAGCAGGTGTGCCATGTGTCCTTGATAAAACAGCAAAATCAAAAGGAAACCATAATTTGGGTCCAAATATGATTGTATTCCAAATATGTGAATGAATTTCTTCTGCATTTTTTCATAGTTCCACTCTTCAATGGCCAAACTGCCCTTTTTCTGAAATTACGTTTGCTAGCAGATACATGTGTATACTTAATATAAAAATTAATAAGTATGCTCTGGAAGAGTGGCAAGACACCCATCAAAGTAGCAAAAATAAATAAAAATAGTAAAACCTAAATATGTACTAGATTATAATTAATCTAATATCTTCATGTTTTTGGCAGCATTGAAAATTGACTCAATAATCCTAGCAAACAATTTGGCACCATATAATAAAAGCTATAATTCAAAATGACAAGTATGTGCACTATGTGTATTTCATACACATTTCTATGTATCAAGTGAAGCAAAAAAAAATAGAACTCAAAATAACACATATTCACTGATTTCATTTGACATGTGCATGTGTCAGGAAATTTAGAATAATATAAATAGAATTTAATAATCATTAAGTTATTTTTTTCATAGAATTATTATTATTTTTTTTAATTTAGGAGAATCAAAAGAACTAACTCATGTTACTTGAGTACCTTTAGAGACAGGGATTAGAGGAATGCTGACCATGAGACAAGTTAGTAAACTGGTGTCCAGTAACCTGGTCTCTGAGTCTTGGAGCTCACATTTCTTCTGGGCTGGGTAGTTTTATGGAATAGAGATCAAGAAATTGAATGAAGTCGGAAATCTTTCTCTCCAAAAGCAGCCCTTCAGATCATTGTTGGGGTAGAGAAACCAGATGCTCCAGGAAAAGGTTGAGAAGCTGACTCTGTCACTGCTTCTAATTCTCATCTTGGACAAATAAAGAAATCCCTAGATATGAAATACTTTCTGCATAAAAAGTGTATTTTGGTTTTAACAATACATTCTCTATTCCCTAGGTAACAGACAGTGGGGAAGAACCCAATTATTCAGCAAACGTGCTATTTTTGATTGTGGAAAATTACATTTTTGTCTCAGGGTTTAAATACAATATTAATATATAAATGACAAAAAGGAAGCTAGTTAATAGTTTTAGAATGTACTGATATTAAGGACTATTAAGAATTTTTACTAGTATTTCGTGTTTGATCCATCAGCTTGAATAGCTGCATGCAGGTGAATGGTGGTGATTGATTGACCTTTGTGGTTTCTGTGGTACCTCCTGAAGGTGTGAGCCAAGGCCCCTTGGTAGTATTGTGTGTTATTGGTAGTATTGTGTATTATTGGTAGTATTTTGTGTTATAATGATATACTTTAGTCTAAACAGATACCTGCACCACTTTATAGGCCATGAATGGAGATCCAGAGAGTTTGATGGTATGGCCTGGGGGAAAATCAAACAGTGGCAGATCAGGGTTAGAACTCACGTTTCCTGGCTGAGTGGTCAGCTGGTGGGAGTTGTGGGGAGTTCTTCTTCTTCAGTCCCTTTGCCTTCTCCTGCCCTCTGCCAGGGCTGGTGTGAATTTTTGGCATAGAGTCATTTTATGTGTTTACTTACTTCCCTGCTCTGCCCAGCAAGTGTCTCCAGCTGCCCCTCTCATTCCCCAATATAAATGAGGAGTGGGTATGTGGTGCACAGAGACTGGCATGTGGAAAAGCCCCCCAGTGAAAAGAGACCCCCCAATCCTGAAACAGCCCTGAATCACACATTCCTAAAAAGAAGCAATAATACTTTCCTTGTTTTCTTTGTTAGAAATGAATAGAAAAGTGAGTAGTTTAAGTCAAATTCCTGAGAGGAGATTATTTAGATCTCCCTGTTTAACCATATAAACAGGGTGCCAACATTGGTTATCATCTAGCTGGTGGCCCCACCTGTGTGCCTCAGTATGCCCATATCCACCCATCTCTTACAAGTCAGCTCATTTTGGGAGGTGTTGTGGAAACCTACTGATAGTACATTTGTCTTTTATTAGAGAAAAAAATTATCATGTAAATACAAAGCAGGCAAATGAAAAGTAGACAAAAAAATAAGCAGTTATACATAGGTATTTAGATTAATCTATTCTTGCCACAGTTTCAAAGGAAACAAAAAGACATTTTAATAAAAACACCTTTCTTACAACATAATTCATAACTGAATTTTGTAAACAAGAAGGAATTAATTTATCGCACTTAATTGAGCAACCCTATAACTTTGTGAATTTATCATTACTGACTAGAGAAAACAATTATCTTTGGATTTTGAGTTTTCAGTAAGAAAGTGCTTCCACACTGAAGAATAGAAAATCAGATTAGAAAGAGAAAGTTTCAGCCACATAACTATTTTCTAACCTAAATATCATCCTCATAGTTTTTAAAACCTTCGTTGAATATGCTGATTTCCACAAGGGCATCTCTATGACTAATTCGATTTCATTATGCTATATTCTGCAAAAACCTGTGCATTTTTTATGAGCTCTGAATCTGGGAACCAACTCGTAATTGAGTAAATTTTTTTTTGATTTGCCCTTTACCGTTGACATTAAATGCCTTAGAATTATTTCCAGACTTTGTCACAAAAGATCCATAATTAATACATACTAGAAAGATTTAAAAGGACATTACCTAGACTCTAAAAAAAAAAAAAAAAGCTGAAAATAAACTTCAACTAACTGATCAAGGAACAATGGATTTTCAGAGCTAAGGTCAAGCTTCTGTGGTAAGAAATGAAAACTAGGGAAAAAAACCGAAAGGTAGCCAATTATATTTTCAAACTATGTGGCATACAGAAATAGCCTACATGTGCAGGATGCCAGGAAGGTCACCATCCTAAAAAGAGGTGTGGTTGTTGAGGCACCTCTAGATTCGTACTGTTTCTTTCTTTTCTTTCTTTCTTTCTTTCTTTCTTTCTTTCTTTCTTTCTTTCTTTCTTTCTTTCTTTCTTTCTTTCTTTCTTTCTTTCTTTCTTTCTTTTTGGCAGGAATATAGTTTATTTTTAAAAGATATTTTAAATCAGTGAGGAAAGACCCATTCAATAAATGGTCTAGGGACAAGTGGTCATCTCTTTAGGAAAAAAGTTATCTTCCATAAAAAATCAAACTTTAGTTAAAAATAGATATACACACACATCTTTACCTTGTCTGAAGTTGATTTTTTGTGTGTATACATATGGACGCATGCATTTTAAATGTATACACATACACATAGTCATGATACTTATAGGGGTAGAAAGGTGGTATAACTGTGAGGACAAGCTGAGGGGGCCTTGCAGAAATTTTAATAAAAAGGAATCGTGAAAATAAGCATACCTTCAGGCCTTCTACAAAAGAGGCAAAACTTTAAATACTATCATCTTAAATATGCAGATTTAAAAAGAAAATATAGGATTAATGAATACAAAAAAAGAGACATTTGTTACAGTAGTTACTCGTGTCATATTTTTGAAAGGAATGGCAATTAAAACAAGTAAAATTTGTAAAGTTGTGTAACATAGGATGTTTCCTTTCCCTTCATTCCATCCATATGCACATTTCTTCTTTATCTTCCTAGTCCTCCTCAATGTCACCAGTATATCAGCATTTTTTGAAAACCAACTCAGTGTCAGGATCACAAAGGAAATGCGATACGATTACTATAAACCCTAAAGGGCTTATAATCTAAAAATGGAGACAGAAAACTCCAACAAAAATAAAATCACCGAGTACAGAGGCATGTTAACATAGAAACCATAACCAGGCCATACCAGGAGATGTAGAAAAAGTAATGTTGCTGGTAATGAATAAAAAGTCATTACCAGGCCCTTCTCCCAAATGCATAAAAAAAGATTCCTTGACCAACTTAAAGCCTAGTAACATTTAAGCATAAGGACATATCATTAGTTATGATTCAGAAGACACATTTGTTTAAAATAATCACCTTCTGGTGATTGAACCCTTGAAAGTGTCAGTGTCTTCATTTAATACTGCTATAGCCTCATAGCTTGAAAGGGTTAATGTAACTTTCAAATCCTTACCTCATACTTAGTAGTGGTCAAGGATTGGAGAAGATTTAGTTTGTTAAACCAGGCTCTTTCTCTTATTCTCCTTCCAGGCTCTTTCTCTTATTCTCCTTCCTCTTCTAGAAAAGCTGCAGACTGCTGTTCCCAGGTGATTGGAAGGGTGGGTCTTTGCCCCAAGTAAGGGCACTCAGAAGTTGGACACTGGTTAGCATTTGGGGGGAGGTTGCCAGATTTAGCTAATAAAATACAGGAGGCTCAATTAAATTTAAATGTCATATAAACACATAGTTTTTTTTAGTACAACTATGCCCCATGCAACATAAATATGCAATGTAAATTTAATAGTACATACTTACACTAAGAAATTATTCATTGCTTATCTGAAATTCCACTTTAATTTGACATCTACATCAGGCCCACCTTTGAAAGTACCAGCTGAGACCTAAAGTGCACTGGTATTGTGTTGGTCCTCTATAGCCAGAGAAGACACCCAGCTGAACTGATGCACGTGAGCTCGGCTCCTGCTTCCCAGCCAACACACATCTGGCATGGGTGGGTGGTGGGGGGAACCACTGACCCAAAGATGCTTCTCCTGTGAGGAGACAGCAAGGGAAACACTGACTATACCGCTGCTTCTGTCTTGAAAGGAAAAAGCAAATTAGCTCTTTTGATTTCAAATTTAATTTCATGTATATTTAAAAATGTTTTTGGAAAACCACCTAAAAAACAAATCATAATAATCATTGATAATATTATAAATAATATTTAAAAGTAAGGGAAAATGTTCATACAACAAATGAAAAAAGATTAGATAATAGTATATTCAGTATGATCCTGGTTTTGGTTTTTAGAGGTGCATTTATTAGAAAAAAAACTTACAGGATATATATCAAATGTAGGCCTAGAAATTTGGATGATTTAAAAATTTCCTTTAACAATATTTTTTAAATGTCTTTTAATAAGCATACTAAATTTGAAATAGGGAAACTAAGAAATTAATATTTTTTTAATTATAAAATCATCTTTTGAAAGAATTTTTGTAGTTAAATTTAGTTTCTATAATGCTCTTATCTTGGAGGATTAACAGAACCCAGGTTTTAAAGCTGAAAATAGACTGAGTGACAAGGCCAAATGGTTCTTCCAATATATGTCATGAGATTTGTCTGTCACAAAATAGACAAGGTTTTAGTGACTTCCCTGAGAGGCTGCCCCCAGCCCTGTGTCTCAGCTTGGAAAGTTGGGTCAGCAATTTCATTCAGTTACTGGTTATTGTGCATTGGGAAGCTCTGTTTCTAGTTATGTATTTCATTCAGTGAGGTCTCTTTATAGTATATGATACCTCTAATGTATTTGAGCCAAATATTAAGGTCACTTTCTTGTTCCTCTTTATAGTATATAAAATGTTTTGATTTTTTATTAGAAAAATGAGTCATTTGACATTTGTATTGTTTTTATACAGCTGATGGAAAATGTCTGGTATCGGTTGGTTTAGACGATTTTCACAGTATTGTGTTTTGGGACTGGAAGAAGGGAGAAAAGATAGCCACAACAAGGTAAGAAGCTGCTGAGGTCTGACACATCCTGTTGATTGTCACACCTCAATATATGTCAATAGTTTTCATTTTCTGGTAAGATTTCATCTTCAAACTCAGATGACATTCACCTAGAAAGCTTTACAGCCAAATGAAACACATTGCAACATTTCATGGTGCCAACCCTGACCTAGAGAAGTTAATATTTGTTTCAGGGAACTGGAGAATTCTGAAATTTTCCCAGGGAGTTATTCATCACTTTGCTTTTAGTAATATATGCATTAACTATAGCAAAGCTTTTTCTGAGCATTAGAAAAGCAGCTTTTCTCAGGCTTGACCCTTGCCCCTTGTTTTTCCACTGTTTTAGCATCTGGTGAAGGATTGTCGATGTCACTGGAGTCAGAGGTACCATTTGTCATGAAGCTGTGGCATGCTGGAAAGGAAGCCCCATCATGTGCATCTGCCACTGCTTTCAAAGCAGGCTATTGTTGCCCTAATCTCCCTGTCTTATAAATAGACCTTTTAAGACCTACTGCTGTTCATAGACCACCTGTCCTCCCTTACCCCAGCCACCTGCCCTGCTGAATCAGCCCGAAGTCTGAACGTTACTTTACACTACTACAAGTACTGGGCTTAGCTGTTTGCCAGCTGTGGTCAGAGGTCAAAATAGTTGGCAGCCAAGGCCTAGCAATACAGTTTGTTGCCCAAGGTTGTCAGTGTACCTCTTTATTAGTTTTTCCCTGCATTAACCAACTTACTTTTTCTATTTTGCAATATGAAATAATTTTTAAGTGAATGGCTTTGAACCCCAGTATACACTTTTTAGTTAATACTTTCCTCTACATAATTAAGTGGGGGGGGAGGTGTTTTTTTTTTAATTTTTGGTTTTTATTTTGGCAATTTGATTTAATGAATGAAGACCTGCGTACGAATTGTTGGAGACTCAGCGGAGGAGCAGATGGAGCCTTGATAACTCCAGCTGACTATCTTAAGAGAGAAAAAAACACTTCTGATGACTGCTATTGAAATGGAATTCTTGGCAGCAAATGGCAGCTAATACATCCACCTGCCCAAGTGATTTTTCTCTTGGTCTCTTTTTACTATTCTGAACTGTTGTATCACTCTTCCCTAGTACTCAGATTTAGCTCCTACTCAGAATTCTGCTTTCCTTCTAGACAAATAAATTGAATTTTAGTTTAATATTTCTGATAATACACCATCTGCATTAATAGGTAATTTCAGGCAAGGCATATATCTGCATTTCAAAAGCAACAGAAATGCAATTTTCCTGCTAGAAAACCCTCCACAAATATTAGTGCCTCACCAGTTGTATGCCAGAAACATAAATAGAAATGGAAGGAAGCAATATTTATTAATAGAAAAAAGTATATACCTGATATATATGGTAGTGTTACTTTAATTTAATAAACACAAATTGACTTAACATTATATTATGTTAATAACACATTTTACTTTTGGAATTGCTCCCAAGCTTTATGTTACATTCTCAAAACAGAACACCTGCAGAATTGCCCTCAGAGAACATTTTGCAGTTGTAATATTAACCACTGCTCTTTCCAAGAAGGAATGTGTCAAGGATTGTTAAAATTATTTGGAAGAATATTAGGTTTTGAAATGATCAATAATATGTACATAAATATTTATATAATAATAAATTTTATATAATAAATAACCAAAAAATATACAATTCTACTTATAGTCTTAAGTTAGAGTGCTTAAGTAGATAAAAACTTTAAAAACAGAGTCATGAAAGAAGTGACAAAGAAAAATAAGTACTACCTAACCAATGGTACTCACTGGCTTCCAGGAATCATCACAGCTCCTGAGAGGGCCAAATTTACTCTTAGAACATGGCTCACTCAGTGATACCCTTCACTTTGCACATCTATGTCTCAATCATTGCCAACATTGTCACTAGGAAGGCTTAACAACGAACCTGCTTCTGAGAGGTTGCATTGTTCTGACAGGTTGCATTGTTTTAGCAGGGAGGTTGTTCTACAATGTGCCCATCACTCAGGATGTGAGATTTCCCCAAGGGGAGGGACACAGTTGGTAACCAGGATGGCAGGTCCAGGGCTAATAATGTGTGCCACCTGCGCAGTACTGCATTCTCAAAATTAGGTTCATATGTAAATGAAGCTACTTTTTATCAGCTCAGAAAAATTAGGGAAATTCAGAATTGGCACACAGAGACCTTATTACAAGATCTCTATGAGTCTTGATCCAATCTATCTGAATAATTTCTTTGCATTTTTGCTAATTTTCATAAATTCAGTTACATCTATTACAAATGAAATTTTTAGTCTTTTTTTCCTCTTAAATGTTGTTCAGATTATAGTCTAATATGTAAGTAACCCATTTAAAAACTGGAGTCAATCTTTATGGGCAGTAGTTAAATAGCTTAATGGTAGCATCCATCAGGGCAGAATAATTAGATAATCAGGTGCTTTTATGCTCCTTTAGTTGGAATTTTATTGCACTGGGAACATGAGTGTGGGACAGAATGACTATTATTGACCTGCTTCATCTCAGAAGTTTAAGCAGTAGGGATCTTAGATAAAATGTAGAGTTATCAAGATGCCTAACAAGAATACTTCCAATGTTAATATGAAATAGTTATGCTACTAGAAAGCTTAGGGACAAACATAGGCCCACAGAGAGCAGCAGGCACGCAGAGCTTCAGAGCATGCATTCCTGTATTAGCTTTGTTGTTTGAACCATTTTAGGCCACTGCCCTTGCATACATTTAGGAAATATTATAAAGTCTCCTGCACACCAAATCGGCACCTTTTCTTCTCACTGTTTTTTAAGTGTGTATCTCTTTAAAAATAACAGGTATTAATCTTTTTTTCTGTTTTCAAAATAATACATGATCATTATAGAAAAGTTAAAAAACATAGAAAAGCGCTGGGAAGAAAATGAAAATCATCTGTAATTCCACTACCCAGACGTAGCAGTGACCAACATTTTAGCATATGTTCTTTAGTGTATATTCTTCTAGTATTTCTACTCATTTTTATTCACATATGGGATATTAGGCATACTGCTCTGTAACTGGCTTCCCCCCCCCTCACTAATATTTTATCTCATTGTCTTCTAATTTATGTTACCTGGTTTATTCTGTATTGTTATTCTATATGGTAATTCAGTTTAAATATTTATTCTATATAGTAATCCAGTTTAAATATAATGTTTGAGGTGTAAATCAAACATTCATTCAGACTTCATGTTAGGGATACCTTCCCAAAGAAAGAGCAAACCACATCACACATAGGACTGGGCCTCTATCTAATGAAAGGGCTCAGGATAGAAGAGTCAGAAACCAATTTACCTGGCTAGCTGTCCTTTGCTTGTGGAAGAGGCACATTCCTTCCTTCTTCCCCTGTGCTTGCTGATAGAGTTTAAATGTGGCCTCTGTGGTGGATTACTTATGATTCAAGCATGAAGACCTGTCCTGTATTAGGGCAGTAGTACAGAGTCTTCTATATTCTTATTCTCTCACTTTAAGACCTAAAACTTTTTCCATTTTGTTTTACTTATACACACAATTGTAGGCAACTACCCTACAAATTCTTCTATAAATAAGAATTTTCCCTCATCAACCATTTGGTTTCTCTAAAATATAATACACACAAAAAGTAGTCCTTTAAAAATTAGAATCATTTGTCCTTTGTTTATAACTTGCAGATATTTTTCTCAGTTTGTTATTTGTCTTTTGATTTTGTTATGGTGTTTTTCATCATGAAAAAGGTTTTTTATGTGGTAAAAATTTTTCAGTCTTTTAATGCTTCAAGACTTTGATTCATGGTTAGGGAAGTATTCCCCATTCTTAGGTTAAAAAGAAATCACTCATAATCTCTTCTAATCTGCTATAACTTCATCTTTACATTAGTCCTCTAAATCATTTGGAATTTATCTTAGTATCTATTATGGGGAATAAATCTAATTTTATCTTTTTTCTATTTGGCTATCAGGGTGTTCCAAACACCATTTTTCTCTTCCCTTTTAAACAGACGTTTGTTTGTTTGTTTGTTTGTTTGTTTGTTTGTTTTAGAACAGTTTTAGGTTCGCAGCAAAACTGAACAGAAAGTACAGAACCCCTACGTAGTCCCTTTCCCTGCCGCCCACAGCCCCTCCCTTATCACCACCACCAGAGTGGCACATTTAGTGCAATAGATAAAGCTACATCAATGCATCATTGTCACCTAAAGTCCACAGTTTATAATAGGATTCAGTCTTGGTGTTGTACATTCTACGAGGTTTGATAAATGTATAATGACATGTGTCCACCATTATAGTATCATACAGAATAGTTTCACTGCTCTAAAAATCCTTTGTGCTCTGCCTACTCATCCCTCTCTCCTCTCTATCTTGCCAATCAATAATTTTGTCAATTATGACTAAAGTTACTGTAAACATTCATGTGCAGATTTTTGTGTGGACATAAGTTATTGACTCCTTTGATAAATATCAAATATGATTGCTGGATCATGTGGTAATAGTACATTTAATTTTATAAGAAACCACCAAACTGTCTTCCAAAGTGGCTGTACCATTTTGTATTCCCATCAGGAATGGATGAGAGTTCCTGTAGCTCCACATCCTCACCAACATTTGGTGACAAACGCCTTTTATTTTAAAAATTTAGCTTTCCCCATTGATTTGAGACCTGCCTTTTTTATATACTACATTTTAATATGTATTTGGGTCTTCTAGATTCTCTATTTGTCATTGTTAAGTATTGTTATCATTTCTTGTACCAGTACCACACTGTTCTAATTAGGAACTTTAAAATCAAAGAGTTTAACTCTAGATTAAATAAAAATAAATACCCAATGTTCTTTTTGGAATCAAGTTGTATTTATAAATAAAGTTAGGGAGAATTGACATCTCTATGATTGAGTTTTCTAGCCCAAGAATATAGGATGTGTTCCCTTTTAAAAGTCTACTTTTTCTTTCTTACAGTTGTGTACGTGTGTGTATGGAGGGGGGAGTTATTTTACTCAATTTATATATTGCACATTTCTTATTAAACTTATGCCTTGATATTTGTATTGTTTATAGAGTCCTCTCTTCAATTATATTTTTAATTGGTTATTGAATATATTAAGGTTATTCATTCCATATTTAATTTTATATACTGTAACTTTATTAAATTACCTTGTTTGTAGTTTTACATTATTTTCTTTAAATTTTTCTAGACATATAATTATACCTTCTGGTAATAGAAATAGTTTAACCTCTTCCTTTCCAGCTCTTGTGCCTTTACTTTTAAAAATCTTATCTAATTGCATTAATTAATATATTCAATACAGTATTAAATGGTAGTGGTAATAGTCTTGCTCTTGACTTCATTGGAAATTTCATTTAGTAAGAATCTGACTTTTGAGCACACACATACACACCATAAATAAATTACTATTCCAGCACTTCCTGTTTTTAAAGAAAGCACGATGGCACACAACATTTCTGGAGAGCCAGCCTATGTATACTTGGTCTTGAATGGATCTGAGTTTTTCACAAAGAGTGAAGGGAAATAGATAATATCTAAGAGATAAGTCTGAAGCATCCATTAATTCCTACTTCATTGAATGCTGAGTTTTTTTAAGTTACCTTTTTAGCATCTGTGAATATAACCTAATTTTTCTCATTTATTTTAATATGATAAATTGTACTATTTGATTCCTTAATAATTAACCACCCTTGCATTTGGTCATAATATATTATTTTTAATGTGTTATTGGATTCTCTTTGCTAATATTTGATTTAAAATTTTTGATATTTATAAGGGAGATTGGTCAGTCATGTTCTCTTTGTTAATTGCCTTTTTTTAACATAATGAAATACATGTCCTAAATCCCAGAGAAGACCATCAGATAGTCCAGGAAATACTTAGACTTTTATGTGTTGACTCAGTAAAGCAGAAACATTCCTGGCACTGTGGAATGCCAGATCTACAGCTTCAGGTCTCTAATTGGTCCTCACTTTTATATTTGTCCTTCTGTCTCTTGGGTTATAAACCTATATTTCTGAATGCATAGCGTCCAAAATGCCTTATCAATGGATAATATCTTTTCTCTCTCCATTGATTCAAGCCAGGGGCTTCAATTTCTAATGAATAGATTTCTAGCTGAAACACTGTTTAACCCAGAGTTATGACTTTCACAGTAAGAATATTACATTTGAAGCTTCTTATTAATGCTATTGCAGTGTCTTCCCCCTCCTCCTGTATGAGACCTCTATATCCCAAGAATTACTAACAATCCTATGGTGTTGGCATTTATTTTATAGAGACATTCTGATCCATTTTAGATATTTCATTAATTTATTTAAAACATAATTAAGTAGACTTTAGTAGCAATATTAGGGTAAGAAAAAGGGGCTCAAACATGCAAAGAAAAGTCAAAGCTAATTAAGGCAGACCCTACGTATATTTTAAGCGAACTTGTAATTTAGTTGTTTTTGCATATGGTCTAATGAAAGTTAGACCAAATGCATGCTTTCGATAAAACTCTATAACTTCCATCAAAACTAATTTTTTTTTCTTATTTGTCTTTTACAGAGGACATAAAGATAAAATATTTGTGGTAAAGTGTAACCCACACCATGTTGACAAACTGGTTACAGTTGGGATAAAGCACATCAAATTCTGGCAGCAAACAGGTCTGTTGTTTGGGTTTATCATTATATGTTTGAGAATTTGAAGAAAACCTTAATCAATACCTCGTCTTTCTCTGCAATCAAAAATTAAAATATGCCTAAAAGAAATTCTCTTCCAAATTCACTTTAGACTGCCTAATATCTAAGCTGTGAAACTTAGAGCACTCTAATATGATGCTATGCATATTCATCAATATCTAGAAAGCTTTGGAGAATATTCCACTGTGAAAATAATTATATTTAGTCATCTATTCTAAAAGCAGTAATTATGTTGGACTACTGAACAAGAAGTAAAATAATCACTTTGGTTGGGTGAATAGAATTTACAGTATTATGAGAGTCCCTTTATTTATCACTGAATTTAGAAAATGAATTAAATCCTGACATTGCACACAGTAGGTGGTCAAAATAAATATTCATGAATTATAATGTTGATTATAATGAGTAAATAAGCATGACAAAACATGGAATGGTATCTTATTCTTTTCATTAATAAACCACACCTGTTATTAAATCGTTTCTGAACTCATTATCAGCTTTAGTACCAAACCCAATTTCATACTGGAAAAAAACATAAATAAGCTTCCATTTCAATGCTTTCTGATCTTAAAGAAAGGATAATGACACCCAGCACATCCGGAGAGCCAGCCTGTATAGAATTGTCTGGCGTGAGTCTGGTTTTCTCAGTGCTAGTCAGGAAGTGCAGGGAAGTGTGAACATCTGCTTGTGAATCTGATGTACCTTCTCCTACACAATGATTTATTTTTCTCACCCCAAAGTTCCTGTAATAAAAACCGAGGCAAAACATATATAACATGTTTACATCTACATTCACAGCCAGTGCTGTTTATGTTCTTTTGCTCAGCATTCATGAAGAGTGTCCTAGCTCTCCCAGGCACTTAGTCACTCCTTCCTCTGGCTGGCACAGAGCTTGCACTGAACCTTCACTAGGTGCCTGTCTCATTGGACTGAGATGCATATAGAGTTCTCTCTTCAGCTGGGCCTTGAAAGCAGGAACCTTCTTTTCATCTTTATACCACATCACTGACGACTGTGCCTGCCACAAAGTAGGGATTCAATAAACATTGAATTAATGTATGAGTGAATGAGAAACCTTCTTATAATATTTTTGTTTGTGATACTTTGTTGTTTTCATACCTCTTTCTGTATATACATAGTGTCAACACACTGGGTTTTTCATTGAAGATAGCCAGTCTACATGCTCATAGAAGGCATCACTTTTTAAAAAAGTAATAAATACTCTTGGTCTACTCCAGGTGGGGGATTCACCTCTAAAAGAGGAATTTTTGGAAGTGTTGGAAAATGGGAAACAATGATGTGTGTTTCTTATGCGCGAATGGAAGATCTGGTGTTCTCAGGAGCAGCTACCGGAGATATTTTTATTTGGAAAGATATTCTTCTACTAAAGACAGTGAAGGCTCATGATGGGCCTGTGTTTGCTATGTATGCATTGGATAAGGTATGGTATATTTTTTAGAATTCATTTTCCTCATCAGTTTTCTAAAATTATAAGTTAGTCTTAGGAAGATCCACACTGAGAGACTTTGTTTAAAAACAGTACTATCTGAACTAGAAAGTAGTTGTCATGACTGTCTGTCAAAAGAAGTCATGGCAGGGAGTACAGACATTTAAAAATTTTTCTCTTTTATTTATAATTTATGTTCAATTTCTTCCCACTTTTTTCATATCTGTTGTTCTTGGCTCTCTCTCCTTTGAGCTCCATAAGAATTAGCACTGGGTTACATGTAGACTCACAGTAGCAGATGAGTCCTGAGAAGTATTTTGGTATTATCCTTCCTCCTCAGTGGCACAATGAGCAGAGACCTGGAAGTACCAAGTGATTAGATTATCTTCCCAGCCATCAATTTGACCAATAGTTATGTTGATAACCAGTTTGTTCCTTTGTAGACAAGTTCAGCTTAGACAAAAATGTTAGAGTGAAGTCTTTTCACTAGCTCAGTTCAAAGTTGTGCAAACATCACAGAAGGTACTCACAGAAACCTACATGGTATAGGAAAGGTGAGATGTCCCAGCTCAGTGAAACAGGAGAAAAAAGGGATGAATTCCTCCTTCCTCTGACTTATGTTCTATTCCAGTTCCCACACTGGGGAGGGGAATCTACTGAGTCCACCCAATTTAAATGTTAGTCTCATTTGGAAACACCCTTACACACACAGAAATATTTAATCTAAGCACTCTAAATTAGCTGGCCAGTCAGATTGACACAAAACATTAACTATCACACTGGCCTTCTTTCCACTCAAGCTCATCTTTATCTTGGTCTGTCCAGCTACCCACATGCCTTACAGATGTGATCTTTATAAAGATCACACTTACCTTCAGTCCTACTAAAACACTTTCTTCAATCAATTTTTCAGAACATATCAATTTTTTATTCACTGTTAACTTGCTGGTGGGTACAAATTCATCTTCGCTCTTTGACTGCCAAAGAACATAAGCCACCCAACACACCTAAGCTTAGCCTCATTTTGCATTTCCCTGTTCTCAGGTAAATATGCTGATTCTACTACAGAAGTAGATTCTGGTTATACATGCAACTATATGGCTGTTTTGGTTGTTAAACTGCTTTATTACATGTGCAGCTATATGATTTAGTTGTTAAACTTTTTTAAAAAAAAACTGGCTAACTTGTTTTTGATTAAACTACAAATGCTGGAAAAGATTAAAACAGAATGCAGAATTTTTGTAGGCCCAGAAGTTAATGTGAGATAACTTGTTTAAACGCTTTTATGGGTTGGTAAATTAAGCTAACAGATCATGGGAAAAGACAAGGATATCACAGTATAACTGTTAGGTCCAGGAGGACCCCATCCCTTACTCCCATAGTGTGGGAACCAGACTTCCCCCTTACCTCTCATGTGGAAACTGGACCTTACAACATCCAGGTTGGCTGTTGGCAACAGCTACATGCTCACCTCCCATTTCACTCAACTTAGGCACTTCTCTGACAATTTACCCTGCCAAAATACTCCTGCTGAAAAGCCCCATATAAGTTTCATATAAGTTGTATTTGGGGCTGACACCATCTTTGGCTCAGCCTGACTGTCACCCTGCTACAGTAAACCCTGCTAAACCCCTTTGGCCTTGCGCATTCCTCCTTCGACAGACTTAATGATAACATCCTGCATTTAAATTTAATTTGGAGATCAAATCTCCCTGGGTGCAAAAGCCATAGTAAGGAAAAGAATATTTAATGTAATAAACTTCAAAATATTATTTCCTTGTGCACTTTATTAAAATGCAGTCAATTGAAAGTTTCTGAGAAAACAGAATGAATTAGTATTTTTCTTAAAGAAAAAGATTTTTCTAAGAACAGCTGGCATATATGATAAGTTGCCAGAAATAAAAACTAGTTAGGCCAGGAAATCATAAGCAGAGAACAAGAATAAAGATCACTGTTCAGTAAAAAATATCCAATATGTTAAGCTTTTTACTTTCCAGATTTCATAAAAAGTCATTTGGATTTTAATTACTGTGGAAATTGATGTCTACTGAACAAATTAGCAGGATGGTTTTATATGAAGTGCCTAATTTACTCTTAATAATAATAATGATGTTTTCTTCCAGAAGTAATTATTTAATTTTAAAATATTTAACAATCATTTTCATTGTGATGTTAATTCTGATTCATTCAGTAGGAATATATGAGATAGCAAAAACTGCCAGGCTCTGAGGCTGGTCCTGTTCCGACTGGAGGCCACTCTCTAGTCAGGGACTAGGCACAGAAATGGCCATCCACCATCCAGTGTACCAAAGTGCAATGGACACACAATGAGAATGTGCATAATTCTGCTAGAGGAAAAGGGGAGAGATGCTTCCAGAAAATATCATATTACTGCTATGTGTTATCATCAGATTTTTCAGTCTCCGGTACTTAAGAAGAAAACACACACAAAGCTGCACCTAAGGGGGAATCCTGTTGGCTCTGGATAGGTAACTGGCTATTTTAATATGTGTGTAATTCTTCCTGTATATGTCTTCACAGGGTTTTGTAACAGGTGGAAAGGACGGAATCGTGGAGCTCTGGGATGATATGTTTGAAAGATGCTTGAAGACTTATGCCATTAAAAGAGCAGCATTGTCCACTAGTTCTAAAGGTACCACTCTTAAACATACAATAGAAATATTTTGAGATGGAGACAGTAGTTCTTAATTCTTGGAAAAACATGACCAAATCAATTCTTTTTTCCATGTTCAGAGCTCTAGGCCCCTGGTAGAAACATCAAGGGTGATTGCCAAATACCTAGTACTTTGGAACTATAAAACAGAATTTATGTAATAGTAAACTTTTTAAATTTTTATTCTACTAAATAGATTTTCTCCCCTCAGGCTTGCTTTTGGAAGATAACCCTTCAATTCGTGCCATTACGTTGGGACATGGACATATCCTAGTGGGAACAAAAAATGGAGAGATCCTAGAAATTGATAAAAGTGGCCCAATGACACTGCTCATTCAGGTACTGTGTTCATATTCTAAACCACAATTCACGTCAGAGCCAGGACTAGAGTGAGGCAGAGGGGGAGTGACACTTAATGTACAAAATTTAAGGAGGCATTGACTCAGAGTTGTACAAGTATTAATTGCCTATAGCTGTTAACAAATTGTCACAAACCCAGGAGCTTAAAACAGCACACATTTATTAACTTATGATTTTTGTGGATCAGAAGTTTGAGCTTATCTTAGCTGGGTCCTCTGATGTTCCTCAAGCCTGTAATACATCTCATCTGAGGGTCAACTGGAAGATCTACTTCCAGGGTCATTCAAGTTAGCAGAATTCAGATCCCTGTGGTTGTAGGACTGAGGTATTCTATTTCTTCCCGGCTGTTGGCAAGAGGCCACCTTTAGATCCTAGAGGGTGCCCACAATTCCTTGCCATACAGGGTTCCCCAGCTGGACCCTTACTTTATCAAATCCAGCAAGGGAGAGAGAAAAAAAAAATAGGCACTGAAGTCTTATATAACATAATCATATCAACATGTACATGTAATCATAAACATTTATTACCTTTGCCATGTTATTGATTGAAAACAAGCCACAGGTCATGCCACACTCAAAGGAAGTTGATTATATAAGAGTGTGATAACTAGGGGGATCATGAGTATCACCTTAAGAGTTTGCCCATCACAGATCATCCTCTGCTCCCCAATTTTTCATGTTCCCATCCATTTAAAGTTTATTCCCCCTCCCAAGGTCTCCAAGACCCTCATCCCATTACTGTAGCTGGTCATAATCACATCATCTAAATCAAGTCCAGGTGTGCCTAAGGCTTCTTAGGTGTAGTTCCTCCAGGTCTGTCAATCTGTAAAACAATTTCTCTGCTCTACACACATCAAACATACAAGCACCTCTTTAGATTTTGTGCTTCACTCTAGCCTCAGTCTTGATTTGGATAAACACATCACATACTCCTTACCCTCCATCTGCCCTCAAGAATTATATACAGGTAAAATCAGATTAAAATAATTAACTCTAAATCCTCAAAGATCAAAGAAGTGATAAAATCTTACCTGAGGGCATAGTAGTATGTGGAGATCAGTAGGTAGCCCTGACCAATTTGTGATGGATAGGACTTATTTATAGATGAAAGAGGCAGGGAAGGTGAGAGGGTGTGTGTTCAGAAGGTGGAGTGAAAGAATGGGCACTGATTATATGAGCTTCAGGATTTCTGTACACCCAATGGAGGAGCTTCACCCGCTTCCCCTGACTTGACTCATGCCTGTGAGCTTGCTATATTAGGGATGAATCCCAAAATGCCACTGAGAGGAACCCTCTGATTGGCTACATCCTGGGCACAAGTCTCCACACAGGTCATGGCTCAGAACTCTATGAGGTTTTAGAAATGCATGTGCTTGATTCCCACACTGGATATCCCACCATAAGAATCTATGTATTAAAAAAAAAAAAATCCATGTTAAAAACAAACATTGAAGCTCTACGGCTGACTGCCGGGCAGCCAGATTGAGAACCATGCTGAACGTGCATCCTTGAAGCGTGACTTCTTTGTTCTCCAGTTACTCATGCTTTTGTTGTTTCCAGCTAAACTAATTTATTTTTCTTTCTGTCTGTGACTTCTTATTCCTTTTATTTAAAAAGCCTTTATTTCAATTTTAAAAATTTAGTCCTTTTTAATTTATCACTGATTTTTTAAACATTCAAATGTTTGAGACTTTAAATTGTTTTCATACATGCTATATTGCTAAATATTTAGTAAGATTTATACCATAATACTATAATTTTAAAAATACTGTAAGATTTAAACTCTAAGTTTTCTAATGTTAAACTCAAAGTATTATGTTATAGTTGAGCCAGTTTTGTTTAAAAATGCTTTAAACTTCACAATAAAGACTTTTCACTTTTTTGTTCTCTACAACTCTACTATATATTTTTTTCTATTCTAATGATAAAAATAATCACAGGTACTATTTATTAAACACCTACTATGTGTCAGGCCATACTGTTGTACAAAATTTCTCATCTCTACAACAGATTCACTCAGTTTAAATTGTTTTATTGATGAGGGGCCCCAAGCCTAATAAACGGTCCACAGCCACCTGCTAAGAACTGCAGAGCTGGGATTCAAACCGAGGTTTGTCAGATACTGAGCCCCTCTTTTTAACTATAGCAGGCTGTTCTCTAAATTTCTCAGCAGGGAGACCACAGGAAAGCAGTGCAGAATCATGGTCCCCTGAGCTCCAGGTGGGCGGTGGAACTGTTTTCTCTTCTTACATGTGTACCATTCATTTCCTTTATTCTCTGTCTCTTTTTTTCTTCTAGTGTATCACTCATTTGCCTCTCCCTTTCAGGTAGAACTCAATAGTTGAATTCAATCAATGTTTGTTGTTCTTCTGCCAAGATCTGCTCTGTGTTGTGTGCTGTGCATGGTAGAGTAGGACTTCCTGTGCTCTTGAGGCTCACAGTCCTTCTCTGAGATAGGGTAGACACTGAGCGAAAGTTAAGGGACAGTATAGGCAGCGTAATTAAGACCATCAGCTACCCTGCTGCAGGACCATATCGGAATCACTTTTCCAGTTTCAAAAGCCTGGAGACCCAATATCACTTGGAATAGATTGCTTACTTAAGAGAAGAATAGCTAGGTTTGGGGAGGAGAGAAGTGACACAAGGTGAGTTCTAAAAATTTCCATTGTATATACTTTGAGTATAATCAATGCAATTATGCAGCTGAGTATTATCACCTTTATGCGAGATCAGTAGGAAAGTAAGATCCTAAGCTCATTTCCTTGTGCCACTCAAGATTCTTCCAGCCTGCCTTGCTTACTGTCCATTCCTGTTATACAGGAATTAAAATAATCATATTCAATTAAATATTTTTAAATCAGTATATGAGCAGTGGATTGAAAAGGTCTCAAAGCCCCACAACCTTGTCTTCAAGCAAAATGAACAAAGAGCTCCAAACAGCTCCAGTATTCGGGAGTCATGGGGGTTGACCTCCTGACCTATCCTCTGAGTGTGAACTTGGGAAGCTTCTGAAAGAAAGAAAACTAGGGATGAAGGGTGCTCCAAATCCAATAAATCCAAAAACAATATATACACCCTTTATCCCTTCTCAGATATTTGAATGTCAGCTGTATTTGGAACTTTGTGCCTTCTGCCAAATTACTATTTTGCTCAAACAGCTTCCCAGCGAAACCGGAATTATTCAATTTCTTTTTGGAAAGCCACCTGCTCCCTAAAGCGTTCCAACTACAAACACCTTTCAGATGCCTGTATATGGTCTTCCTTTTTGCTTTACTAAGCAAAGCCTTTTTGTAATTAGTTACCAAAAGCAGAAGTTCAGTAAACAATCTAGTCTATTTTATTGCTCTGTACACTAATCTATTCTTTACACTGCTTTATTGAGCAGTAAGTTATTGAAATCAGATTCATTTTCTCCCTATCTCTTCATTTTTAAATACTGTATTATTTCAGTTATTCTTCTAAGCCAGTTAAGTGTGTTTTTGATAAGAAGTATATGGAACTGGTCCAGTCCTGAGCAGGTACCTTTCCATTGTCCAGTGTTTGCTGGATAGACTCATTTGTGAACAAATGCTGAACCCAGGGTGCTTGCAATGAAAATCTAGCTCTTTTTATTTCTATTCTGCCACATGCAGTGCATTCAAAGGACTAAAACTGAATTAATAAGAATATTGCTGTCCAATTCCTCTGACAAAGATAGATGGTACCTATATCTTTCAGAATGGGTTTTATTGAAGTGGTTTGTGTTGCTGTGATCAAGCTGTTTTACAAAAAGGTGCATATGTACTGTGTTTATTCTATGTCAAATAACAGGATCAAATAAGGACACTTCATTATCCACCCAGAAGTTTCTAAATGAGATGTTTGGCATCATGTAAACCAAATTGATATGTGATCAGTCCATGTTTTGCTTTCCAGATGAATGTTTTCACATCACATAGGTCCAGCTTTAGATTCAGGTTCAATGAAAAATTCACTGCAATCATTTTGGCTCAAGGAAGCTCAAACTGTGTTTATTACTATTTGAGCCTTTTTAGAATACTCTTGGGCTGAATATGTAGCACAAGGCTGTCGACGGGCAAGCTGAGAAGCATGAACCAAGTTGATGTTGTCCAATTTCCTCTCCCACAGGGGCACATGGAAGGAGAAGTGTGGGGGTTGGCTGCTCACCCTCTCCTGCCCATCTGTGCAACAGTGAGCGATGATAAAACCCTTCGCATCTGGGAATTATCCTCCCAGCACCGTATGCTGGCGGTACGGAAACTCAAAAAAGGTATGTAACATCACCTTACACATCTATAAAAGTATTTACAAACAACAAAATGTATTGGATTCATTTATCCATTCAACTAGTATTTACTGAGAGCCCCCAAATTGGAATTCAGTGTTTGCTGCTATAGTCATAACCCAGCACCTGTAGAATTATTCCAGGAGGCTGGCCTGATCTGTTGGTGCCCAGCTCTGTGTGTCACTTGATTTTCCTTGCACTGCACAGACATTTGCCACCTGGGGGCAATATGTCCTTCTTATTGGGAGCTGTGTGAGTCAGTTGAAATACATCAGCTTGCAAAGAATGCTATTTATCTTTATGTCTAACAGTCTCCAGAACTGATTTTATTACTGAACAACAAAAATCAGCTATACCAAAAAAATCAAGAAAGTAGTAAATATGTACTGAACACCTATATGTGCTACAACTCAGAGGTATACCAAGATGTACAAATTTAGCAGACATTTATTGAGTAACTTCTCTGTGTCAGGCACTGGGGATGGCAGGATGACTGGTCCCATCTCTAGTTTCAGAGATGTACAAGATTTGAACAGAGCCCCAGCAACAGATGCTACATTCAAATTGGGTAATTTTAGAAGAATCTGAAAACAGGACTATTTATAAAAGGGTAGGTAGGATGTTGAGAAACTACTGGGACAGTACAGTATTATGATGCTCTTAATGGTGGGTACCATTTCCAGCCCTGGGTCTGAAGAGGCTGGAGGAAGAAGTGATTATTGGAAACTGCAAGTGAGAGCTGTGTGAGACAGAAGCCTCGCAGAGCTATGACCATCAGCCCAGAGATTTAGCCATATATAGTGACTTTGCAGAGAGGCAGCTAGGGGAATACATCTAGCTTCCCCCCGCCCCGACTCCCTTCTCCTGCCTGTGTTCTTCTTGCCCAAACCCAACTGGGAGCCAGAGATGCCCATTGAAGCAGTCTGTACAGGCTAGGTTCAGGCATAGAGCAGGTTTGAGAGTGGGTGTGGAGAGACAAAGCTATCTGGCACAGACAAACAAGGTACCATGGAGTTCTCAGAGGAAAGCCTGATGCCAGGGATGGCTTCATCAGGGAAGAAATGTGAGATCTGAGACCCAAAGGATTTACAGAAGTCCTTAAGATGGGAAAGGATGAGATTGGGATCTGGTGCTAAATTATTTGTACTGGGCAGTTTTATAAACAGAAACATGGGGAATGTGTTCTAAGGGATGAAATAAAGGTGTCAGGAGAGCAGGAACAACAAGGATGGTGACTGATATTGCTGTGCCAGCAACTGCGCTCACACTTTGAGTTTGGTCTTTATAGGATCCCAGCGAGTAAAGCCATTATTTTGCCACCTAAAAATTTAGGGAACTGAGGCATAGAGAACTTAAGTCACTTGCCCAAAGTCTTGCAGCTTGTAAATGATGAAACTGAATTCTAGCCCTGGCAGTGTGGCTTCAGAGAGCACTCTTGTGGCCACTGCATGACGCGGCCTCCTCCTGGCGTATTGCTCTCTTTACACTGACTTCCAGGCCTTTGTAAGTGGTGAAGCCAGGATTCACATCCAGCTCTGACTCCAGAGTCCATGCTCTTAACCACTACAAGACTGAATCATTTGGCCACTGATTTATATTGAGGAAATGACAGACTGAGTCCTTATTGCAAGGGACTTGAATGTCAGACAATGGACTTTATTCACTAGTTAAAAATTAGTTCAAAAGAACACTACATTAGATAGATGACCTTTCTGCCCAGTTTATAGCTGTTGTCCTGGTGTAATTATTTATAGCTTTCCTTCCCACTCTCAGAAGTGTCCTGGTTTGTACAATAAATTATATGGTTAACTTAATCTTGGTGACTCTCCTCAAGGGCAGGCTCCCCTTGGACCTGCACCATGCCTGACTCACTGTAGGTAAATAACTGTTTGCTAAGTGAATGAATGAGTGAAGGAAGATAAAATTAAGAGAGTCGATGTAAAGTTATTGGTATAGACATAGCTTTCAGCATACCATGAATAGTGACCGAGGGGGTGTGTGTATGGAAGCTCAGCTTGGAGTGCCTTAGTACAAGGTTGCATGCCTGTCCCACCACTGGGGCTGTGCTTACCTAAGTCTCTCAGTGAGAATGGGGAAAGAGGCATATTCTCAAATAGGATTCCTAGTCAGCATACCCCCACAGAGTCCATACTCCTCGTTCAGAAATGTCTCCCTGTCACCCTCCAACGCAGAGGAAAACATTGCTCAGGCAGCACCGTCTCCCGTGATTAGTTTTACAGACACCTCTTGAGAGAATGTTGTGCATATTCCATTCTTCCCATGACAGAAGAGGCAAGAACAAAACCTTTCACCTCTAGCATTATGTATTGTGATCCATGGATCTGAGAATTGAAGTGACTAGGAGTAGAGCAACAAAGTTCTGTAAAACAAGCTTTATGTGTAAGGCATGGTATAAAAAAATAGTTTCTAGAAATTTTATTACAGAAATCTTGTTCTTACACATTACTTCTTCTTGGGAGCAAAGATACTGGTTATGTTAAAGTTTTGAAAACCCCAAGTATTCAAATGCCAAGAAATGAGTGGATACCCTTAAAGCAATTGAAAAATGTATTTTTAACATTCTGATCATTGTATTTGTGTTTGGAGGGAAGAGTTGTTTTAAATTATGAAGTTTTAGTTCTTCTCAGAAGTAGTGTTAAAGACAGTCGTATGTCCATGCATAATGCACATATGCAAGTTTCTCTTCATTTGGTTGACAGTAAAGCTATGGATAATAACAGTGTTCCCTGTGGATTCTTTTGCAGGTGGAAGATGCTGTGCCTTCTCCCCTGATGGGAAAGCCTTAGCTGTTGGCCTGAATGATGGGAGTTTCCTGGTCGTAAACGCTGACACTGTTGAAGACATGGTCTCCTTCCATCACAGAAAAGAAATGATCTCTGATATAAAATTTTCAAAAGGTAAAGATGACAGCAAAAACTTTTTTAAATGTATTGGGATAAAAAATTACAATTGTGGACTATTTTCATTATTCTTGACCTTTTCCCCACTTAAGAATACTAAGTTCCTGGAAGTAAATCCTTCTACAAAATGTTTTGATATTAACTACATGTTTTTCTTTATAGATACAGGAAAATACCTTGCCGTGGCATCCCATGATAACTTTGTGGATATTTACAATGTACTTACAAGCAAAAGGGTTGGCATCTGTAAAGGTGCTTCTAGTTATATTACACATATTGACTGGGACTCTAGAGGTAAAGTATGTTGTGGCTTTAAATGTAATTTTTATTTAAAAAATCAGAGTCTATTCACATATCATTTCTAGAGAGAACAGCAGTTGAGTTTTAAAGAAAAACAGAGAGGGGGACCCTACAACAATATAAACAACTGTAATTTTATAGCCTAAAGGCAGATACTGTTAATATTTTTGAGTATTTTCCCTTATTGTTGTTTTTGTTGTTGTTAACTCAAGCCATTGAGATTTAAGAGTTAGAGATGTATATCATAACTTCTGAAACCTTAGCAAGCTACCACCTCCCCTTTGAGGTTCTACATGCTGTGTCCTTGCCTTGTGTCTCCTCCTTATTGCTGTTCCTTTTCCTCCCAGTGTTCTACCTCCCAGCAAACTATCCAAGAAATCTCAAGCAATTTTCATCCTCCAGCAGAAGCAGAAATGTACATTCAGCTCACCTAAAGTTTCTCTGCTTTCTTGAGCTCCCAATCTAGCCTCTAAGTTATGCTCACAAACACCATGGGGATATATCTGTTTGTTCATTTATTTAACAAATTTCACTTCTGCCATTTGCAAAATCTTAAGCCCAGAAAATGTGGAAGATCCAGGAGTGAGACATGGTTCCTATTCATTGCAAAGTTTATAATTTACTGAGGACAGACATGCTTGTACCTGAAGAATACAAGAGCACAAACTGGGGGAGGCACAAGAGTAAGACGCGGTGAGCAGGGGGCTTGGAGTGGGCAAGTCAGCATTAAGCACCCAGGGTGGAGTGTCAGTGCTATAGAGTAGGACACTTTTAAATCCCATCCTGGGAAATTGGCCGATGTTAGAGTCTGGAGCAGGCATTTAGGAAAAGGCAGGGTCCCAGCTCTCAGAGAAGTTTTAGTCCACTGTGGTAGAAGAGCACCAAATCCAGTGGTGTGTTCTGAGGAAGAGCTCCCAGGGGAATCATGGAGCCTTTACAGAAGGAGTGGCTTTTGAGATGGATCTTGAAGGATGAGCATAAATTCACCTGATGGCAAAGCTTCCCAGGCTTAGAAGGAACATGGTGTGCTCAGATGTGGAGGTGAAAGAGCAGGATGATTAAGAAATAGTAATGCTGAATGACTGAGGGTGTGAAGGGAGGAGAACATGAAGGGACAGATAGAGACGAAATGTGAAGGAACTTTTACGTCACAAGTGGAAGTTGAACACTGAACTTTATCCTATAGGCATTAGGTAATTCTAAGGGCTTTGGGTTGGGGCATTTCCTACCATCTTAGGGAGGGTAAGTTAGCCTGGAGTTGGAAAGCAACTAAATTAAACCAGGAGGAAGAGATAATGAGCACCTCAACCAATAGTAGTTGCCATAAACCAATCCTTCTGCCAAGGCAGATCTTTAATTGTAACTGTACTTGCTGCACTGGAATTAAGACTTTCAGCTTTACAATCTGCAAGCATTTTATACAATGCAATAGATAGGAAGATAACATGCCATTTATTTTAAGAGGCAAGCCCAACAGGGGCAAAGGGAGATCAGTTAAGTCCCATTCACTTTCATGTCAGGTCCATGGAGGACCCAGTGCCAAGGACTTAGGCTGGCATTTGTGATTGGGCAGGACACCAGCTGCTTGGACTCATTTATAAACCAATGTGGTTGAGGGGGTATATGGATGCTGCGACTTCTCTTTCTTTTCTTTTTTCTTTTTTTATAAGTGGAGTATTTCATATAAGTGGAGTCATATAGTACCTTTCTTTTTCTGACTGGCTTATTTCACTTTGCATAGTGTCTTCAAGATTCATTCAAGTTGTAACATGTGTCAGAATTTCTTTTCTTTTTAAGGCCAAATAATACTCCATTGTATGCATATACCACATTTTGTTTATTCATCCATCAGTGGCTACTTGGATTGCTTCCACCTTTTAGCTATTGTGAATAATGCTGCTATGAACATATGTGTGTAGTTCTTTTGAGTATAAACCCAGAAGTGGAAATTCTGGATCAAATGATAATTTTATTTTGAATTTTTTGAGGAATTTCACCATACTATCTTTCACAGAGGCTGCAGCACTTTATATTTCCAACAATGCACAAGGATTCCAACTTCTCTACATTCTTGCCAATGCTTGGCTGTTTTCTGGGTTTTTGTTGTTTTTATAGCAGCAATCCTAATGGGTGTGAGGTGATTTCTCATTGTAATTTGATTCACATTTTGAGAGGATTTTTTTATTCTGTAAATGCATAAGTTCTATATTGGATGCTATAGGGATATAAAGAAGAGTAAGTCCCAGATGGAAAGAACAAGATCTTGGCCAAGATCAGTGGATTGAGGCTGTGGAGAGGCTGTATGTAGGCCCTCAATATAGAGCCTTCACTTGGTAAACAGAGGCAAACCTTGCTATTTCTATAATTCTGCTCGAAAGAGTTAGCATCTGTGGTCCAGCTAGTGCTCAGGATGATGGCAAAGGCACTGAGAATAAGGAGGCTGAAGTCTTTGAAAAGTGACCTTGCCTCTGTCCTAAGCAGCCCCTTCAGTCAGATGAGAGGATCAGACTGAATGGTTTCTAGGACTGAGAAAAGAACAGAATACTTTTGATCTTGGGGGAGGAGTTATACCATCTGGAGAATAAGAGCAAGTGTGCCCGTAAATATTTCCTGGTTTATCTCCAGTTTCATTGGCATGAGATATGTCATTTTGACATTCTTATGTTCCCAATCTCTTAGTTACACAAATGCCTGATCTCAAGAATGTTCCAGGCTGCCTCAAGACCAGTCTAGCTTTTCGTAGTGGTGCCTTGAGGGTCTGTAAAGGGTAGAGAGCAAAATGTAGGAGCAGGAATCTGTTTAATTCTTTTGATCTTGTCAAAAATGGTGAATGTGTTTGCCAAGCCAGCTGGCACGTCAGGGGCGGGGAATAGCACAGCCTTCAGCCTTGGCAGCCTTTTGTGTCCATGGCAACCACAGGTCCTAGGAAAACCAAAAAGTGCATCAGTCTTTGCGGAAACAATAGCTATCCATGAATGAAAGCTTTTGCACGGAATGCTTGAAAAAGAAAAATATACATGGAGAGAAATAAAACATGGAAGGATATTTTCTAGCTGCTTTTAGTTCATTTCTAGAAATATGAGGAATGTCAAACCTTTTAAAAATTGAGCCCTAATAGGACATCTCAGTCCCATTTTCATTGCAAATAGTCTGATATGTTTGGTACATTTAGTACCAATTTTAGAATTGTTCTAATGTGTAAATTATATAGCAGCTGGGATAATGTATGTGAATCATTTTGTGGACTGTAAAACTCTATGCACATACAAGATACATGATTTACTGTACCTGCTTAGAAATGAGGACATCTCTCTCTCTTTCAATTCTCTTATTCTGTTTGACTAGATATTTTTAGTGAATAAAAATGTGAAGATTTTGAAAGAACAGGGTTGCTATTATTCAGGGTAAATCATACATGGATTATACAGGAGACTTTGTGCTTCTTGTTTCTGCTCCTGTCCTCAGAATATTTTAATGGTTATATATTACACAGAAGCAGACGGGGAAAAAAAGTGGTGACCTAAATATTTTCTCTGCACCTAAAACAGACAAACAAAAAACAGTGTAAGAGAGCAGTAAAGAAAATTTGGGTAAAAAAACACACATTCATAATTTCACCTTTTTAACACAAGAACAGTTGGTTTTAAAAGAAAAGTTCACATCATTGGTTGCAAGGAACAGGAACCTACTCAATCCAGCTTAAATTTTAAAATAAAAATAAAAGAGGAGTTTATTAGAAGGACATAGGATATCTCATAGAACCAGGAATAATAGGAAACAGCAACTCCCGAGGAACCAGCATTAGGAATCAACTGGAAAAAACCCAGAAACCAACCGGGAAGTTCCTCTCCCTCCTTCCCTGGTCTGAGGCAGCTCATTAAAGTGTCCACTGCTCCCCTTGGTCTGGTGTCTGCTTTGGCCCCTCTCTGCACAGGCAGGCTTTCCCTAATTCTTTTGCATGTGGCCCACTCTCCTTTGTCCTCAAATGCCACATTCAGTCCCAAAGTCCACATTTAATTACAGCAAAATACCCACTGATTCAGCTTCCCAGATTCCAATTTCTCAGGGAGAGAATTTGATTGCCCAGCCCAGTCTCTGGCCTGACCCCTTTTGGGTCGTGTGGAGGGCAGTTCTCGGGGAAAGAGCATGGGCTAGGTAGCTCCCCACAGGTGTCTGTGGCTCTGTGGAGCACTTCTGGTACTTGTCTCTTGTGTTTAGATTTGTCTAATATTCTAAAGTACTTCACTGAGCTATTTTAATAGTTTTTGGGTTTTTCTAAGTAGAATATGATTTTTGAAACTGGTATAAAGTGAATTGTTAAGTTTATTTGAGAATTACAATCCTTTGAGTTCTGTTGGGATGTTATGGCCAAAAATCTTCTAAAATTAGCCATATTCAAGGAATGTTTTCACTGAATCCTTTAATCCTTTTTTCCACATCCTTTGTTATTTACAATCACTCTTGAGAATCCTAAAAATATTTTTGCAGATATATTTAGTTCATTGAAAAACTATTGGTTACTCATTTTTTTTATAATGCTATATAGCCAAAGCTAATTTAATTCCCTTTTTTCTTTTCACAGTTGTGTATGTACAGCCATAAATGTGCCCGTTTCACAGGAAACACTTTAAAATTCACAGTCAAGGGCAAACCTCCCTCACCACTTTGTTATAACTCAGCACATTAAAAATGATTAAGGTTTTCAGTTATGAAATGAGAGAACCTTGTTTTTAATTAGTCACTTAGAAATAGATCTGCAATTCCTGAAGGTTAGCCCAGCTAGGTTTCAGACCTAGGTGGTGCCCACTTAACCCGTAAAGATTGTAATACAAACCACAAAGTTCTTATTTTGGTATTTTTTCAAGAAGGACATCTCAAGACTCCTAGCTGTGAATAGTTAAGGCAAAAAGACAGGAGGAGAATGTTATGTATAGATACACTGAGTTATTTGCAGGTGGAATATTAGGCTGTATGAGATTTGCTTCAGAATAATCTGGGATGAGAACCCGAGTGGAGGTTCAGGAACTATGGTTGGCTGTGTGCTGGTAACTGCTGAAACTGGACCTTGGGTATATGGGAGTTCTTTATACTATTCTTACTCTCATATGTAAGAGTAAGAATAGAAATTTTCCATAATTTAAAAAAATGCTAAAAAAATACTAGAAAGTATACTTCTTAAGTCATTGAAATTTCAAGCCTTAAAGGATTATTGACGTGGTAGAGGAGAATTAGGAAATCTAATCTTTTTGAACATTAATAAAAATGAAACTAAGACTATAATTTTACGTCAGACCAAAAGACTATTTTTGCTCAACATTTTGTTTTGGGAAAGTCTTGGATTTGTCTACAGATTTTCAAGGAAGATGGAGGAGGGGAGAGAGGAAAGAGCATTAACAGTTTGTTTTATGTGTCCTTATTTTCATGTTTCTAAACTCTAAATTTAGAATTTAGACCTGAGCAAATGCGAATGCTTGCAACAGGTCTCTCACTTCTGAATTCATAATTCTTGCCAAAACAGTTTACTTCTACTACATTTCTGTGCTAAGAAGCTACTGGGGAAAAGAAAAAAAAAAACAGATTTGGTCAGGCTTTAGAAAAATAGCTACTTTCATTGCAACAGACTAAAGCATAGCAAGCTTGATTCTTCTATTCCTAAAGAATGTTCAAGGTCAGTTTTTACGAGGTCCATATTCAAAAACTCATAGCTTTGTGGTTTGTACCATGCCATATAATTGCCTCTACATACATTTCTGAATAATTCACCATATATTTAGTCAATTCATGAGACTTTGACAAAAATGAATCAAAATAGTTACAGCCATGCTTACCACTTTATCATGAAAAGATACATGCAGAGTTTAATTGTCTCTCTACTTTATTCCATCATAACAGGAAAATTATTGCAAGTTAATTCAGGTGCCAAAGAACAACTGTTTTTTGAAGCTCCAAGAGGCAAACGGCATATAATAAGACCTTCAGAGGTAACAGTCACGCACAAATATTTAACAAATATATTTCATAAATATTTAATATGTGCATTTTAATAAAACCTATTGATTCTTATTAATATGGGTTACATTTAGTGTACCTTTATACTTGATCATTTTTTAAATCTGGTTGTTTAATCTGGTTTTATACTTTCTGAGGACGTACAAATTTACTGTACCACTGATGTAACAATGCACACATGGCATTCTGCTTAATTTTTCTGTGCCTGATGATAGTGGCTAAGCTAACAATTTAGATGCTGGGTATGCTTTCTTTGCCATTCACCATGTTGTTTTGTGCAAAGTGTCTTATAAATGTAAATTTTTGAAACATAGTTTCTCAATATTTACTATTTGTAATAATAAGCAATATCCTCTGCAATAATAAGACGAATGATCTTTTAAAGCAAAAACTATCCATAACCTGATCATCCTGATTTATCAAATTGGTTTTTTCCCATGTTTTCCTCATGTCCTTAGCTACATATATAATTTTTTAATTATTGAAATCAAAGCTTAGAAAAAATTTTGAATCCATGAACTACCACTTGCCTGAAAACTCAGTTGCACAGAGCTTCTATGTAATTAACCTGATGGCCAAAAATTCATTGCTCGATTGAGCTCTAAGAATGTACTCTTAGTCCCAGGAGACAAAATGACTCATTTACTTAGGATGTAACCCTTGATGAAAGAAAAGGAAATATTGCTTCCTTTGAGGAGAAGTGGGTAAGAGTGTGCTGCTGAAGGATAAGCACCTGCTTCTCTCTTCAATTTGCCAGTAATGTAAACTATCCCAGTATTATAAAGTAATACTTTGTTTCTACAGGAAGTACATATGCAGTACTTAGAAAACACAAGTTATTGTAGAGGATGGCATTGTATTAATGGGAATTATTAATGGGATCAATTGATTTCACCCCCCAATTCCAATTTATTTATCTCTGATCAGTCCTTATGTAGATACCTCATGTAGGGAGGTAGATGGGGTAAAAGGGATCAAATATGTGGTGACAGAAAGAAATCTAATTATAGGAGGTGAGAAAAAGAAAGATTGAGAGAGAGAGAGAGAGAAAGAGAGAGAGAGAGAAAAGGAAGGAAGGAAGGAAGGGAGGGAGGGAGGGAGGGAGGAAGCAAGGAAGAAAAAAAGGAAGAAAGAAAGAAATTAAGAAATTTATTGAGGTAACACAGGTTAATAACATATAAGTTTCAGATATATAATTTTATAATACAACATCTGTATACTTCATTGTGTGCTCACCACCCAAGTCTAGTCTCCCTGCGTCACTATGTATTTTTGCCCCCTGACCCTCTTCATTCTCCCTGCTCCCCTCTAGTAACTACCACACTGTTGTCTGTGTCTGTGAGTTTGTTCTGGTTGTTCGTTTTTTGCTTTATGTTTTATACCCCCACATCTGAATGAAATCATATGGTTCTTGTCCTTTTCTGTCTGACTTATTTCACTTAGCATGACACTCTCAAGAGCCATCCATGTTGTTGCATATGGAGAAACATAGCCTTGAGTAAGGACATTTTTAATTATGTCATTCATTCACTGAACATCTGTTAGATGTGTCAGGCACTTTATATTCCTGACATTTTATGTATTTTACATAAAATGTCAGGCATATGTAAAATACATATGTACATATGTATTTTAATTTTCACAATAGCTTTGTGTGATAGTTGTCAATTTCATTTTATATAGAGAGAAATAAAGATTCCAAGAGAGTAAGGGGACCATGGAGCTATGATCCTAGTCTAGAAAGGTCTCTGTGTGACTCTACCAGAGTTGCTTCTGTGTTTTTAAGCATTGTTTTACATCACTTCACCCATATTTTCCCATCCCATTCTGGTGACCCAAAATAAGAATACTAAAATAAAGTGCAGTTTAACCAAATGATGGGAATGGGAGGTGAAGCCAACTTGAGACAGAAGAGCAATTATTACATAGAATAATTTATATAAGAGGGAAATTCATGCTATAAGCCTTCCTAAAATGCTAGGCTTTTGGTTTCGAAGAGTTGTCACTCTGTGATGCACGTTTGTTTTTCCAGAGGCTGATCTCTGGTGCTGTTGCCTACAGCTAATGTTACTTCTCCCTGGCCTCTCTGGTATTGCCACTCCTAGGAGCACCAAAGAGGTAGCTCATGGTTTTCATCGCCAATATTGTCAGGTCCTTCAACTGGATATGAAGGATTTTGAAAATCTCCTTTTTAAAAGCTTCTTTAAAAAAAAAAGAAAGAAAGAAAGAAAAGAAAGAAAGAAACAGCCACAGTGAAACTAATATAAAGCTTATCCAGAATATAGTTAAATATGACAAATATTAAAATGTCAATTTAAATCCGTCTGATGCAGCTCGGTGCAGTTGAAGCAGCTCTATACTAGGAGGCCGGCTCTCTAGACCTTCACTTTCCTTCTGCTTCATAAGTGTATGGTGACTTATGTGACTATCTTCTCTGTGGACTTCCAGAGTGGCCTTCTCTGGAAAATGGTGATCTGGCAAAGTGCTAAGGACTGTCCTTCTTTCTATGTCCCAGCGTTTTTAACAAGCTTATTTACCCCTTTTGGGCTTTGTGGGTTAGAGGAGTCATCCTAAATGCTCTATTTTAAATGTGATTTCTGTAACTTCTAACAAATTAGACATTTGCCTCCCCTCAGAGCACAGTGTCCAGATCTAAGGGTATTCTGCTGGGGTGACTGTATGATGAACAATCCCAGCTTGCCCCACTTTCCTGCCTAGATAATGAGGACAGGTGCCACCCAGGGAGGCAGCATTGGGGCTGAACAGTGAGAGTCTCAGAAGTAGACTGTGAAACCTGGAAAGGAGGTAGTGACCAGAAAGCCTGCTTCTAGAAGCAGCAGGGGTGGTTCCCTTATCCTTTTCCTGTGGAGATCAGTGTAGGATGCCATAAGGGTTGAGGAATCTCCACCGCCCCTCAAGAAGCTGAGGTAACTATGGGAACCTTCTCAAGTCCCTGCAGTTTGTGGCCCTGCTCGTGGCACCTCAAGTCACCGGGCCAGCACAGGTTTTTGGTTCCAGTTCTCTGTGTCTCCAGAAGAAATATGGAATTTTAAATGAGAAGAAATCTGAAATGTTAAAATGTAAAATGCACTTCCCCTCATGACTGAAATCCTGGCTGCATCTCTATGTTGTTATTTCTAAGCAGCAACAGCTAGCAGAATACAACAGCATTGAGGAGAGGTGTTTTAACTGTGTGCAAAGCAGTTATCAAATCCAAAGAGAGCAGTCTGGCTTGTAATTTTAGCTACAGTCCTCTAGTGATTTCTATACTATTCTAAACAGTGCTTTAAAGTGCTTATCTAAAGAAACTATAGTATCAAGATGTACTAGCAGTCCTTAAATGAGAGTAAATGAGATGAAACCTTCCAAGAAGTCTAATACACAGTGTTGTTATTGTTTATTGTTGCTGTTTTATTTTAAAAGACTTGACTTTATTCAGCATTTAACTTATATAAATTGCAAACCTTCTGTCCATGAATTTCAGACAAAATAGTTTTAAAGAATAAAATTTATATTTATGGTAGTACCATATGAACAGTTCTTCACATTTTTAAAGTAGTCTCTCTAGAGTATAAAGGTTATTAAGCTAGCTGCAGAATCTCATTACTCTTTTTCCAAAAAGCCATCTTTAAAAAGTTATGTCTTGTGACTTTTTAAATTAGTTAGCTAAATGATCAGTCCCATTAATCAATCCAGCTCAGTGGTTTCAGTTGGGAGCAATTTTCCCCCTCCCCCAGAGACATTTGGTGATATCTAGGACCAACTTGGGGAAGAGGTGATACAGGCATCCAGTGGGTGGAAGACAAGGATGCTGCTAAATATATGACCATACACAGGATGGCCCCTGACAACAAAGCCTAAAATGCCAATAGAGCTGACACTGAAAAACCCTGCTCTGCCTTGTGGTTTATACAATGATGACTTGTATTTAGGTAAGAACTAAAAAGCTTTATTGTTAGATTTCCACAATTCGAAAATGTTCATCTTATCTAGAAAAGAATATATGGATATTTGACTGCAGTGTTGGTTTCTTAAGACAATGCATCTACCACTTTAAAAATGCAGCTTAGAACTTGTGTACCTCAGCACCCAACACAAATACCTTATGTTGGCAGTCATGATTGAGAACTATTCAGTCTTAAATTATTTCATTTAAGCAAAAAGATCTCTAGGTTATGCAAAAATATATTAATTTTCTTTCCTCCTTTTTAAGATTGAGAAGATAGAGTGGGACACATGGACCTGTGTCCTGGGGCCCACCTGTGAGGGGATCTGGCCAGCACACAGTGATGTGACTGATGTAAATGCTGCCAGTCTCACTAAAGACTGCTCCCTGTTAGCCACTGGAGATGATTTTGGTTTTGTCAAGCTCTTTTCATATCCTGTCAAGGTAATATTGCATGTTTATTATATATGCTTGCTCAATTATTAATAACCCAAAATCTGTTTTATCTAAGTGGATTTTTAAATATCGAAGGCATAAAGAATCGGTAATGTTATCTACAGTATCATCATTCTTTATGCTATATAAAAACCTTCATGACATGATATTTACTAATTTGAGTCAGATTCTGGTGGTATAGAATTTCTCCTTGAAAGGCCTTTAGTGGTCATTAAATCCAACATCTCACAAACTGCAGAGTAAAAATTTTCTTTACTACACCTTAGACTGATGTCTTTCAAACGTGTACTAGCACATTTCCCAAGATGAAGTTACCATTTCACAAAGTAGCCTGATTCATTTTTAAATAGCTCCAGTTGTTAAAATGTTTTGTTCTAGGACATGATTCCATAGTGTAGCAACTAGCTCATCTGCTTTACACGTAGAAGGTCCTGGGTTCATGCCCCCATGGAGCCACTGACCATGGTATACAGCCATGCCACCCTGAACAAGCCTGATGTCTGATCTCAGAAGCTAAGCAGGGTTGAGCCTGGTTAGTACTTGGATGGGAGACCACCTAGGAAGACCAAGTACTGTAGGCATAAATAATAATAATAATTTTTTTTAAGGTTTTGTTCTATATTGAGCTGAATTTTTTTCTCTTTAGCTGAAGTTCTACCTTTAGAATCATTACAGACTGATCTAGTCCTTTAACAGCCTTCATATATAGGAGGATTGTATTTGGCTCCCTGAAGTCTTATTCTCTCCAGCCTAAACATCTTCAGTTCCCTGAGCCATGTGACACGATTTTTAGCTCTCCCTCCCTCTGAGCACATTCCATTCTGTCAATTCCATTTTAAACTATCTCATCTGGAACTGAATTCAGTGCTTCAGATGTAATCTGACCAGATCAGGATATGGTAGGACTCTTGTTTTAACTTTATGTTTGTTTTAAATCAAACTAAAAGTCATCAGTTCTTTTGGCTGCCACACTACACAATTGAATTGTGGGTGTCACTGCCAAAAATGTTGAGGTTATCCTCTTTCTTGTACTCAAACAATTGACTTTCTAAACTCTGAGTACAGAACTTTGTATTTTTGCCAAATAAGACTTATCTTGTTTATTTTATCTCATTGTTCCAAACTGTCACCATCTTTTAAATACTTTTTGAAAGTATTTACTTTCCCTTCCAACATCACATTATTCTCTGATTTCACAAGTAGGAGTTCTAAATCCTGGAAAGAAAACAAAATGTAGACTACAACAACCAAACCCTTCACCAGGAGCACCCATTTAGTTTGAAATTCTGTTTATTAATGCACACATGTCATTACAGTTCTTCAGTCAGTAACAGACATTTATGTCTATCTGATTATGCTGTCAGGGAGCTCATATTTCCCTCTTTCATCCAGCAAGACATCACTGAAGACTTGCAAAAAGCCAGATTAATGGTGTCTCTAGTATCCCTAATCCTGCCTTCTAACAAACCAATCAGTAAAAGACATGGGAATAGTTCACAGTGAACCCTGTTGCTGCCTAGTAATCATTACTTCCTTTTTTATGTGCTTATCAATGTTTTGTGTAATAATTCACCCTAGAATTTTCCAAGGATTACATCAACTCATGAATCAATATTTTGCTAGATTCTACTTGTTTTCCCTTTTGGATACTGGAACATTTTTGTGTTTGGTGTCACCTCTCCTGGTTTCTAAATTCCTCAGCTATTACTGATCTTATTTCTGTGGTCACATTTGAAAGCACCTGTACTCAAGTACATGAGCTCTGTTTTGCCTTTCTGGTTTGAAGAGCATTCTCTTCAATAGAAGAAACAAGTAAATATGCTTTCTGTATATCTTAAACCATCTAATCTAAAAGAAGTGTTCTTTTCTCTATTTTTCTTTCAGCCTTGTATACATGAAAACTTTTGCAATTGTCTTAGTTTTTGACTTTAACATTCCTGAAACTGTATTTAAGTTGTCTGTGCAAGACTTTTGTATTCATCCTTGGTTATTTGTTCCTCCTTTTGTCATCTATACATTTAAAACAACACACCAGTTCCCTCTGCAGCCACTTTGGTATCTTCAGATGTCTTCCTCTGTCCTTCTTCATTTGTTAATGTCTTGTCAGAAAATAATTTTCGGTAGCCTTTTCTAAGATTCATTTCTAATTATGTCCAGTCTTCTCTTCACTTTCAAAACCACCTGGTGGCCTTCTCCCAGTGATCTATCACTCCACCGTCTCTTACCAGCTCTTTCTCTTTGATCAGAATTCAGTCCTATGTAGCAATTTTTCTTGCTACTTCCACATTTTTTTGAAATGAGAGTGTCAGTAGGAAAAGTCAAGACGTTAATGATGCCCAACTATTAGACTAAGGTTTTGGCAGATATCCAGATAGCTGAAATCCCCATACTGGTATTGTATCATGCTCCTATGCTAGATTTACTATTGGTCCTGGAAATTCATCTTCTGTGTACCTGGCCTGACCAGATGTGCTGTCTGTAGCAGTAATGTCAAGCTGTGTCCTGGAGTTCCAGGAGGTTCCTCAGGGTCCACCCCAGGAAACAAAGTAGGGGCAACTGAATGGGTTCTGGGGTCCCACCCCTGCTACAACTAGAGTCACTCTGTTTTGTGTTTTATACATTGACCTTCTATATAAGTTTTTTTCCAACACTTTGTTATAAAATTTTTTAAGCATACAGTTAAAGTGAAAGAATGATATAGTGAACTCCTAGAACCCCACACCCAGAGTCTATAATTCAATGGAAATTGTGGACACCAAGATACTTACTCCTAAATAATTTAGCATGCATATCATTTCCTAGAATCCAACATTCATTTATAGTATTTTTAAAGTAAAATCTATATGTAATTTAAACGTACAGGTATTAAGGTTCCTTTTGATGAGCTTTGACAAACACACCTATGTAATTCAAATACCTATCAAGATATAAAACATTATCATCACCCCAGAAAATTTCCTTATATTCCTTCTGGGTCAGTCTCTACCCCCATTCTAACCTCATGAAAAAATATTCCATCATTTTTCGCCATAGGTTAGTTTTTCCTGTTCCAGAATTTCATATAAATGGAATAATCAAGTACTGTTTTGTGTGTGGCTTCTTTCATTCATATGATGTTTCTGAGATTTCTCCATGTTGTGTGTAATAATAATCTCTTCCTTTTTATAGCTGAGTGGAATTCCATTGTATGAATATAACAGTTTATCCACACAGCTATTGATATAACATTTTTAGACAAATCCTTGTGGGCATATATTTTCTTTCTCTTAAGTAAATATATAGGTGTGGAATTTCTCAGTCATAGGGAGAAATGTATGTTTAACTTTTTAAGAAACTGCCAGACCTTTTTCCATTTTTCGTTCCCACCAAAAATGTAAGAGAGCTCCAGTTGCCAACATTCAGTGTTGTTAGACTTGTAAAATTTAGCTGCCCTGCGGAGTAGACAGTGTGAACTCATTGTGTTTGTAGTATGCATTTCCTTGATGATTAATGATTCTGAGCACTTTAAATTTGCTTATTTGCCATTTGTGAAGTATCTGTACAAGTCTTTTATCTACTATTTTAAGTTGGAATGTGTTATCTTTTTATTCTTGAGTTTTACTGTGCTAGATTTGATTGAAGAAATGATTTCATAATTTAAAGTATTAAAAAACCACTGACCAATATAAACTCTTTTGATAGTATCACTTCTCGTCCTCTTCTTTTAACCCAATTTTTCTTGCACACTTACCCTTTCAAATATATAGACCCAAGCTGATGAATATTTCCAGCAGTGTAGTTACACTCCTCCAATGCTCTGGGTGTGTTGCACGAAGTTCACCTACTATGGACTGTGTTCTCATCAAAATTCATATCTTGAAGCCCTAACTCCCAATGTGACTCTATTTGGAGGTAAAGTCTTTATAAAAATAATTAAGGCCAAATGAGGTCATAAGAGTGGAGCCCTGACCTGATAAGATTGGTGCCCTTATAAGAGACACCAAAGAGCTCATTTTCTTTTTCTGCGCTTATGAATGTGCGTGCGCATGCGCGCGCGCGCACACACACACACACACACACACACACACACACACACACACACACACACGGGAAGGGAGAAAAGGAGCCCACCATGAGAAGGTGGTGATCATAAGCCAGGAAGAGAGATCTCACCAGGAATAGAATTGGCTGGCACCTTGATTTTAGACTCCCCAGCCTCCAGAACTGTGAGAAATAACTTTCTGTTGTTTATGCCACCCAACATGTCATATTTTTTTATGGAAGCCCAGTTGGATTGATAGCATCCCATTACAGTATTCCAAGCATTGAGCTCCATGTAGTCAAGTCTTGGTGATAACTATGAAATTTTATCACCACACAGCTCTCTCTGTGTCCAAAACTCAAATCCTGTTTGTTAGACTCTAAGATCGTGTCTTCTTCTTGGCCCTTTTTCTTGTTATCTCCTCCTATGAGTTACTACGCATCTCTTCCTGGCAGTTTTTTTTCCATGATAATTGTGGGTCTTTATATTCAGTCTTACAGTTTAACATATTTTAAATGAGGTCCTTTGTCCCCTGACAATCATGTTGTTTCCAGCCGCCACGAGATAGACTCTCCTTTGACAGAGCCCACTCATTCTCCAGAGCCTTAAACCACGTGAGATTCTGTCCTTTGACGCTATCTGTGTAGCTAGCCTATTGCTTCCCACAGCCTCCCTTCCCTTCCAAAGCTGTGCCCTAACACTAGACTGAAGAGGTTAAAATGTCACCAGGTCATTTACATTTTTAAAAGTCACCCTTAAGAGCCTTTGTCAGAATGTCAAATGCTCAAGAGGATGGTTTTTCAAAGAGGAGGCTTGTACAGTAAAATTTTATGTACAGAGAAACTGTGAAATGTGAATGTGAAGGGAGGGTGCACAGCTTTCATCAGATTCTCAGGAATATCTCACCTAAAAGTGGTTAACAACCAGCACTCTGGCGACATATCCCAGACTCTCCATTTTTTCAGCACTCAGAGAAAGAGGAGAGTTGTGGTTGCGAGTCCTGGGTGTAGCAGAAATACACGATTTGGCATGATGATCCAGAAAAACAGCCCATCCAACTGGCTGTGCCAGGTCTTCAAGAGACTCCTGAAGGCCCTAAGAGAACCACCACACATCCTTGCTAGCCTCTTCTTCCTGGGGGTGCAGCTGGTTTCCTGGAACCTTCTAATAACTGTGATTTCCCTTTATCATTCCTTGGAGCACTGATCTTGCTTCCTATTCTGAGAATCTTGAATTACCCTTGGCTGGAAGAGTATTGGCTTTGTCAAATAGCTTCAGTGACTCAGAATTTTTCTCTTTCTCTTACTTCATTGTGTCACTTTTTTCTCTTCTGTAAAGATTCTGATCACCTTAGGATATTTTTACCCCTAAACCCTTCTTTTTGGTTCTTTCTTCTCTCCTGTCTAGAATCCTGGGCCCCTTCATATAAATAAGAGTATAGAGAGGCATATCTTAAGCTTTTTTATTTTCTCTCCCTCTCAAGAAACCGGCTTGCATTTGCAGCATATATAATGAGTTGGTTCCTGCTCCTAGCAGGAGGACCAGGAGGACACGTGGCTGTAGCCGCTGTGACTGTCCTCTTTGTTTTCATGCCTTTTGAACCTCACATGGTCACAGTGGGTTTCCTTGAAAATCCTTATTTTGCTCTGCCTATTCCCTTAGCAAACTCGTGGCTCTGGAGAGCTTCCTGGAAATGCTGTCCACCTGTTTGCTTCCCTCACTTTTCTACAGTCAGTACTCTGCTGAGGAGTGGGCATTTCCACTCTGCTGTCAGGTAGGGGTCAGCCAAATACAGAGAGAACTCTACAGGGGAGTTCTAAAGTCATGCGCCCTCCCACACCTGTGTCCTGCCTCATGCCTGTGGGGGTTTCAGGTTCTCAGCACACCAGTCCAAAACCCTCTGGAAGCCTCTTGTCAATTATTGAATAAAGCTTTCATCTGGGACACTGACGGCCCGCTCATGACCTCAGAAAGTACAAGTGACTTCCCGCATTGTGTAAGGTATTCCCTGGGAGTTGCTGAGAGGGTGGAAAAACTCTTCTTTAAAGAGCTACTGCCAAAGCTGTTTTTACCAGGCCGCGGCTCATGAGCCAGAAATGGAAGCTGGTTTCTGGTGCCAGCATCAGCTCCCACCACTTGCCAGGGCGGCCCCAGAGTGAGCTGCTGACTCACATTTGCTCAATTCCTTCCCCACCTGGGCTTAAAGGCGGTGTGGCTTGGGCATGCCACTCTGAAGAGCTTGCAGTAATTACTAATAAATTGGGTCCTATTTATTCATCCATGTTTGTTGAAAAGGAACTTATTTTGTTTTTTAATAAATTATTTGAGTGTTTCTAACATTAGAAATTGTTTCCAGTGTCCATGGCAGAAGCTGTTGTGTATGTTTTCAATCTTACTCGAGGCCCCAGGATTATGAGAAGTCCCTTGATGTTCTGTCATAGTCTGGGCTTTGGTACAAAAACCACTGTAGGGAGTGACTGGGAGAACACTTCTGATCTCAACTGTCAGCCAGACTCACGATCGGGAGTTTACACTAGAGACCTGCGGAGAATGCGTATTTGATGTTTGAGAGGAATGGAAATAAACTTTTTATACTTCCTTATGCTCCCAGAAATAGGTTCTGTAGTCTAACATTTCACTGATTTCCTCACAGACTATTTATTGAGCACCTACGATGAGCCAGGTAATATTTTAGAGGAAAAAAGAGATGCAGTTCCTGTCCTCATGGAGCTTACATTCCAAAGAAATGTAGAAAAAATGCTGCATAAATGAGCTGTTTCATTTGTATCCAGTAGAAGCCACTCTAGAGAATAACATGGATGAAATAGCACAGGGACAGGAATAATGAGACTCCAACATGGGGTAATTGTCAATTTCTGGTTGTACAGGGCCAGCATGCGAAATTCAAGAAGTATGTGGGACACAGTGCACATGTCACCAACGTGAGATGGCTGCACAACGACTCTGTACTGCTCACAGTAGGTGGCGCTGACACAGCCTTGATGATTTGGACGAGGGAGTTTTTGGGGACTCAGGAGAGCAAGCTGGTGGACAGTGAGGAGTCAGACACTGACGCGGAAGAGGATGGAGGTGAGCCCCAACTGCCATGCCCCAGCCGTGCCGTCTTTCACACCTCCTCCTGAGCTGCAGCAAACCAACACCACTCTCCATCTCTCTCTGTTGTTCGAGGCTATGACAGTGATGTTGCTAGAGAAAAGGCCATTGATTATACTACCAAGATCTATGCTGTGAGCATCAGGGAAATGGAGGGCACCAAACCACACCAACAGATGAAAGAAGTTTCAGTGGAAGAAAGGTATGGTGTCGCCAGGTTTGTCTGCATATGTTATACCTGATAACAATCTCATTTAAACCAGGTTGCATTTTCTTTGCCCTCAAAGTTACTACTTAAACTTGTCTTTTATGTGTATGCAGTCTTAACCTACACACAGGATTAAGTTGGGGAATGCTTCCTGTAGCCCTCAATATATGGCAAAGGGTAGATTGCACTTTGCTAAAGCTGTTTATAGAATATGACTGGAACATGCCTGAGGTTTGTTTGGACTAGGCTTCCTTGCTGTCCTCAATGTGATGACTGATGGAGAGGATGCTGGCTAGAGAGGTAGGAAGGAGGGCAGGCCTCTAAGGTCATGAAGAAATATTTGTGGGTTGAGAAAAATAATCTTCCATTCTAACCAGAGTTTGTGCATTACTCTGTATCACTTGCTGTGCCTACTGTTACTATGTCTTCACCTGCCCAGATTTGTTCAGGTGTGTTTGGCAAATCCAGGCATAATGAGTTTGATTTTGTTGTCTTGAATCTTCTGTGTAGAAGGAAGGTTGCTGGTATTATTTTAGGCTTTTTTTTGATGTGTTATTTTTTATGAGTTATTACTGTAATTGATAAGAGAAATTGTCTAACACTTTAAAATTTATAGAAAAAAGAAAACTTATGATTACTACTATTACTTAATTTACCATATTCATACTGGGGAGGATAAATATTGATAAAAACTCTAATATCTAAAAAGAATTTCATGGGTCTTAAAGATGTTTAAGAATTCTTTGTGGACTCTTCACACTGACATGGGTTCAGCTGTCACAAGTACCTTGGTTTCATGTGTATAATTGATAAGATTCAAGTTTGTTTGTTTGTTTGTTTTTGTATTCAGCATGGATTTCTGCTAATAATAACGACTCAATAAATATGATCTATCACCTTTTACTATTAGGTGGGACTTTAGATACAAAGAAACAAAATATCTTTTCCCCCTTTCTTCTTCAGTTCAATGCCAGATGTTAAAAATAAACTTGATAAATGGGGATGTGCTACAGGTAGGAAGATTGCAAAAAATCCAGTGCAGAAAAACCTTAATTCTTCCCTAGCATCTTTGTTAGATATTACAATGAAGGTTCAGAGCTCTCTTTTGATTTAAAAAAAAAAAAAGTATAGAGGTTTTCCTATAGTAGTCTGTAAATTATAATTTATTTTGCTTTCAATGCAGGTTTTTAGTGGCCCCATAAAAGAAATAATTTTAAAGGACCTAATTCTAAAAATAAAAAGAACCCATCTTCACAAAAGTGCATGGATAACCCTCCTACTTAAATAGTTTACTCTAAGAAAATATTTGACCTAAATTAAGTATTCTTTTGAAAAAGAAATTACTTAACCTTTTCAATTTCACATACCATTATGTAATGAGTTGACTTGGCTATTATTCCAAGGTGGTTTGTGTCTGATTTCTACAACCAGTAAGTAATTCATCATACTATGATTTAGACTGGCCACTTATGTAGAAATGTAAACAAATTCCTAATTCCAAACACTACAGCTGGTTTCTAACCTAAACTGAGGCTCATCTAAATCTTTCTTGGTCCTGGTGTCTCCTTGAGAAGGTCTGTAAAAATCTCATACTTCTCATTTAGAAACAGGTGGGAGACAAGATAGTAGAGAGGACCCTAAGAAGAATTTTTAATCTTAAGAATTTTGAAGCTACTTCATCTTCTTCAACATGACAGATTAGAAACTTGTCATTCATAGCACACACAGCATTGCTTTTTATTTTTCAAGACAAAATACTTCATGGTATTATGAGATATGGGGGAAGTTATTTTAGTACTTCACTGGCATTTTAGAAAATAATTCACACCAGGGAGTAGTGAAGAAAACATGCAGTGAAGAAAATAATTTTAAGATAAATACAGGGTCCAGAGAATAATCAAGCCCTTTCTATAGATAGCAAAGTCTTTGATAAATTAAAAAGCCTTGACAGGGGTTCCCACAGGGGACTGTAACTAGAGAGCAGGATGCCAGCTACATAGCATGCTGGGGCAAAGCAGGACCAAACCAGGAAGGGGTGAGTGGGGAAGGAGCAGGAAGTGGTGTCTGAGTTAGCAGCCTCCATGGGTACAAATCCTAATCAAAACCAAGAACAAGGAGTCTCCACTAGTCCTTGTCAGTAATTTTAGGGAAGCTTGAACCTCAGAAAAAAGGACTGTAGGCAGCTTCTGAACTGCAGAAGAGTCAGAACTGAGATGGATAGAGGACAGAGTTCTAGCAGGAAGATTTGAGTTTCCATATCAAGTGACACCAGGCAAGGCAGAGCCTTCAGAAAATTTGTGAGAAAGCAGGATGAAAAAGGGAAGGTGAGGCAGGAGCCCTTGAGAAAGGGAGGACTCTTAACAATAAGTCGGGCAGACAGATTACCTGAGTCCTCATGTGGGCTACAAAATGGATTACATGGACTCCAGTGTCCTGAGCATGAAGGAGAGGTAGAGAAAGAAAAATGCTGGGGGTCTCAGACATCAGGAACATGGGGCCAGGCAGCACCCAGGTTCTCCCTGGGAATATTCTGGACTGTCATCCTTGACGCTGCTCCCTTGACTGCTTCAAACCCTGCTGATTAGGCAGGCAGAGGGTCTCCTGGACCTTCCCTTTGTTGTTGCTTCTTGTGTATACCTGCAGATACCTGCCTATACCTGGGTGCCTTTTCTAAACACCTGTGCCAAGACATGCACCCGTAAGACTAATGAGAGACAAATAGATGAGAGCCACAAGAGATAGGAGCTTTGAACACGCACTCTGCACAGGGAGTTATTTTGCCTTGTACCAATGTTTCAGGCAGTTCTACCTTCAGTTTAAATTCTTCTCTACCTTAGAAATCATGAGATGAGTATGGCATCTGTCATATTGTGAACAATGTCTTGAAGGCAGTTGCACATTATGCATCAATTATTTTTTTAAGCAACTGAATTCCTAATTGCTAAAATTTAAGGCATCATAGATTATTTCTAACGTGACTTTATTATTTGATTTTTAAATAGTCATGAAGCTTTCGATTGTGTTTCTTTATACAATTTCCAACACTTTTTGAGTTCTTATTCTTCAGAAGTCATTCGATCTCCAATTCCAATCTTTTTGAGAAGGGAAAAGTTGAGAGTAACTTGTAATTGTTCTCAAAGGAATACTGGGCTAATCCCACAAACCCTTCCAGGTGTTTATCGAATGTCCTGGTCATCCACTTCTGTTTTGCTCTAGCATTCTGGGGATCCTGCTTTTGTCACCCCGGTACACTTGTCCAGCCCATCTCCAGACCTTGGTCAGCCCATAAGCATTTCTGCTGCTAGAGGCATATGGCTGAGCAAAGTCACTGAAATCTTTTTCAGTTTTGAGAATTCATGTTTTAAGACCTTATTTAGACACTGACAACTGACTCCATCTAATTTGGGTCTAGAACAATCTTTCTAAGCCTCCCCTGCCTCTTCAGCTTCCAGCTTCAACCTGCTTCTCCCCCTTGCCCTCAACTTTGGACTTCATCTCTAACTTTGCCATTTTTTCTCATAATGTAATAACTGTTTTGTCCATCTGCAAACTTAAATTTATTATTGAGTAAATATTGTAAAAGTCAGGAAGTTCTTTTTGAGGAAAAAAAATAGAAAGAGGGAAAACATAGTTTTTCCGAGCATTTTGAGAAACAAAATGCTTACCATCATCACAGCATAAGAAATGGTACAAAAATCCTATATTATGACTTTGGTAAAAAAAAAAAAAAAAGCAATTCTTTTCACAAACTCATCAGGGGACAAAATCTCTAAAGTTTGCTAAGTATCAGATTACTAGAGTTGCCTATAAAATTGTGAAATTTCTCTTAATACATTACCATGGTTATACCTCATTATATATCATTTTTTGATTTTTACGGTAGGGTCTTTACTTTCAAGAGGATCACCCAATGCAAACTGGCCTAGGTAAAGAAATCCATTGGCTCACACACCTGAAATCCAGGAATACGGTGACTTCAGGTGTCACTTGGTATGGGAATTCAAATCTTACTGCCAGAACTCTGTTCTCTCTCCATCTCAGTTTTGCTTTCTCTGGATTATTGCAATTTTTTAAGCAGAAAAATGGCTGGAGTACTTGGATCTTATAGACTCTGTGGTTCAAAATCAGCAGGAAAAAACTGCCTCTGATTTCACAAGGCCCCACAAATGTCTTATGATGTACTATTGGCTCTGGTGGGTCACGTTGAATCAGTCACTATGACCTAAGATATATGAACCTTTGACAATTTATAGGCTAAATAGCAGTGGACTCAACAGCAAATGTCTACTATACTCCACCCTTTTCTTGTCACATACATGCTCTTAAAATGCTCCAAATTAAACTATCCCACATATGATTAAAAACATAGTTATCCCCTCCCCAAAGAGAGACATCCCAGAGTCTCAATCATTATTGCATCCAGCATCTCAGGGAATTATGAAGTCTTTCTGTCCAGGTCCAGGTAAATCTCCTCAGGTGCTATGGCTAATAATGTTAACCACCATACCACGCCTAATAGACAGTGGTAAAGAGAGGATAGAACAAGGATAATTGTTTTAAACTACCACTTGGAAGGAGGGAGAGATGCAATATACAGTGGTCATTGGTCCATGCCCATATCAACTTCAGCTGGGCAGGACAATCAAGGATTCTTATCCTTGCCATGTGCATCTTTTGCACAACTGGATAGTAATATGAATGTTGGAAGATGCCAACAGTCAGGGGATGTAAATTTTTTATTTGTTGTTATAGTAAAAGATATAGACACATGTGGAAGTCAAAACATAAAGTAGGAGATAACACAATATCCTCTTTGAGGACCAGCTTTCCAAGTCTCCCAAATGCCCCTGTGGAGTAAAGATTCTGCCAGGCACAGAAACTCTGTCATTCTCATGAGGGACTTTATATCTTCCCATCTTCCTGTGAATTCCTCCCGGACTCTTAGAAATACTCTGACTGTGCTTGGCCAACCCCCAGATGACCATGACCAGTGTACACAGTAAGGTGGGGAGGGGAAGGTCAACTTTTAGGGACATCTCCCACAAGAGGCCCAAGTTCCAGGTCAGTCCAAATTTCATTTTTATCACTTGTCCTCTGGCATTTCATAGCATCAACTTAAAAGGAAAAATATTTTTTTATACTTCTGACCAATAACTTGAATTTTCAAGAAGGAGAATTGATTAAACAATTCATATTTTTAAAAATCAATAACTCATTTTTCACTCCTAACTTCATTTTTAATGATAAACTGAGTACCAGTTAATTGATTACTAGTGATATATATTTCTTTTTTAAAGAATAGTTTAAATTATTTATTTCTTGAAGTAATAGTATGACCTTCTTTAGGTTCAACTGATTGCAACGAATGGTTTGTTGTCATTGTTTCATGTTTAAATCATCACTTTCTTTAGTTTGGTGTATGTGGCTTTGTAACTATACCCCTCACTGTGTATTTCTGAAATTGTCCTTGTTTTTTGACAAGTCCCACACTCCACTTTGGTTTTCCTGTCCCTGCGGGCACACTAGTTTGTTCCCCATAACCACTGAGGGTTGCTTAAATTATTAGAGACCTAAAATAAAATTTAAAAAAAATTTAAAAACTTCTTTTAAGGCTGTGAGGTTATGTTGATTTTTAAATTTAATCCTTTTTATGCCTTGTTTTAACAGGCATTTTGTTTTTTGCTGTCTTTGATGCACCATATTGTATGTCATATTTCAGAACATTACATTGGATAGTGTTGTTTAAAACTTCAGAAATCTTTCTCATTTCTGGTTTTGATTCTTGGTGCAAGCTCCCTAAAAGTGGCTTCAAAGTATACAAAAATATAGGACACATAGTATGTTAGATAAAAATTTCATAAAATCAGTAGACAGGGAAAGGAATAACTTAAGTCTTTCAAGTTTAGCCTGAGCTCTCTGTGTCACTTGTAGCCCCAACAAGAACAACAGAGCACTGCTCTGAAAGGCAGTAATTTGGGGAGAGCCTAATGAAGGAACTGTTTACAAACGTTTGAGCAGGATTAAGAGAAACAACAGGGATGGGGCAGCACCTTGGAGTTAGCAACAGCTGGAAACAGTTACCATGCTGGGCCTGAAAGGGAAGGGGAGAAAGCTGTTGCCAAAAGTGGAGAACATAGCTAGAGGAGTGGACCTTTTCAGGGAGCTAAAACCTGAGGGAGAGGAGTGAAGGTAACCAACTTGAGTCCCAGCAAGGAAGTGTCAGGGAAATAAATGCCCAACTGCATTCTCCTCTCACCTTGTCCACCATCTGGAGCCTCCTTGAGCTGCACACAGTCAGAAGCTGAAGGGCCAGAGACCATTGATGCAGTTTTGTAATGGCTAGCCCAGAGGGCACAGAGCAGGAAGAGAAGGGTGGAGAGTAGATATGGAAGGGTACTTGGAAAATTTCCCGCTCATTCTTATTTAATTTTTGTTCTGATAGAAACTGGTGTTGTTATCAAAGAAAAGAACCTCAGGCTATTCCAGTGTTAAACAGTAATTACTATTATTTGTAAATGACTTTGAGTATATATGGGTATATAACACCAGTATCATAACATTGTGTATACAGGTATTGAAGATGCCAGTAAAGGCAGACAAATCAATATCAAGAATCATTAGACATTTAAAACTTTACCTAGGCTAAGTAGAACAGTTTTGATGAACCACAGCTTTTATACCACTGTCTGGGGGTGCCACAAGAATCACCTTATAAAAGACACTACTAGTACACTAAAAATTAAAACTTTTTTAATTGAAATTTTATATTCACATTACATGTTGATATTCCCAAATATTTTTTAAATGATGTTTAAACATCTTTGGCCCATCTGCAGAGGTTTTTATTTTCACATTAAGAAAAAACAAAAAACCAGAAATTAGAAACTTACCGCTATAGACTTGTTTAGTGTCAATATCCAACTTTTTGTATGAATCATGCAACCCCAATTTTGCATTTGTGTTAACTGCATGATCACCACAGAAGTGAATCACAAAGGCATATTTTTAAAAATTTATGGATAGGATCTAATAATATCTCCAAGTGTGGACTCTGCTCTTTTATTAAAATCCAAATGAGCTGACCCACTGCCATTGGTTTTTCTAGTTGGACTTAGTGGGGCATGGATGATAATTTATTTTTAAATGTCTACTTTTTGGCTCATTTGTCCCTGTCTCCTCACCGAACTGCTTTCATTAACCATCTTCTTGGGAAATGGTAATAATGGAGATTTTTATTTGATATATTCGGTTGGGACCTCGAACCTGTGTTCAGACAAAAACTTAAGTTTATCATATAAGATATAAAATAAGTATGAAATGAACTATTTTTTATGGAAGTTGACCAGTAAATATTCACTAACTTCTGTTTTTCTAAGTGGATGTTGTAGTTAGCTCAAAGATTGTTTTCTCAGAGCTCCTGAGTCAGCAGTCTGTATCTCCCAAGGTCCTTTATTAACAGATGCTCAGGCTTGCAGCTTTCAGCTATCTATCCAGGGATGAATAATAGAATATAGGACTTAACCCTTTCTATTTCTACTCATCTTTGTAACATTTTATTCCAGCATTTTCCACTTTTTACTAAAAGGAGAGGTTCAGACTTCCCCCTCAGCCCCTGTCTTCTCACCAAAGAAGCTGTTGTATGGCCACAACTCAAAATTCAAAACTGAGTAGATGCATATTTTTTGTTTCCTCAGAAAGGCCTTGGGCTTACTGGAGCCTCTTCTGCTTATCTCAGATAGGGAAGGTCATCTCTTTCTTTAAAAAAAAAAAGCCTAAAGTAGGAAAGTTAGTTTTTAACACTTAAATTATATTGTCTTAGCACAAGTTTAATGTAGTTTGCTTTTGAATTATGAAAAAATGTAGAAATTATGATATATGTAGTTTTAATTATCAATTTATCAGATATATTTAGATATTCAGCATATTTGCCTGGCTGTGTAACATGTACACAACCATCTTCTGGAAGAAAGTTTCAAGAAATAATTCTTTTATACAATCAAGCTTTGTGTCTTAATTAAATACCATTTGCTTTCCAGAAATGGTGACCCTGAACAATTAGAAAATTATATTTTAAAATTTCTTTTCTTTAATGTTTTCTTCCTAAATGACAGAGTTATAAGGTCCAGCTGCCTATAAGGGAAAATGGTCAGTGCACATGTTTTAAAGTAGAAATCCTCATAGCTAAATTTCTTTTTTTTTTACTTAAAATAATTTTCCACCTTGGCCATTTTTAAAGCAAAGGTTAGTTAGTGATAATTTTGTATCAACTTTGTTATTATTACCATTACCTCGCCATTTGAACCCTTTGGCATCTTCATTTCCCCTTGTATTTTTTTAGTTCTGGAATCTCTAACTTTTACAAAAAGTGTTAGCCCAGTGAGAATCGAAGCAAAACTAGCTCCCTCGTATTTCTTCTTACATCTAAAACCTCAGCAGGTATCCAGTGATTACCTGGAAAATGGCTGCTGTATCCGGCAACGGCTCGGGGGTGTTCCTTGGCATTAATCTCACTTCTGACACCAATCTACTTGGTCATGAGAATAGGACAGTGATATGAATGATGGAAAGATGACAACACAAAAGTTAGACATTGTAATATTTCTTAATTTTAGAGTACATGAAAAGCTATAGATATGGTTACAAAAGGCAGGAGCTGACAGCATTTCCTCAGGCAATGTTATGATATCCTAAATCCCAGAGTACCCCCAATGAAACAGACCAGGGTGGTCCCCTCATATGTGAATTCAACGGCCCTTCCACTAAATGACCTCAAAATTCTTCTCTAGCAGTAAGGTTTTCCAAACTTTTTCTTAGACTATGTTTATGGCTGAATCAGAAAGGCCCTAAAATTTATCTTCTCCTACTATACTATATTTTTAAAAATTAATTTGTACAGACTTATGAACTTAAGCAAAAAGAAAGTCCTATAAAGAAAACTGTACATCATAGGTTTATAAGGAAATGTTATAGGAGTTTTGTTTGTTTTAGCCCCCAAATTAATAAGTTTTTTTTTAATCCTTAAGGTTTAATTCTTAAACCTTTCCCATTAAAAATACGGGAAAGGTTTAATATTGGTTCCTTAATATGAATCCGTAGCATCAAGATATTTAAAGTTCCACTGAATTGAAAACTTCAATTATGAGACTCAGTACATCGAGGATCGGCACTGTGTCTACCATGACTTCTACCACGTGCCTAATACAATGTCTTGTAGCATGCACAGTCAACAAATATCTCTTGAATGAGTAGACGAATGTTGAATTTACTTAGCCTGCTTCTCTTAATGCTTAAATAAATTAATCTGTTCCCAAAATGGCCTATAAATCCATTCTTTATCAATAACTTTTACCTTCCTTTTGTTAGCCGCTTTGAGTGGCTTTCTCTTTGTGGGAAACGGCATGACCCCATGTAGAATCTGTTGATGTCCCAACTGGCTGTGGGACTGTTCTTGGTTAAATGATTTTATAATCTCATACCATCTGTCCATTAAGAATTAAAATGTTTTATTTCTTTGGCTTAAATCTATTTAACCCAAGGCAAAAATAACTGAAAATAAAATTCTGTGTTATTGTAGCCGTCACACCTATTTTTACATGCAAATCTTCTTTGTTGGCAGGTTTACAATGAAACAAAGAACAAGCTCACAGGTGACATTGTAAAAATATGAGAAAGGTTTAGATAGCTGTCCCTGAATCAAAACAAACCACCATCTATAGTTAATCCCAGATTTTCTTCTAAATATTTATGCTATGTTTAGGGACAGAAATCTGCTAGGAGAAACTGCCCTAGTTTTTTAAAAATGCTTTATCGAATCAGTAAATTTACATTTCAAGTTTTCCTGTGGCACAATGAGCATGAGGAAGTGGACAATGTTCCCCACCATGGTGATCTCAAGGAAAAAAATGGCCCAGCTCTCCTGGCACTTTCCTCAGCTCCACAGGCCTGACAGAGGCCCTTTGTCATCGTTAATCAATAGCTGCTCTGTGAGTTTGTATTGTAAGAGTTGCTAGGAACTGACAATATTACTTGCAGGTGCTGATAAATTTATCAGACTGAGATCTGTCAAAACTGCTGCATCCTATCTTGACACTTCTCCCAATAAATAGGAACCTCTAATTCTGCATTTCAATCCCATTTGTGATAATGGAGTGACCTTATGTAACCTACGAGTTAGTACAGAGACACACATTTGCTGTGTATAAGTGAAGCTCAAGCCTTACCCCAGGAGAGTGATTGCTCATGTGTAGGGTGAACAGAGAGGGAGTGTCCTTGTTCCTTCAGAGTGTTTCTCTCTAGGCTAAAGCCTTCTTCTCTCCACCTCTTGATTCAGTGAGAATTCTACATTCATAGCTGACCTGAGCAAGTAGAATGTAGCAGGTGTCTTATTCTTTAACAAGGTGGAAGGAACTGAAGTTATAATATCTATTAAACCCTGAAACACTGAAATGAATCATTTTACAGGCCTATGGTTTAGCTATGTAATTCCACCAAAAGCTAAATAATTTTTAAAGGGAATTTAATGCTACCATCATAAATGATTTTTTAATTCAAATATATTGATATTCTACGTTGTTTGAAGCAAAGTAATGTCCACATAACAGATAGTTTTAGGAATTAAACCTGCCATTCATTAGAGAATAGTTTGTTTGTTTTTTAGAACAAAGTATGTCCCAGGACATAAAAATACAGAGGTAAAATGCTATAAAATTATTTTTTTAAAAGATTAATACACCTAGGAAATCATACCCCTACAGTGTAATCAGTTGCTTCAAACCCATGCATGGAGATTGCATCAAAAGGGAACGTCTCTTAGAAGACAGTGGCAGAGCTGTCTGATTATTTTAATCAAGTCTCTGAACATCTCTCAGATCTCCATTTGGAGGGGATGAATGCTACCCAGGGTCATTTACCCTGCCTCCTTCTACTGTTTTGTGGTGGTGATGTGGTAACTGAGGTATTTGCAGAAGCAGTTGCTAGGGTGCACAATTTGTGCTCCTTGAGATATGGTGGATTAGGGTGCTTTTGTGGGTGTGTTTAAAGTATTATTGGCATGCTTTTTAACCAGCCCCACCCCATTCCTTTGATTTTATGCCATGTTTTACCATCTTCTACCCCTCCCTGTTCCTTTCATTTATCAACATCCTGTCTCTGAGGAGTTCAGCTACTAGTCAGCTGGCTGACCACAGCTGCTGCCGTGCTGTGGGTGACATTGTTATCCACAGTCCCCCTCTCCCTCAGTGACTTAACTTTCTCTCTCTAATCTCATTCTCAGTACACCTGATCTTCATCTTAAGATATCAGCACCTAGACACCTCCAACTTTTTTTTTTTGGTTCATCAGCTCTTTCTTGACCTCATTTCTTTTGCCTGCCTAAATATCACTGTTCCAGGCTCATTGGCTCTTCACCCATATATTATTTCTCCTACAATTTTCAGACTAGAAAATTATATTGGTGTGATTGCCCTCATCAGAATCTGTGTTGCCCACTGCTCAAGGGCCTTCTTTCACTGTTCATTCATTTTCATTCTTGTCTTTGGTTGGCACCCTCTGCCACTCTCTCAGTTGTCAGACAAATTTTTGCCCCTTCCTCAATCTTCTGCCCAAACCCTAACCCCTTTACTCCTGGTAGATGGCTTTCCTGCCCTCCTTCACTGAGAGAACAAAGCCATTGGGCATTAACTGTATCTTGGTACTTTTTTCTTTTTCCTCTGTATTGCTTCCCATCCTCCACCCCCACATAAATCATTCACCTCCCTCCTTCTCTTCTTAGAGGAATTGAGTCCCTCCCTCCTATTCAAGACTGGTGCTTGGACTTTAGCCTTCTATCTATCTGTGCTCCCTCATCATCTCTCCTGTGTCATTCCCCCATAGCTGGATCAATGTCCTCCGCAAAGAAACACATTCTAGTCTTTCTCATCCTCACTCAGCTCTCTTCAAGGAAAAAAAATACGTTGACTTATACACTTACATATATATTACCAACCTTTCCCTCCCTTTTTCCCTTCTCATCCAGGCTTTACCAAGTCTCTCCCTCACTCTCAAGCCCATTCCATCTGTTTTCTGTCCCTGCCATTCTGATGACATGGTGACTTCCTAATTCCCAAATCCAATCCACTCTCCTCTGTCTTGTTAAAAGGAAGAACTGTTTCTTCTAGAGTAGCATTGTCCAATAGAAATATAGTGCAAACCACTTATGTTATTTTTCTAATAGCCACATTAAAGAAGTTAAAAGAGATGGTGAAATTAATTTTAATGTGTTTTATTTAACCCAATATATTTTAAAATGTTATTTTAACATGTAATCAATATAAAAATTATTAACAAGTTGTTTTTTATTAGTTTTACTAGGTCTTTAAAATCTGGTGTATATTTTCCAGCTGTAGCACATCTTAATTTGGATCAGCCACAATTCAAGTGCTCAGTAGTCACATGTGGCCAGTGGCTACCATACCGGACAGTGAAGTTAGACATTCTCTCTCACTTCCCTTTTGGAAACAATCTCTCCTGGCCCCTCCCCTGCCTCTCTAACCATATCTCCTCAGTGTCCCATCTCTGCTTCCTCTTCCAGCCCCTCACATGCTTTTGGTCCTCAGGGTTTCGCCTTTGGCCATTCCTTTTTACCCTACACCTTTCTCTTGATGAATCTCATATATTCCATCAACTAGGGGATGATTCCCAGACATATCTCCGAGTCCCACTTCTCAGTTGAACTTCCTACTAGTATGGCCAGCTGGCAGATGGCCAGAGTTAGACATGCCAAAGTTGAACTCGTCATCCTTCATCTTAGATCTCCTCCTGTTTCAGTCAGTGGTGCCACCATCCACCAGATACCCAAGCAGAAAAACTGGTATTGCACTTGAATTGTTCTTCCTTCTTTCTTTACTAGAGCTAAACAGTTACAAAGACTTTACCCATATTTCTCTAAATATTCACTGGTTTCTGTCTCCACAACCACTATATAGGCCAAAATCTTCATCGTCCACCCCCACCCCTTGGATTACTACAGTGGCCTCTTCAGCAGTCTGCCTGCCTTACTCATGGTTGCCTCCACTTAATCCTTTATGACCTCAAGTTTTCACCCAAATAAATTGATATTCACCTAAAGTGGCCACATCTGGAACTATATCCTCCAGGGGGGTTGTGTTATAGGCTTCAGTCGAGCATTTTTAAGGCGGTGGTCTTCTCTTGGGGTGTCCCGTAGTTGTCCTGCATGACTCGCTTCCTTCCACACCACTTCATCACTGAGCAGCTCTACCGATGGTGCTGGAAGACTCAGGAATACAATTAACAAAATCCGGTTCCTTTTGTGAATGGGGTTCACTGAGGCTCTGAAGCCCATCCATGGGGTCAGAGATTTTGTTTGAAGACAATTCTAAAACAGTCTGCAGGTCATCTGGTTCTCACCTAAAACCTGGATCAAGAGTAGTTTGGTTTCCCAAGATATTTAGAAAACTCTTGGAGCATTTTATAGCACATTTTGGAATCTACAAAAAACTACGTTTCCTCCAAGGACACTTTGAACAGTGTCTGACAACATTAAAAACAATTTCAAACTTGTGTTTCTTGGCTAAATGTAGCTGAGTTTCTCCACACGTACACCCATCTTTATAGAAGCTGCTTGGAACGACTTTTTCACTGGCTTTCCGAGCCGTACGAGTTGGCTGTCACACTGTGCTCATCTGGGGCTGTGGCTGATTTTCATAACCACCTCAGTCATTTTGGAAGCTTCCCAAGAGCCTTGGCTCTGAACCCTCTATTGCACATCTCGGGTCATCGTGTGCTCTACTCCACCCCTTGCTCTTCAGTCCAGGAGAGTAGATTAGATTTGGAAATTAGGAAATAGCCCAGCACCCCAGAAGGAAGCAAGAATGGGAAAATCCCTGGGCCCTGGCCACCCTTGGCAGCCTTTTGTGGGTCAAGAACCTGTGTCAGGGTGACACTCCACACATCTTCAAGTGAGTCTAAGCTTTCTCTTCAGCAGTCTAACTGCTGGACAATGGGGTTACAGCAGGGATTGACCATCCATGTTCCTTCTCTGCCCACAGAATGTGCCTTTTCCATAGGGGGCATGTGGATACAAGGTAGTCACTCTACACACAAGTGTGGAGTGGGTTTCCAGCAGCCTGCACTCAGCACTGGGCAAGAATAGGGTTACCTCATTACTTAACTCCCAGTCACATGCTTGAGTTCACAGGCCTCTGCTTGGGTTTCCTGCCCCCACCCTCTCTTCCTTGGCAAAGCTTCTCTCCTCTCTCTCCAACCTCAAGCCTGACCATCATCCTCTCTCCTGATTATACAATTTGTTTACTCTCTTGCCAGGCTCCCTCCTTAAGTTTCTTGCCCAGTGGAAATTCTCTGTTCCTTTGTTTACCTGAGTCTCGTCAAAGCCCCACTTGCCCCCAGGAAGCCCCTTTGTGTCTGCTGCTTCCACCTCCAATCCCCACCCCTTCACCTTCGTGGCTCTTAATCTTTCTGAACCTCCCTGCTGTTTCCCAATTGTACTCACTGTTTCCCTCGCTCTCCCATCCTGTGTGCCAGCTAGGAACAACCTTCTATGAAGAGTTTATTGGACTGAAAAGTGAGTGAATGTTCTCATGCACTCTACTCTTTCCCACCTCAGCAAAGCTTTTCAGAGTCACATTTCCAGTAGAATCTGGATCTGGAAGAATTTAGATCCCCTAAAAAATGCTAAACCTCCAGCGTTTGGCTGTATTGAAATTTTTGGCAATCCCTCTCATGTCTGATGTTACAAACACTGTTTATAGATGCCTAGAAAGAAGCCTTTAATGCTTGTATTGTGTTTTAACTTGCTTTCCTTTGGAGGCAGGGAATTGTCAAGTAAGTATTCATAGCGCTCTGCAAAAGCCAGGTTTTTGGATGAGCATCCAGTACTAAGTGTTCATGCAGAATTCACACCCACAAAGGGTCTATACTTATAAACCGCTGAATTTGCCACGATGCAGGTTTCTTCCTTTTGCCCCCTCATCTTTAGTTTTGAAGCAATACAGCTGTTAATGTATGCTTGTGAAATACGAAAGAAACATTCTGAGATTGCTTTACTTTTCAGTTTTTGACTGAAAATCAAGGTGAAAAAAGCATTGGATCGCCTCTACGTATATATGTATATATATATATATATATACAATCTTGTGTATATATTAATACACAGTGTTTGTGCTTGTATGCATACTCTATATCCACTGTATAATATGTGATATATTATACAACCTGCGTGTACCCTGAAAACAAGCCCTGCGTTTAATCTCAAATTCTGCCTTATGAATCATGCTGTAGTCCTAGCGTCCGTCCCCTTTCTCCCTTCTCAGACCTTGGATTGCTTTTGTCATACACTTAAACATTCTAAGGTGAAAGAAGAAACCCATGGATTTCATTTGCAAGTCCCACTAAAACAGAAGAAAGAGCAGATATCCTGGGAAGTGATAATTAATCTGAAGGAAGTGTCTAATCGTGAGAACTGGCATGTCCCTGGCCTCCCAGTTTTGCTCAATTTGGCCGCTATGATGTCAGCTGGGGGTTTGCAGAGATGTGCTCTTTCTACCTCTTTTTTGGTGGTGATTATAATACCATTTGGTCCAGTGATCACTTATGATTACATAACATGATTTGATTGAAGAGTTTCTGAGAAAATAAAGGTACCTTGTTTTACCCCAGCACAAAAATGCAAGCCGTTCCAGCAGGCAAGCTGCCCTACCAAGAAACACTGGCAGTTATTAGGCTAAATTATGAGTTGAACTTGATTCGGAAACAAAGTATCCATTGTGCATAACTACCAGCAACATCCAGGAGGATGTGATTGTTCTTCTGACAACAAGTTTCTCCCCAGCACACTCTCAAATGAGCAGAGTCCCCAGGCGCATTCACAAAATCACGGACAGTGTGCGGGAAGCATTGACAAGGCGTCCTTTTTTCTCCCTATTCTGTAGGCGCTTTAGTGCAGAGTTTGCCCAGAGACGCCAGGGTATGAGCTTTCTGAATTTGTAGACTGGTGCACTCTTTCATTTCTGTTTTAGTTCTTTGCTGGCATGCTCGGGAAGCATGGTTTGTGCCACACAGGAATGTCTGTTCACTTGGAAAATGCTTGTGCATGAATGAGGTGCTTGCTAACGCGGCTCTAAACTGTACTAAGTTTCTCACTTGGCTTTGTTTGCTGCTTACAAGGGGATCAAGGTAATCCTTTCTCTTTTCATAACCCAAGAGCAATAACTGATGGATTTGGAACATGCGGCAGGGGCTGGGGTAGGTCTCCTCTACTCATCCCAGGTTTCCTAAACTCCCGGAAGTTGATTTAAGGGAACCCTATGTTACCCAAAACTGGCTGACTCATATGAGAATCCATGAAGACTTACCCACTGTAAAGTCTCTTAATTAAATGTCAAGGCCCAGATGACTACAACTGAGAAGGAAAAACAACCTGCAGTATGACAGTAGCAGTTTAGCAGGGACTGTAACATGGAGGGATAGGGCACAGTGGGAGTTCTTTCTGTCTTTTATCCCTTTGCTTCCTACTGTATTTTTTGGGCAGCAACAATGACCTGCGCACGTGGCCGTCAGGGCCCGTTCCCAAGCCTAGCTTATAAATCCTACTTCGCACCATGCCGTGTTCTCTCCCTGCCTCATTCCGAACAATGCCGACAAGCACGGCTTTTTCCTTCTCATGCTTAGGCTCCTCTTTGGTTTTAAAATCAGCCCCTCTGGCTCATGTGTTCTTCCTGGCTCTCGGAGGTAAGGGACTGGTTTGTATCGACCACGACTTATGTGTGGGGAAGCCCACCTCCACACCTGTCAATCCAGGCCCCACCATGTGGGACCCTTCATGTCAGAAGCTACTGTTCTTGCCAGGGCAGAGGGGAGAGGGACAGGACAGAAGAAACCCAGATGGAGGGTCCTCTGAGTGGGGGAGGAGAGAGATGGGAGCCTGGCACTGACTATGCCGACCAAGCAATCTTGCTGCTTTTTGTTCAACACTGCACTGCTTCTGGCCACTCTCTGTTCCAGACCACCTGTTAGCAGAGCAGCACCCCAGCCTGAGAAACTCCAGAAGAACAACATCACCAAAAAAAAGAAACTGGTGGAGGTGAGGAGGTTAAACTGTTTTGCTTTTCGTCTGATATTGATGTCCTTAGACCTGGTGGACGTCACCATCAACATGTCACGCAGATGCCTTCAAGTGAACCTGAATGGATCTGATGGCTCTCATTCCCTCTCCCTTCTGCATAGTGTTGTGTTCCCTGTCCCAGTGACCAAAATCATATCCACTGGGTCACATTCCTTCAGCCCTGCCACTGGGTCCTATCAGTACTAACTCAAAAATATCCCATGTCCTTCAAACCTGGCTTCTTCCCATGACTAGTACCACTCATGGGGCGAGGAAGTGGAGGAGGGGAGAGCATGAACTTATTCACTGTCTCTAATGTCTGAGCAGTTACCATGTGCTGGATACTATGCTACATGCTTCCCATGAAGTATTTTATTGACACCTGTGAGGTAGGTACTATTATTGTTTCCATCTTGCAAATGTGGATACAACCTCAAGGAATTTAAGAGATCCAAGATCATCAAGCCAGAAAGTGGGCAGGGATGTGAACTTGGTTGTCGAGATTGGAGGATTGCAGCTCTGATGAACCTGCTATTTTTGATGAGCGGCCTCCCAACAGTTCGTTCTGCCTCTCTGACACATGCCTTGCTGCCCACAGAGTTAGCTCTTTGAAATATAACTCTTCACATCTTATCCCAGCATTAAGACCCAAGAGATTTCCACGTTATTGATGGGATTCAAGTCCATGGTTTCAAGACTTTACCCAGGAGCTACCTTCTAAGCTTCTCTCCTGTGATTCTACACCACAACTCCAATCTGCAACCCCAAACCCATTACTTAAAAGTCTCTAAAGTTGCCTTGGACTTTCAAGTTCCTGTGTTTTCATTCCTTTGGATTAGAACATCCTCCTCTTCCTGCCCCACACCCTGGTCCTTCTAAGTCTTTTCTGGCATCTTCTCTGCAACCTTCCCTAATGTTCTTCACCCTAAACCCTCCTGCACTCCCCACAAAACTCTTTCTCCACAGCCCTTGTCACACACTCTTCTGCTGTTAGTTCTTGCTCATCTGTCTCCCCTCCTAGACTGTGAACTCACTGAGGCCCAAAAAATCCATCTTCAAATTTTTTATTGGTAAATACGTTTTTATTGGGATTTTTCATGGAACACAGCATAGGTCAGGAGATGTAGCTGAGCATCAGTAAAGACAAGACCCAAGAGTTGAAAAGCCATTTAAGCCATGATGCCTTTTTCTGCCCTACAGAGCCATATATGTGTCTGATGCAGTTTACCCTTTTTGTGCGGATTTTCTGAACTACTTTGGTAGACTATGCATGCTACCCAGCACCTGAGTGTATATCTCTTCAGCTAAACAGCTGGGCCTCTCAGTGTCCCTAATTCTAAATTTCTAAAAGAAGCCATCTCATGGCCCAGCTTGAGTCAGTTGTCCACTAGAACTGGAGGTCACATACCCACAATTTCTGGCAAATACATGGGGGTGAGGGATGGAGGTGGGGGAGGCTGAGGTTGGGCAGACAGTAAGTTTAAAGGAGAAGCACTTTCAAGTTGAGATATATTTTAAAAAGCAAAATTATAAAGATAGGAAAATTCATGATATGTGGGCTAGATAGACAAGTCAGCTTGACCAAGGGGTACAGGTGATGTGAGAGTAGGGGCTAATTATGCCACCTTGAATTTGGACTTTATCCCTTAGGCAGCAAAAGTCAGTGAATGTTGTAGAGTAAGGAGGTGGTGTGGTGTTTTAAGATAATTAATCTAATGTTTGCAATTGATGATCTTTGGAGAGAGAAAAGGCTAGAGTCAGGGAACCTAGAGAAAAGGGGCCCATATCTTCTTATAGCCCACCACACAGCACAGTGCCTGGCACAGAAGAGCTGCCAACAACACATGTGTGTCTAATTGAATTAAGAGCTGATCTGATCTGAATCAGCCACTGCTCTTTGTCATGGAAGACAAGACAGGAAGAAGAGAAAGACTGTAAACCCAGAATAATATCTAGTTGTTGAAAAAAATGCAAATAGTGTAGAAACTTTGTAGGGCAACCACCCAGTAATAGAATGAACATGGCATTTGTCTCACTATTCGGCTCTGCCATGCCCAGCTGCATCTGTGGAATCAGAGGAAATCTCTGAGCCACCATTCAGTTCACCTAAAGAGTGCCTGCCAAGGTGCAGACAGAAAACTTCTAGGTAACCTTTATAAAGCATCAAATCTGTAGGTGTTGGCTCATCTGAGGAGCTAGGAAGTGAATCTCGTTTATTTAGAAAACTCACTGTAATCCTGTGTGTTAGCATGTGCCCCCAGCATTTCGGGCAACTAAAGGAAGGGCTGCATTTTATCCTCAGCTTGTCAAGAAGCAAATGTTTTCAGTGAGTGGTTGCTTGTTTCACCAGCCATGCAGTTTTCACGAGACATGTAGCTATTTCTGAGGTGGGGGCTTGTTCCTCTAAGGACTGCTTTCATCTTTGTGTGGGAGTGTAGGAGCTGGCTCTCGACCACGTATTTGGCTACAGAGGATTTGATTGTCGCAATAACCTGCACTACCTGAACGATGGTGCTGACATCATCTTCCACACAGCAGCGGCCGGTGTCGTTCAGAACCTCTCCACAGGTGACGGGGCCGGGGGAAACTGCCATCAGAATACAGTCTTTTATTTCAGCCCTTTTCTGCATTTTTCCACTCTATAGATGCCCCAAAGCTTAAGCAGTCTCTTGCCTCTAAAGCCATTCCACTGGGTTCCAGACTACTATCACGTGGTCCTAGGAAATGCTGAGGCCCATGTTTGAAGACTGAAAGGTGTCAAGATCAAGGGAGATGTCCATGTTCTGTCAGCTCCTGGGAGGCTCAGAGGGATGGAGAGCAGCCAGAAAGGGTGTGCAGAATAGAGGGTAGCCCAGAACAAAGCATAGGGGAGCTTTTTTCATTCATTTTTTAACAGCGATCAAAATTTTAGCAACTCAGATTTTCAAATTTTGTTTGTTTTGATAATTTAGCCACATTTATAATCAGGACGAGAACAAACAATAAATAAAAATACCCAAAATGTCCCATAATAATGACTCTTAAAGAAACAATTTTAAAAACACACCTCAAGCAAAAGGAAGCATTTAGAAATTAATTCAATAGCCACCCATATCTTTACCTTCAGATTTAAATGTTACTATTCTGCCTTATTTGCTTCATATCTGAAATCATTTTTTTCAAAATTTTATGTTCCTTCCCAAGTGAATTGGCACTTTGATAAATAAAGATGATGAAAAGGAAATCCCTAAGTATATTTGCTTCTTGACTTATGGTAGAGTTACATCCCAATAAAATCACTATAACTTGAAAATACTGTATTTGTTTAATATATGTAACCTACCAAACACCATAGCTTAGCCTAACCGACCTTGCATGTGCTCAGAACACTCACGTTAGCCTACAGTTGGGCAGAATCGTCTAACACAGTGAATGCACTGTAGAGTCTCGGTTGTTTGCCCTCCTGATGGCATGCCAGACTGGGAGCTGTGGCTCCCTGCCACTGCCCAACATCACCAGAGCATTGTACTGCATATCACTCACTAGCCTGGGAAAAGACCGAAGTCCAAAATTTGAAGTTTGGTTTTTACTAAAACCATAAATTGATCCATCATAAGTTAGGGACCATCTGTGTTCTATTTCACTATCTTCCCTGTCCAATGAGTAAGTGGTGCCATTTTGCTCAGTAAAGCATCATCTCCAGGCCCCTGCCCAACCCTGCTCAGAGATGGACGTTGAGAAGCCATTAGTCCTGGGCCAAAGGGAGAAAGAAATGTTACACTTCATCTTTCTGGACTCTGGAAGATTTTGCACTTAGATTGTGCTCCGGACCCACATAGGACAGCAGAAAGGATTGAATGGAGTGTGTATGTATTAGATAACAGACTCCAGCTCTTCTTCCAGGCCGAGAATAAAATATATAAATGTAAAAAGTGATCTCCCATCTCTTCAAGGATGATACTGAAGTGAGAATTTGGGGTGTAAGCTCTCTTTTTTACAGGCCATTTCCAAAGACTCCACACGAAGCTTTGAGCTTGCCCCGAGGTCTTCGGGCTCCCTGACTAACCATCCCCATCTCTCCCCAGGGAGCCAAAGCTTCTACCTGGAGCACACGGATGACATCCTCTGCCTCACAGTGAACCAGCACCCCAAGTACAGAAATGTGGTAGCCACCAGCCAGATAGGTAGGAGGGTCCTGCCACCGCTGTAGTTCTCCCAGCTGAGCAGGGATGTTGACTTATTAGCAATTATTGGGAGAGTAAGGGTCACTGACATCCACCCTTTCTCACTGATGTGGCTGTTGATTTTTTGAGCCCTGAACGTATCTGTGTTGTTTGAGTTGACATATCCAGTGATCAGTGATTCTGAGGAACCATAAAGTCAGACCAGAGCTTAATATTCCAAATAAATGGATGGCCCCCAGCCCTGTGGACTTGTGAATAATTTTTCAGTCCCCAGATGTCAAACGAGGAGCCCCACATCTGAAGCGTGGTGGTTGTGCTTGGCCAGGGTAGATTGCAATATGTGTGCCTGGCTCTTCTGTACCCTAGGAAACTGCCAATGACAAATGTGAACTGATTCACATTTGTGAAAAGTGGTGTTTTTTTTTTAACATTGTCATTTCAAAGGCAGTTTTTACAAACATATCTTCTTGCTTGTTTTCATTGATTCCATGTCCATTTTTAAATTTAATTTGAAACTTTCTAATGCTGGTGTTGAGTGCTTCACTATTCCAAACATGACTTATTTTAGCTGTTGTTTTCCCTTGATGCTTCCTCATTGCCATTGCCCACCCAATGCAGGTGATGTTACAGACACCCCAGGTAAGGCTGTTCCGTCGTGAGTAGTTTGAATCTACACAGCAAAATCATGTTGATGCATCATGTTTGCTGACTGTATCTGGCTGAATTGCAGATACAAATCATTGACCTCATCAGTTTCCTTTGTATAAACTCCAAGTCTGTGTGTTGAGCATAAATGTCTGTCTCTAAAAGCACAGTAGATGTTTGCTGTTGTCCTTCCCATCTGGCCAGGTCAGGCATTAGGTCTTTTAGGCCCAGTTACTGTAAGGCCCCTGAACACTTGCCCTAAAAACATTTTTAGCTCAGCGTAAGCATTGCCTTAGCTCCACTGTTCTGCAGCCTGAGCTCTTTGCCATGCCTCCCATGTTCAGGAACAACACCTTCAATCCACGTCTGGGATGCCATGACCAAACACACCCTCTCCATGCTGCGGTGCTTCCACTCCAAGGGGGTGAATTACATCAACTTCAGTGCAACCGGAAGGCTGCTGGTGTCGGTGGGCGTGGACCCTGAGCACACCATCACTGTCTGGCGTTGGCAGGAAGGTAAAAGGAGCTGTGCTTTCTGTCCCTCTGGGGGACTCTCTTGGGGCATGGGCTAGGGGAGCAGAAGATCCTGGGATCCTGGAGAAGCTGCTCATTGGGTGCCACTGTGTCTTAGGATCCCATCCATGGTCAGGAGGGGCTGGCCAGGGAAGTCCTGTGTTGGTTAGGGAAGGGTCTTTGGACACTTTGGGAAATTGCCTTAATGCTGGCAGGCTTCATCCTCAAACAGAAAGCAGCAGCCACCTCCATTTCTATCCTAACAACCTTCCAACCCAAACTTTCTTACCCTCAGTGTTTCTTCTGGTGACCCCAGGATTCTGGGAAGACTTGCACCTTATTACAAAAACTAGGGACAGGGTTTTACCTCCACAGTCTCAGAAACTTTTTTTTTATACTTTAACTTCTTTGAAATGGGGATTAATCTTATAATCAAGAGTTACATTTAATTTAGCAGGTTTTCTTTCTTGCCTTTCCCAACACACACACACACACACACACACACACACACACACACACACACACACACACTGGTACTAAATTTATGTATCTTAGAATTAAAGATGTGCAATCTTCTGAGCATATTCTCAGGCTGGCAAAAGCAGATCCAATTAGCAAGGACATTAATGAGGTCTCTCTCTAGTCAGGCCGCCTGTATCTGGGGCATGCTGAGCCAGGCACACATAGAGGTAGCACGTCTCCAATTCAGGGCTTCTAGAGTCCTGTTATCTCAGCATCTTCCCATGGGAGAAGGCTGTGAGGGGGGCTGTAAAGAGATGAGCACAGTGGGAAGAAATTTCCAATCTCTCCTGAGTTCTCATATGAGAAAAGAAATTTGAGGACCTGCAGACTTTTATGATAAGACTCACTCATCCTATTCCATCCATTTCTCATTTTCTTATTTAATAGTATATTGTGTCCAAATGGCCCCATAATCTGTATCTTTGGAATACAGGTTCATTTCGCATAATGTCAAATGGCCAGCTGATTAAATAGACTCAGCCCCAGATGAGAAATTCAGCATCTTAAATGATAGACTCGTAGCCTTTTCGAGTTGAAAGGACTAGAGAAGTCTTCCTGCCAATAAAGACCCCTCTCATGGACATATTCCCCCAGGAGCCTTTCTGATAGGCTGGTTTCCATCCTCTGTTTAATACTTTCAAGGACATGGCTCTCATCATTTCACAAGGCAGCCCGCTCATTCTTGGAAAGCTCTCATAAAGCCCTTTCTTCTGTTAGGGCCTAAGTTGCTTCATCATGCCTTTCTACTAAGGCGCTAACTCTGCTCTCCATGGTGGCCAAGACCAAGTCTGTTCCTAGTTCTTTGGAAGAAAGTTATCATGTTAGCTTCTAGACAGAGTTCAGGCTCACTGCCACCACTTCCCTCATCTGTCCCTCTGGGCAATCCTGCTCTGGCCTTGCTCCAGCACAGACTCTTGCTCACCTGGAGCCCCTTCTGATCTGCTGAGGGATAACTGGTGGAGTCAGGACTTTTATACAAGCTCCCAGGAAAAAGAGAAGACTTCTCTTGGTAATTTTATCCCATTGTCTTTGTTGGAAGCAAGTGCTTGGGTCTGTACAGAGGATTCTGAGTCAGTGATAATATTTAAATCAATCCTGAGATGTTTGTGTGTGGTTTTCCCCTCACTTCAAATCTGCTTACAGATAATGCATTTTGGGGAGATTTATGTACATTTTTGTTATTATTAGAGAGTATATTATTTATTCCTTATTTGTTAAAGGATTATTTTGTGGAACTCTTGGTTGTGTGTGTATCTGTGTGTATGTAGGTAAGAATATACAAAATAAAATGGAGTAAAAAATTGAGCTGCTTATATAAAATGCATGTTGTCAGGTCCTAGATACTTGTATGAAATTTTTTTTCTGTACAAGCCATAAACCAATGTGCAGAGGGAGGCAGGCATCACAAGAATTAGAAGTGTTCATGAGATTAAAAAACAAACAGTGGGTTAGAAGAAATATACATCTTATTGTTTTATATTTTTATTGTTTATTGTTTTATTTTGTATTACCCCAGTGACTCCTGAGATTGATTCTCTTTCCATCTCTTTATTGGCTGCTTATATCTTTCTTCTTCTGTAATTCAGCTTCAAATCCTTTTTCTACTGGGGTTGAAGGATTGTTTGTCTTTTTTTTTTATGATTTGTAATTCTTTACTGATTCTTAATATTAATTGTTTCTTAAAAGTTTTGCAAATATTTCCTCCCAGTCAGTTGTTTATCTCTTAACTTAGTTTATGGTATCCTTGGGGACCATAGGTTTTAAAACCTTTGAGCCTGAGGTAGTGAGGTATCTGCAGAGAGACAATAACCACATGAGAGCTAACCTGCAGGTCTTCCCAGCAGTCTCTAGAAAGGAATTCCAGTAGGGAGTGTTAGCTGGCTGGCCCTGGCCCAACCATCACCACTCTGCCAGAGAGCCATGATACAGACAAAAAAGTAAATGTAAGAGGAAGAGGGGAAGAAATATATATATTTGTATGAATAATATAAAGAAAATAAGAGGAAATTGGAACTAAAACATTAAGTTAGAAAATAGAAATAAAATAGCACTTGGAAATAAAAAAAAAACTCAAGGGCTGATGACATAAAAATAGATGAGGTTTAAAATACAAGCTAAAAGACTAGAAGCCAAGAGATTTAAGAAGAAGCTAAAAGAGTGATAATAACAGTTAACGCTTACAGAACACTCACTGCATCATGCACTGTTCTAAAGGGCTGAACTTGTATCAATTCTTTCGACACAACACTTTCAAAAATGGGAACTATTATTCTCAGTTTACAAATGAGGAAACTGAGGCACAGAGAGGTTAAGTTGTCCAAAGTTGTTCTACAAATAAATGGTGGAGTTGGGATTTGATTAAGACAAATCAGTTTTAAAACCCAGGAGAAAAAAAGAAAAACTCAGGAGATAAGTATGGGGAACTTTTTTAAAGCACAGACCCTTGGGGAGAAATACTCTAAAGGCATGTGAGTCTCCAGTGACACTCTTAGGGTAGGGTTTGTCTTCCTTTGAGGTGAATCGTGTGGTAATGTTGGGGGATGGGGAATGCCCATAAGCCATTCTGCCTTTTTCTCAAACCTGGAAGCTTCCATCTCCTGGACCATTCTTTCCTGCTGTGTTCACAGATGCTGGATGGGGCTTGTGGGAGTGGGGCAGAGTGGAGTCAGGGGTTATGTTAGCAGCACTTGCTGTTCTGGAAATTTCTCAGACATACAGCTTCTCTCCCACCTTGGGAGCAGCGTCTGAAGGAGGGAGGCTGCTATTGAAGAAAGGACACTGAAGTGTGCCCTTGGCTTGCTGGGATTGAGAACTGTCCTGGGCTGGAGCTCTGTGCCTGGTCCCAGGGGTTCAGGAGGGCCCCTCACGGCACTCTCACCCACACAGGTGCCAAGGTTGCCAGCCGAGGGGGTCACCTGGAGCGCATATTTGTGGTGGAATTTCGCCCAGATTCGGACACGCAGTTTGTGTCTGTCGGGGTCAAACATATGAAGTTCTGGACCCTGGCAGGCAGTGCCCTGCTTTACAAGAAGGGGGTCATCGGGTCCATGGAGGCTGCCAAGATGCAGACGATGCTCTCCGTGGCCTTCGGTGCTGTGAGTTCTAGCAAAAGCTCCTGAGAGGGGTCCCTGAGTGCCTGGGCATGGTTGGGTGGGCAGGGGGTGGAGGACAAGCATGGCCAAGAAGCTACAAACAAGGAAGCCACATTATCACCTTTTGTTGTCTTATTTGCAACCACTATTCCCTTGCCTTAGTACAGATGGGTCAGTCAACTATATTTTCTTGCATTTTTTTTTCTACCTCAAAATGTTAATCAGAAAAGATAGGGCCCCAGTCAGGGCAGAAGGTTCATTCCAGAGGCAGACTGACTTTGAAGCATATTAGGCCTGGATTAGACAGTCAGAGTATATAGGGATCATTTCTACCACTGGGTAGCATCTCTTTTCTTCCCAGCCCTTGTGTGCCACAAATTTCCCCAACTGACACCCTTGAGAAGGCTGTAGGGTGCCCTCAGCCAACACAAGATCCCCTGGGAACTTTTTGGAACATAGCCAACTCTTGGTTCTCTATCCATGGATTTATCCACCACCTACACACACCCAGGAAGTTTCTTCTCAGGCTGGAGTCCCGCCCTTCTCGTGCTGTCACCTGGAACTTGCTTACAGAAAGGAAGTTCACTTAAATGCAGAGCTACATTTAATGGGGGAAGCCAAAAGCCCCAGACTAATTCGAAAGAGTGAACTTCAGAGCCAGGTGATTATTATATGCCATACGTGGTTTTCTGCAAATTCTTTTGCCTTACGTTAGCACAAAAGGTCAATCTGAGTGCGTATTTATGTTTCTCTAGCTCTGGTCTTTAACAGAAGAGTGGGTGTCTGGGAGGGGGCCCCTCTGAGAGCTGTGAGTGTCCTGGTGTAGAAGTTGTCCCTTTGTTTACAGAACAACCTAACTTTCACCGGTGCCATCAACGGCGACGTCTATGTGTGGAAGGACCACTTCCTCATCCGGCTGGTGGCCAAGGCTCACACAGGCCCCGTCTTCACAATGTATACGACCCTCCGGGACGGACTCATAGTGACAGGCGGAAAAGAGCGGCCGTAAGCCGAAGCTCCTCTGGAAACTTTTATTTTTTCAATTGTCTTGGGAGAGACTGACAGAAGCATCTACTACTTGGAGAAAATGCAGACTTTGAGTCTCCTATCTTTTCTGCATCAGGGACATCAGTCTGCCATCTCTCCAAGAGGGCCCTAGGTCAAAACCTGCAGAAGTAAGAGTCAGAGAAAAAGAGAGGTTATTTAATGGTAGCTTAAAAGCCCAAGAGATCTTCTTGAACAGACCCAAGGGACTTTGCTGTTCATAAAGTGTTACTCTTGGGAGAAAAGAGGGAGGAGATGTGAGAACAGGAGAGAGAGGTTCCAGTGGAGACAGAGAAGTTGTGAGAATGAAGCAGAAAAACAGGAGAAACATGTCTCCTCTTGTTTAACCAGATAAAAAGTTTGACTTTCTAGAGTACGATTCTCTTGCCTCTCAAGACTGTGGCATCTAAGGCATTTTAGGAAATGTGCAAGTACAAGGGGCCATGATTGCTTGGCAGTCAGCACGGCCTAAGAAAGGGCCCCCCCCCTGGCCCCGGGTGGCTGTGACCTGGATGAGAAGAGAGAGGGGTGGGAGGGTCACAGAGAGGTCCGAGGGTGAGGGCTAACGTGCTAAGTTCATCTTGACCTTTTTTAGGACCAAAGAAGGAGGTGCTGTAAAGTTGTGGGACCAGGAGATGAAGCGCTGCAGGGCCTTCCAGCTGGAGACAGGACAGCTGGTGGAGTGCGTGCGCTCCGTGTGCCGTGGCAAAGTGAGCATGGCCGGCCTCCCCCAGGCGGGCCCCCTTGGGGCTGGGCTGGGAAGAGGGAAGGGGTCCAAGTGAGAGTTCAACAAAGGTTAACTTAAATTAAAAAGTTGAAGTGAGAGGCAACAAGCATTTATTTGGCCTCAAAGAATTGTAATTTGGGCAGCACAAATTTAGGCAGAAACCCAAATAGTGTCCTGATTATAGGATGAAAGCAAGGGGTTTTTCTGAGAAAAGAAAAATGAATAATTACATGAAAAGAAAAAAATTCCTATTGGTAACAAGCTGAGCTGCTCTTGGCTCTACATGACTGGTTACTGATTCTGTCTTCAGACAGTCCATGATCGCAGTCCTTGTGGCCAGACGTCACTTGCCTACTGGCTTTACAAACAAGTGTTTGTAAAACAGAGTTGGCTTTAGTCTAGTCTAAAGGGCTGGCCCAGTCAAAAGATTCAAGAAACAAGACGTGCAAGGGAGTTCCTCCAGACTGGCAGCCCTGACTCCATTCCAGAATTGCTCCACGTACATCCTTTTCACACTAGCCAGGCACTTTCCCTGTGCCGGGTTGCAGAACCCTTAAATCAAGCCTCCGAGGTGTAGTGGGGAGGTAGTTTAGCAGAGTCAGACAGCTCTGGGTGCTAACTGTGACTTGCCCACAGTTCTAACTGGGTGTGTGACCTTGTGTCTGCTACTTAACCTTTCTGTGCCTAGCACACGGTTATTAAGTACAGCGCCTTTCATCATGCCTGGCATGTGGCTACATTCAGATGTTAGCTACTATTAGTATAGATATTATCAGTATGGAGATACTAAATGTGTCCATGCTCAAGGCTACACAGCCAATAAGAGGGAGAGTAAGGGCCACCAAATTGTCTGACTCAAATCTATTGGTTTTCAAGGCATACCTTGGCTGAATATCTAAAACAACTACAGAGTTTTTTAGAAAATATGAATGTCCAGGCTCCCACCCATAGCTCCCAAATCAGAATTTTAGGGCTGGGGCCTTGATGTGTGTTGTCCTTTTTCTCTTTTCTTTTTTTCTTAATTCCCTAGGAGATTTCAGTATACTTGAAAACAAATCTCTTCTTTCTAATACCTTGTGTTTATGTTTTTGAATTGCTATCAGTCTAAGAATTTGCTCTCTAGATGCTCTCTATAAAAAAGGCAAACCTGGCTTATAGTCCGCATAGTTCAAAATTGGAAAATTCGAACAAATGAGTCATCTTGAAGGGTAATTACATGTGTAGGAGATGAAGGCAGCACAAGGCCCAGAATGTTGAAGCTATCAGAGGTGGATTTTCATTCAGTGTCAGGAAGCACTTAGGAAGAGTGTGAGCCGTACAGGAATAGAAATTGACTGCCCTGATCTGTGGTGAGCCTGCAGTCACTGGAATGTTCTAGTGAACAGGCTGGGTGATGGAGAATTCTTCGCTGAAGCTCTCACCCCAGGTGGTAAATGGAGAAGAGGCAAAGTGAGCATGTGGAACCAGGTGGCTTCAGAAGGGGCAACTCAGTCGTTAAAAGCAAAACACCTCTCAGCTTGACATGTTTTAATACCGATGCCAGTGAAGGCACTTTCCCAAGTTGTTCTGACAGTGGTTTTTAAAGAAAATTATTTTAATATTTTATATGGCAAAATCTAGGTAACATAACTTTTACCATTTTAATTGTGCAAGTATGCAATTCCATTATATCTAGCACATTCACACTGTTGTGCAGCCATCAGCACCATCCACTAGCAGAACTTTTTTCACTGTACCTATTAAACACTAACTCCCCTTCCCACTAACTTCCCACCAACCACCATCTGCTCTCTCCATGAATCTGAGTACTCTAGTTACTTCATAAAGTGGGATGATGTAGTATTTATCCTTTTTCTAATAGTGTTTGATTACAACAGGGAAAAATCTTAGTGGGAACCAAAGATGGAGAAATTATTGAAGTTGGTGAAAAAAATGCTGCTTCCAACATCCTGATTGATGGACACATGGAAGGGGAGATTTGGGGCTTGGCCACACACCCCTCCAAGGACATCTTCATCTCTGCCAGCAATGACGGCACAGCCCGCATCTGGGACCTGGCTGACAAGGTGAGGGGCTGACTGTGCCCGGGCTCTCATGCCCACACGTGGGGCTCACAGAGTGGTGAGGGGAGGTCAGGCCAGAGATGGGGGATGGGGTTAGATAAGAGATCAGCTGCAGGTCAGCAATTAAGTTAGAAAGTGAAATAAAAGGAGTCCCATTCACACACACCCAATCTATATATGTTAGCCATATATCCATCTGTGAATATCTATAGCAGGAATACTCTAATTGAGAATGATTATTCTCATGTCATGAAAGAACCCATAAAACCTAAAAAAAATAAAAACAATGTAAAAATTCAAAAAGTAATTTTAAAAAATTCGTCTGCAGTAAAAATCTAAAATAGTAAGGAATGTCTGGGGAAAATAAGATTGTTACCAAGCCTTGTCTAATATTAAAATAAGTACTTAAGTTTCTAGTAATTAAAATACCTGGCTTCATTACAGAATGGCTAGTGAACATTTCAGTCATATTTTCAATGTATAGATCAAATAACAGACATGCAAAAGGCTGTGTGGTTATTATACTCAAGATAGTTTATAGTTATGTTTATTATTAACAGCTATCATTTATTGAATTCCTGCTACATATCAGATGCTTCGTGTACATTTCACTAATGCTTACAATAACCTTGCAAGACCAATATTAATATCACTTTTTTTCAAATGGGAGAACAGAGAAGTAACTAAACCAGACATATCCAGCCAGTAAGAGGCAGGATTCAGGATTTGATGCTGAAGCTCAAACTCCTTCTTCTGAATAACAGGTCAGCAATCTGTGGCTGGCGGGTCAAGGCCAGCCTGCTACCTGTTTCTACAAATTATTGTAGTGTCTGTGGCTGCTTATGTGCTATAATGGCAGAGTCGAGTGGTAGTTAGACATCACATGGACCCCCAGGACTAAAATATTTACTTCAAACTGTTTATAGGAAAAAGTTAGCCACCCCTTGCCCTAAAACATGGAGTTTCTCGAGCTGCTGTAATCAAGGCCTATCTTAGCTACCTAGGAGCAGAAACTGTAGGAAGTGGTGTGAGGGCCAACAGTGTCAGCAGAGGCAACCTGGTTGTTCTGGCCAGGGGCAGGAGACCGTCTGAGGCAGGCAAGGGCTCAGGTGATATTACTTGTTATCAATGTAGAAGCTGCTAAACAAGGTGAATCTGGGCCATGCGGCCAGGTGTGCAGCCTACAGCCCTGACGGGGAGATGGTGGCCATTGGCATGAAGAACGGAGAGTTTGTCATCTTGTTGGTGAACAGCCTGAAAGTTTGGGGGAAAAAAAGAGACCGGAAATCTGCTATCCAAGATATCAGGTACACAGTAGTGATCTGGGCAGTGGTTCCCATTCCAAAAGGGCCATGGCTAGAACTCAGCCATGAAGAATTTAGTTGTGAGAGGGTCCCTTCAATGACCCAACTGTGAAAGGAGACCGTCTCACACATTCTTAAACATGCCTTTGCTAATTTCCACAAGAGTGTGGTGAAACTTCTTGTAAAATGCCATTCTACACAAGGCTCTATATATCTGTTTCCTTCCTTCCTGGGGATTTGGTCCAGAGAAATTGTTGAATCCCTTAGACTATAGACGCTAACCACATGTGAGTCTCAAAATGAGATCTCATTGCCTTAAGCCTGGGAAGCCCATCCCAGAGCAGACCTTGTGCCTGACCAGCCTCAAACAGTCTTTCTCATGGACCATACTCTTGGATTGCTTTTTCTAGAATCAGCCCAGACAGCAGATTCTTAGCCATTGGCTCTTCTGAACACACAGTTGACTTCTATGACCTCACTCAGGGCACAAGCCTGAATCGCATTGGCTACTGCAAAGATATCCCAAGCTTTGTCATTCAGATGGATTTTTCTGCAGATGGCAAATACATCCAGGTACGCTTCAGCTTTACTGATAATCTGGGCAACCAATAATAGTAATAATAAGGGCTTATATTGAGTGCTTACTGTGTACCAGGCAAAGTGCTAATTTACTTACTTTTCACAGAAACCCTTTAAGTACCGTTACTCTTCCTGTGTTATAAATGAAGAAACAGAGGTTTTAAGAACTTAAGAAAGTTGAAAAAATAGAATTTAAAAGTTATTCTTCAGTAAGAAAAGCAGGAAACACAAACCCCAGTCATCTGTAACCTTCCTCTCACCACTTCCCCTCCCAAACTTACAATATTCTAGTTCTCTAGGGCTGCACTCAAGTCTGTGTCACTTCTTATGCTTACTCATTTTAATCCCAAATCCTACTGGGTAGTGTGGCCCCATTACACTTGGGGCCTGGACTCCAGATGGTGGGCCTGGAGCGAGAGTGCACCACTGGGTCACAAGGGGACTGACACGGATGGGACAGAGAGGGTCCCCCCTTAGAACTTACAGCTAAAGACTGAACAATTTCCCCAGCACTCTGAACAAGTGTTACACCTTTGTGGCTGGCCTGGAGTTGGATATTCACTGTAAAAGGAGAGAAGACGCATTCATTCTCAAATATTTCACAAACCAGGTACTATGGTGGCTTTCGCATGGACAAAGTCATCCTGCTCCCTACTCTCCTGGAGCTTGCCCTGTAATGGAGAAGACAAGCATCAAACCAATCATCACAAAGTATATATATATAATTACAAATTGTGATTATGTGCTGAGAAGGAAAAGTACTAGCTGCTGCCGGAGCATTTAACAGTGCTGAATTTAGATTCACTTCCTCTGCGCAAGTGGTGTTTAAGCTCAGGTCTGTAGGATGTGGAGGAGTTAGCCAATGAAGGGGTGGGAACATTGTTCCAGGCCATCTGTGGGAAAGCCTGAGGTGAGAAAGATCTCAGTTCATTCCATAAACAGCAGGAAAATCTGGGGAGGCCTGGCTAGAGGCACCAAAAGGGAGAGAGGGGGCTGGAGATGTAGGCAGCAGCAATCTTCTGGAAAATGGTTGGTTTCCCCTAGAAGATCCCCAGAGAAGCAAGAGTTGGTCCTAGATGCTTCGGAATCATTTGTAGCAGCTGTTGTCCACAAGAAAACTAGTCTTACCTCTACACCAAAAGACTTGGTTCTCTGAGAACAGGGATTCCCAAACTTGAGTGAGCATCAAGTTTGAGTGAGGCTTTGTTAAAACATTGTCAGACCAGCTCCCCGCTAACCCCCGTCTGATTTATAGGTCTGGGGTGGGGCCAAGCATGTGCATTTTTAACAAGTTTCCAGATGATTCTGACACTGCTGGTAAGAGACCACACTTAGACAGCCACTGTCTCAGGGTTTTCGAAAGTAAGAAAATAGATGAAAAATGCCCTACTCATGTGAACTTTGCCATGGGCTGACCACAGGCTTTGCAGCCTACAGCTGAACTTGGATTTGGTGAGAAGTCCTAGGGAAGCAGAGGCTGGGCCTAGCACACGAGAAAGGGAGACCATGGGACTCAAAAGTAAGTTGATGAACATGGTTTTTCTTCCACTTTGCAGGTGTCAACAGGAGCCTACAAGCGCCAGGTACATGAGGTCCCCCTGGGGAAGCAGGTAACCGAAGCCACGGTCATTGAGAAGATCACCTGGGCCTCCTGGACAAGGTGACTGGAGGAAGACACTTCTTGAGGAAAAGGTCACAAGGGAGTCCTTGCCCTAGACTCAGCCCCTGTTTGTAGCTGGGATGTGAAGCAGCTCAGAGATAGAGCTGTCTTTTCTTGGGGGGTTGGGGACAGGAGGCTTCTTGCGAGTTTGGGCCACTGGCTTTGATCTGATCTGGGCTTTTAAAATGCAAAGTCTTTTTGTGTAATCCATCCTACAGCCCTGATCCCCATCCAGCAAACAAAGGGAAACCATTTTCCAGCTCTGGGCCAAGCACCCACGTGGTGCCCTGTGAGGCCTCCAACCACCAGGGAGGAATAGGAGGGCTGGAACTGCCATTAGCCCACTAAGAAACAATGCCTTGCCAATTCACGGGAGGAGGAGTCCCCACTCTTCTCTCAAACAAACATGCACTCAGGACTGTAGGGAAGAGGGAGAGTCAAAAGTAACTTTTCTTCTTGGGGTGAAGTGACCAGGGCAGAAGAGAACAGTGAGAACTGGGGCAAGTGTACACAGGGAGAGGGGACAGATGCTTAAAGTCAGAAGAGCCTTATGGCTATACTGATTTATGTAAAATACCCCTCCCTCCCTCACATCCCTGGGAGAGGATGCCTGACTGAAAAAAAAAAAAAAAAAACCCTTCTTACACATCTCCTTCTACAACTCTTCCTGTTGGAACAGCATTCTAGGAGATGAAGTCATTGGCATCTGGCCGCGAAATGCAGACAAAGCTGATGTCAACTGTGCATGTGTGACCCATGCTGGCCTGAACATTGTCACAGGAGATGACTTTGGGCTTGTGAAGCTCTTTGACTTTCCATGCACAGAAAAATTTGTGAGTCTTCCTTACAGTGATCTCGCTGGACCACCTCCAGGCTCCCTGTGCTTCTGCACTCTGGGACATAGTGGCCACGTCTAGATGGCCATTTAGAATCCAGAACAAAATTAATCTTGTCCCAGCCCTGTAGAGATTTGGCAAGCCCTAACCTTGCATTTCCCTCTGGAGGGATGGTCCTGGAAGCCAGGGGAAGGGAGGTGGGAAGGTGGACAAAATGGCCACAAGTGGGGCAAGAATGAGACAGGAAAGCAGTGAAAGGCTGGCTAACGGATATGCAGACCAATGGGAATCTTATGAGTGAAGAAAGGTTCTGGGAAGAGGGATTTGAGTCCTGAAGGGGAAGTGGTCCGTCGTCGCTGGGGGGAGTACGATATCTTAGCTGTCTCTATTCACTTTTGCTCACAGGCCAAACATAAGCGTTACTTTGGTCACTCAGCTCACGTGACGAACATCCGTTTCTCTCACGATGACAAGTATGTGGTTAGCGCTGGAGGAGATGACTGCAGGTACCAACCTCATTAATCTGGTGCCAGTTCCCCAGGCCCGGACCTCATCCCCTCCCCCTTCCCACCTGCTGTGTCCCGTGGGTCGGGGGTTATGAGGAGGGGCTGAGGGAATAAGAAATAGGAAATTCAGTGAGTCTTATGAGAACTTCAAAGTAGAGAGTTATTTAGTCTGGTGACTCCCAACCCAAATCCTGATGGGCCTGCCTCCACTGCCCAGGGACTGGTGAGAAGCCTGCTCTGAGCTTTGCTGAGTGGAGGACCAGTCAGGGGAGAGGCCCAAGATGGCCGATTTCAGTAGGAGCTCTTGGACAGCCCATGGTGTCATCATCACATATAATCAGGAGGTTAGAATAACCTTGAACCATGGGTCTTTTAACTCTTAACTTTGAACTGATCACCAGAGTTCTTAAGATGGATGATTAATCCACAATGAAGAGAGGTTTTAAAATAATACTAATGAGCCTTAGTCACCCTGAGAAACAAGCAGGGCAAGTGTTACCCAATTTTACACATCAGATGAGGGGTGAAGCCATTAGGCCCAGTGCTACTTAGGAGCAGAAGGAGAACCTCAACCAGCTCTTTGGACTCCGGAGCCAGGGCTGCTTTTGACCTTAACCTCTGCTCAGTATAAAACACACACATTGTTCCATGAGGTGTGACTGGTCTTCCAGGGATTTGGAAGCACCCCTACCAGCTTGCTCTAGAGCTGACATCAGTCTCTTCAGCATTTCTACAGCAGCTTTCTCCTCACCCTCCACCAAGGGCACTTCCTGTTTGGAGTGTGGAGGACCAGGACAGGGTTACTCCAAGTCATTCAGCTTCTTCACATCTAATGTAGTTCAAGGTCTTTATTGTAACATAAATGTTGGTTACTGTCCAGCTCAAGCAAAATTCTTGGGGTGGGGGGATGAAGAAATGTATGCACTCCAGATAAATTTGGTGGTCTCAGTGAAGTTGTGGTAGAAGCACCATAGAAAATTTACCAAGAAAATGGCCCCAAAGGATGCTGATGGCCTGCATGGGAGCACCATTTCAAAGCTGCTGTGCCAACTGCTGCTGACACTTAGAGCCCTTGAGATAGTACTGACAGCAGCTCCCTGTGGAGTGTAAACACTCATCCAAAGCAGCACCGGCCAAATGGCGAACAAGCCATCAGTAAGAAACATAAGTGAACTGGTCGTCTCAGTGCAGGAGATATGAGGTGACTTTTGAAGAGTAACCTTTAAAATGCAGGGCCCCTAGGCCTTTGTAGCCATGGGAGCTGCTGTGATCCCTGGCTCTGAGCTGAACACTAGAAAGGGCTCTCCTACTTGAGTGGAGTTGATAAAACCCTTTCAATAGTAACTGACAAGAGAGAGAGTATAAAGTCAAATTGCCAAGTCCTCACATTCAGCACAGACACCCAGGCTGCCGAAAAGAGCCAAAGACAACAAAAGACAACAGACCTTTTAAAAAGACACTAGGTCTTTAATTGGTAGCAAAACCTCCTTTAAAAAAAAAATTGACATCAATATGGTCAGTAGATCGCCTAAACTTGACTCTGGAGCACTTGGCAAGATTGTTTTTTGTCACTTGACAAAAATATGTCCAGCCATGTAAAATGACTGTTTGCTCTGCTTTTTCAGTGTATTTGTGTGGCGGTGTCTGTAAATGGCAGGAGCCTCTTTGTTGCTGCTGCTGCTGCTCCCAGCCAGCACCTGCGGAAGCAGTGACAGGGCACCTCCTCACCACCGGCTGCTGGGGAACACCCCCAACGCTGCAGGCTGCACAAGCAGGTGCTGAAGGGGTGAGACTGCTCCCAGACTCGGGGGTTTCCAAAACTGTGATGCCAAGAAGGAAGGTCAGTTCTGAAATGTTAAGACCATTTGCCTCTGTTCCCGAGACTAACAACTATACGTACTAATGGCATTGACAAAATCCTGTCTGATAATGTAGCCCACTGACAAAATTTAAAGCCTCAGTTACCCTAACCAATATGTAGCTTTTAATTTGCATCAAAACTTTTACAAAAGATGTTTTGCTATTATGTTTCTATATACTTTAAAAATGTTCATTTTTACAAATAAGTAAATTGAACAAGACAGCTTAAGTCAGATGCAGCAAAGTACTAGAACTACTGACAGCCTCTGTTCTTCACGTTTAGCTTTCAAAACCAAATGAGCCATGTACAAACAAGTTGAGAAACTTAATTTTTTAATGTTTCATTTGCAGAGTTTTATATCCATTAAGTGCCTTTGAAAGTTTCCAGTTGTGTGGGCTGCGGTCTCACCTCCCACAAATTATCTTTCTACATATGGTGCTAAAACTTCAAAACTGAGGAAGGCTACAGGACTCTTAGCAGATTCCTGGTCTGTCAGCCATGTCATGTGTTTTATGTCAAGGCTTCCTTAATGAAAGACATTTACTTGATTGAGAAATAGTGGCTATAGGAAGATGAGCAACAAAGACGAATTCAGGAGCAAGGGAACAGAATGGGTTTTCATTATGTTTAGTGCCAAACCCACAAAATCCAGAATAGAACTGAAATAAAAAACAAACCTCTACTACAAAATATAAGCAAAAAAAAAAAAAAAAAAAAAAGCTCAACTTGGTCCAGGAGGATGAGCTAATTTATCTCGTTAAATCTAAGACAGTAGTAGCTGAAATGACTTGAGGTTTACCGCTCCTGGAGTGGGGTTTGCATAAAAAATATTCTCTGCAGAACAAACTAAGCCTGAGCAATATTTGATAAATCAAGATTATAAATAAAATCTCGCTTAGTGTTCCTCAGAGTTGGTTAGGTAATAGAACGTGACTTGGACAGTATTAACCAGAAGACATCTCTAAAACACCTCAATCACACCTTACTTGGCCAACCAATGACTATAGGAGGGGCCTGTGACTCTGAGCACATATATACACCAATGAGCCCTGGTCAATGAACTAAAATTCCGGATCTTGAGTTACTGGCTATTTGCAGTTGTCAGCTTAGAGAAAAGGTGAAATGAAGCATTTTCAATTAAATAGATTAATATTTACCACAGAAGTGCTTCAGCATTCTAAATGGATCAAATCATTCATTAAGCTATTTTTTTATGCCAATTTATTAATGCCTTACATTAATCCACTGATAGGTTGTTGAGCCCCCAGTTAGAGTCCCTGTGCAGTCCTAATTGTTTTCCTTAACCATGTGACTGGTGATGCTGAGTGATAACCACATCTGCCTATATTGTACCACTGACCTTTCATACTGATTCAATCTTGCATTGAAATAACCAAGTGAAAGAACTGAACAATGATGACATGTACAACTATATTTAAAGAACAATAGTGTCTGTGTCAAGAAAACGTCTAAAATCTTATTAGTAAAAATTTATATGGTATGATTTTATGTATGTTCATAAATCTTGCACTGTATTCTATGTTAAAATATTGGTGCATGAATTTATTTTCAATTATCAAAGTATAAAAATACATAATTTAAAGACATTTTGGTGTGTGTCGAATTTAATGTTTTCAAAGCAAGCACAGCCACACTGAGTTGAAAAATCTTTTCTAAGAGTACAAGCTATCACTCACTGGTTGAGGTAGTCTACCCACTTTGTGTGCACTTTTAATTTGCTGAAGTTTCATGAAACAAAAATACCAAACATACTTTAAGTCTATAACTTTATTGCTACTTCGCTTTTACAGTTCACAAGGCATTCCACAGATTTAGTTCAGTACAGCTTAAACCACAATTGTATAAATCTTCATAATTTCTTGCATAACAATGTTTGATATTTGCAAACAACATTTTTGGAAGCATTAGATTCAGAGTCTGTGACAAAATTAACTATGGTAAATCTGTGCGATGAAATTTATATGTTGAATTCTATGTGCATGGCATCATTTCATGATGAAAACAGAAGGTAGTGCTCCTAGAAAGTTTTTCTGCTTATGTATTTGAAACTACACACATATAACCAATGACTGAAATATCAAGCACTGTGGGGCAGCTGAAGGGTAAAGGTCTAAGCTTTGTGAAACACTATATATAGATATATATATATATAATCTATATTTACTTATATTGGCAATTAACAGTAAAATTCACAATACACCTAGAACATACCAGAAAGGCAAGCTTTTTCATAGCTGCTTTACTGGTATGATCTCGTCTAAACATTTCATTTCAGAAAATCTGCATCAATCTACACAGACCATACACAGTACACAAACTGTGAAAAAGGTTATTTTTTTTTTCAGTTACACTTTCTCTGCAATTCCCAAAATACAGCAAGATTACCTGCATCAAAGTATAGTATACAGCTTTCTCAGATCTTTGTTTATTCACCAGTGCCTCATATAGGAAAAACAAGTATGATTACGGTTTAAATCCATACATAGCAGCTTACAATACTTAAGATAATGAACACATGGCAGTCAAGACAAGTAAATTTTCCTCAGACACTGCATTGCTCAAAATAAAGATCTGTGAAACTGCAATGTCAAGGTTTCAGTCTTCCCTGACCCTCCCCATGTAATCAAATGAACATCCCCTTTAAAGATAAACTCCTACTGTTAATTATTTCTGTTTTTTTTTTTTTTTTTTTTTCATTCTGCTTTGCGTTTCAATCCAGGGATTTTTGCTTGGATTCTACAAATGAAAAGAAGGGGGAAAGGTCAATGTAAATATTTTTAAATTTATGTATTTTCTGTTTCTTAAAATGCTGTCCTTCAAGAACTACTTAAATATTACTCAGCTTATACAAGAAATGAAATCCCATGTGTCAAACTACAATCTATAATTTTGCTACCTTTGCTTCATGTATTAGATTTAAAGCCTTAAATACACACAGTACACATAGAAATCAATTATCCAAATGTTAGAAAAAAATATTTTGGCAATTATTTCGGACTTTGGAGCTGACAGATTTGCTACTATGTCTGAAATATGAAAATACTGCATTGCCTCAAAGTCCAGTGTACCTTAGTGGAACAAAAAACAGATTTTAAATACTTACTTAGCCATAGCATCTTTAACATTCTTATTTGCAAGTCCTAGGTAATGATCTATCTGCGCCTGAAAGAGGTATAAAAGATTAGAAAATTACCATTGTTAAAGAGGCTGGTTATTTACTATGCTCCAACAAATTAAGGCATAAGCAACCACCACAGTTCTCATTTTTATAAGACTTGGGAAAACTGGCACTGATATATTTGTAAATTCCACATAATAAAGTGAATTCTGTACTCTGAAATCGACAGTTAGGAAATTACCTGATGCCGTTCATAAATAACAGGAACGCTGAAGAGTGAAATCAGAGCTGAAAAAGCAAATACACAACCTTTAAAACAGACAAGCATGATTTAAAGAACAAACACTAAAAAGCCATCAAACTAACAATACTTAAGCTTGCCAGGCAGAGTTCCCAACAAGTAACATGGGATCTCCTGGATGCACGTGCTGGTGGGCAGCCACTCTCGAGCAATGAGTTAACCAAGGGAGGCTGCGAGAACCATTCAGCTTCAAATCATGTCAAACAGACTGTATCAAATACAGGTGCCCCTGGTTAGGGAGATTTATGACTGTACCATCAGATAAGGCCACCCTTGATCTGATTTATCACTGCTAGCTGGAGCAGTCTTCAGGAACTAAGGTGGCATTTCCATAAACAGCACCGGCACTTTAAAGAGCTCACAGCCGCAAACATACATCCTATTTCTCCTACAAATAAGGATGTTCTCCACTAAAAATCTCTAAGTTCCTTGCACACAATCTTTTAAAGCAATTTTTCATTCCATTGCTTCTGTAGACTTACCCAAAATCAGTAGTGTCAGACCATTGAACAAGGCACCAACATAGGTAAATACCCACATCAACACTGCAAACTGTAAGAAAATAATGTTACCTTATTAAAAACAAAATGCAAGTAGAATTTCTTAAGCTTTCAAATAAAAGTATTCCATCTTAATGCCAGCCTACTAGAGGTATATTCCTTGGAGACTTCATAAAGTAATAGATATTTCACTTCTAAGTCACCAGTCTCAACTGAGAATTTTAGAATCCTAATTAAAACAACAGATTTGATTCATTTTCTCTGGACTATATACTACCAAGTAGTTGATTCTGTTTGAGATCAGAAAACATGCCAAAGGTACACCTTACCCCTCCAGTTCTCAATATAGCATTTAGCTTTTAAATGGGAAGACTAAAAAGATATTATGAGAATTTGCTATTAAAATTGTTTTTAAACTACTAACAAATTGCTTAAAGATCTACACGAGCTGAATAATTCAGACATTAAAATCTCATATATCTGATTAAGTAACAATGGGACAGGGAGTATTTATTATCAAGGAGACGACGTTTCAAAAATATCACCAAAACAAACAAAACAAAACAACACTTTATGCCTATTAATAATAACTGACCATTATTCTTTAGCCCTGCTTTCCTTATTTAACAAACATTAATAGAATTCTTAAGCTAGTGATAGGCACTGTTTTAAATGTTTTACAAATATAAACTCATTTATTCCTCTTTACTTTATGAGATAGGCACTATTATCATCACCAGAGCAGATGCCAACACTCAAGAGTACATAGGTTAATTATAATTTGCCCTAGGTAAGATTTGCACTGTCCCCGCCAGGGGTTAGGGACTCACTAAACTCTCCTACTTCAGTAATCCCGGTCTCAAAAGCTGTTGTTGTTGTTTATCATCAAATAAGGCAGTTTGGTAAAGTGGTTTCATTTTAAGAAGTCCTTTATTTCCTCTCCCTACTTTAGTTTATTCATGAATGGCTGGACAAGAGAATTTTGAGGTTTTCTTCCAGTTCTAAACTTATTGACATCATAGAATACCAAAGACTCAATGACAATTCAAAGCAGTTCTTGAAGACTTTTAAACACAAAGTCAGCCTGGATTTTATTAAATATTCATCATCAGCAATTCCTTTGCTTCCAATTAAAAGCTTTCACATGTCCGGCAATCACTTGGCCCCATGTAGCAGGTAACAAACATGTTATTACCACAACACTGTCATCTACAGTGATTATTTAGGCATCTATTAACGCAGTATAAATGAAGAGGGGCGGAGCTGGTGCTCCATCATCCAAAGAAGAGAATGGTAAAGTAAGACAGTCAGATAATAAATATTTTAGGTTTTGTGGGCCAAAAGGGCTCTGTCACATATTCTTTGAATATTATCTTTTAATATCCTTTGACTATCATTTTTTAAAGATGTAAAAGCCATTCTTAGTTCCAAGATTGAACAAAGCAGGCCATGGGCCAGACAGACAGTATAGTTTGATGACCCTTGATCTAAAGCACATCTTTCCTCATATATTTATCCATTCAACAAAATCTGATGGAATGTCTGCTAGGAGCTCGGTACTGAGCAGTAATTATATGTTCAAACTCTAGTAAGCATATTTACTATAGGTAAGGAGGACACATTGGATTCCTTTACCAACTGTCAGTTCTTCAAAGAGTAACACTCTGGTTACCCCTACAACTGAATTTAACTCAGGTGCAAGTGAGCAAATGTCAAGCATTCTTAACACCTGTCAACTGAAAAATAAAAAATTAAATGTTCTGGTCTTAGCAACTGCTGTAGAACTACTAGTAAATGTTTAAAGCATGACTCTAGTTAGCAAGCCTTTTCCCTCTCACATAGTTTTGCAGACTCCTATTGCAGAAGCTAAATATAACTTCTGCACTTGAGCAAACTTACTACAGAGCAACAGAGCTTTTTTCATCTATTACCATCCACAAGTCTAAAGGAAAAAGACTCCACCGGCCACATCTTAGAATAAACTGCTTTTTCAATAAAGATACCCTACCATGACAGAATTCAAATACTAACACACACACAGGCAGAAAAAATAAGTCCTAATTTGGTATTAAGTCACTAACAAAGTCACATTCCAAATCCACAAGGAGAGAAGCCTAAGACTTCACACCTAAGCTATCTAAGGGGTTCAAGTGTCACTGTACTAGCCTCTTGGAAGACACTCTTTCTAAAAGCCAGGCTCTCTAGAGAGGCAAATGCACAGTCAGAGAGAGGCCTCAAAATGTCTGTGGAGCCACAGGGATGACATAAACATATGAGGAAGCCTGGGTGAAGACTGAAGCAAACATATATGCAATCTCCCTCAAGGAGGCACCAATAACCCAGCTCCAGACTGTTGCCATGTAAGTACTGCAGGCAAATGTTGCCAAATGTTTCCATTTTAAGAGAAACCCCAGAAACTGACATTTTTACATGCTGTCATAGAATTTTTAAACGTTGCAGCTAAGTTTGGAGAAAAATTAACACTTCAGATGCCCAAAACAAAAATATTGAATTAGGGTTTCTAGAGAATACACCAAAGGAGTGGTAATAAGAACTAGGATCTAGCAATTGCACAGTTATTCTAACTTATACAGTAATACCATTTCTTGAATAGTTTTAAAAAACCCGGAAGTACTGTTAGTAACTCCAAAGAAGAAACCAAGATCCAGAAAGATTAAGCAAGTGGCCAGACCAGAGGTCACAGTGATCAAGTTTATCTGACTTCTGAATCTATCTGCTGTGCTATAACACAACAGAATCACCTAGAGTAACCATTAATGAGAATTCAACAAAAATGTGCATGCTATCATAAAGAAACAGAAAAAAAGGTCAAAAACAATTTTAAAAAAAAACAAAAAAGGCAGCTTTCATTCTGGATCTACAAATTCTATGCTATTCCATGACAAATACTTTGCAACATTACAGCCAATGCAAATTTACTGTGGAAGTCGAAGGTCATCTCTGAGACTAGAGGAAAGAGGGCCAAAGTACAATGAAGGTCGAATACATACTGAAAGAGGGAAGGGGCCACGTATTGTTTGTCTTTTGTCCATGGGAATAGGGAATTCAATTTAACTGCAGATTTTTACTAGATAATGTCTCAATGGAGGTAGAGCACTCTTTTTTTAAATGGGGAGGTATGGGGAGGGTGCTTAACAGAATTTCTTTGGCAATTCTGACATTTTCAAACCTTTCCTGCATTTTTAAACACTGAAAAGTATTTGTCCTTTTTTGACCGTATTCATTAATATCACTTTGACTATCCCTACCTTTTCCTTAGCCCATTTCTCTTTAATTTTTCTGTGAGCCAAAGAAAAAAGAAAGGAAACTGTCAAAATGTGTATGGTTAATAACCTCATAAGCGCCAGAGGGCTAGATTTTAATGTTCTTTTGGGTCATCTATTTCTGGAGTTCAGGCCTCTTTTTGCTCACTTTCAGATTTAAGATTGTATTCTGTAACATTATGGTTACCTGATCAGGCAACTATAGGTAGAAATCTTACGATTTTAACATTTTCACTTCAAGTCACAGAACTATTGTCATTCAGAATTTAGTTATGTAACAGAAGAAAAAAAACACATTTGCCTAAAACATCTGGTCCTAGTGTCTAGTAAATAAAATTAGACTTTTTCTTGGGATTTAAAATTCAAAAGGTAAGAGGAACCTTCTAATAAAGCTCAGAGCCTTATTCCAGAAGCCCCAAAGCTGAGCCCAGCAGGGGCTGTCATAAGGTTTTCTTTTATAATGGGAGGGGAGTAGGAATGGAGAGAAACTATAGCCCAGATTTGACAGCTTAATGCCACATTTTTTTTTAAAAAAAGTGATTCTCCAGGCAGTAGCCCCAGAAAAATTAAATCACAATTTCAGGGGATGCGCTCCCTTCCTCTCCTCATTCCCAGGTATCAGTAAATTTCATAGCTCTCCAGGTGGTTGCAATGAGCAAGACAGAGAACCACTGTTTCAAAACAACAGCCCCTATCAAAGATCCCTTGCACAGTAGGTCAATCACAGAAATGGAATTAACCTTTAATTTAAATTTGTTCAATTATTTTATACTAGTTTTCCAGTAGTAATGGGTGTTCTTTAAACAAGGCTGACAAATATTACGTTTAAGTTACCCAGCCTCTTTCTGACTTCTCAAGTACTAATAAACTAATACACTAGACTCTCCAAGAAAAGGATACATAACAGCGTTTGCAACCTAACTTTATGAGAGAACATTTCTCCTTTACTTCCCCTTTCATTCATTTTCCTCCTCCGACCTTATGTCTGGCACTCAATCGAACAAATCCCCCGCTTTATAAATTATAACCTTTAAAACAAAGCCTGAGTACTGGTCAAAACATTTGGCTGTGGTGAAATTTTATACTCTTTGAAATAATTTCTACTAAACATAAGTAGGAATATTTTGTCAGTGATTTTGCCCGTAACATTTTAGACTAGAATTAATCTTTTGAGAAATGGTTTAGGTGCTCAATCTATGGACACTAGAAATCTTTTCTAGGATTTAAATGTAGTTAAATGCAAAGAAGCAAAAACAAAAGAAAACAAAAACCCAAAATAATTACATGGAATTTAAAAGGAGAAATCTGTAGAACACATTTTATGTTACTTGTCCAAGTCAACCACCAGGAGACCTAGACCAGGCACAACGATAATCAGCATCTGCAATCAGGTCTTTTTCATAAGGCCTAATGGACCTTGTGCTTGGAGTTTAGTTATTTCTTTGATCACATTTAAAAGAACAGGCTCCTCCTTCAACTGCCCCACAAAAGGTAAATAAGCAAGAAGAAAAACTTTCATGTGCTAACAATAGTGACTTTAAAATTTTCAATTTCTCAGGAAGACATTTTCAAATAGAAGTAGTGGAAATTGTGACCTAGAATCTAGAAATGGGGATTAAATTTGAAGACACGAAACATTTATGAAGACAGTGAATTACAGAGAAACCTCTTAAATTTTTGTTTAAAAGTTATTATTTTAAATAAGCCAGAGAATGATATAGTCTGCTTTCTAAATGAAAATTGAGACGAATTCCCACTTTATTATTTTCTTGAAATTAAGGTAGTTTCCATTTTTCTAGCTAATAATTACATAAAATCAAAGTAATTCCAATCAAAAGCTCTTTCTGATAAAATTTTAAAAACTCAAGTGTTCCACAAATTCATTTGGCAACTGGAGAGATTGGGGTTATATATTAGCAAACTTTCCAGATTTAAAATCTGAATATAAGGAAATAAAATAAATCAGTCTAATTTGGCAAACTGATTTTTCCTTTACATTGAAAAAATAATTAAAAAAAAGAATTTAGAAAGCCATTTTTTGCTTGTTTTAGGCAAAGAGAATATGACTCTCCTACTAGCTGCTGTGGCTAAAAGGCAAAAACTAGAGTCAGAAGAAAAATCATTTTCTTTTTAAAAATGCTCTCTATATAGACAAAAACTGTGAGGGGGGAAGAATGGCAAATGCTCAAGGAACTCTCTCTAGAAAGGGAATACTAATACTGTTAAGTCACTTTTATAAAGAGCCAAGAGTGTTAAGTATTTTATCAGCTTTTCCCAATAAGAGATATGTAAAACAAGTATCCTATGTTCTATAGTGACCTTAATCTGTGGAAATGAACAGATGGAACCTGTACTACTCACACAATGACATTAAGAAGAGATTTAACTAAATCCCCCCATGTGGCAGAACCACAAGGTTTATCAAGGAAGACCCTTTATACATATTATCGAAGTGTGCATCTGAATTACCAAGCACTTTGTACCATCACTTTTGTATCCAGAGAAAAAGAAGACATCCCCTGCCTTATTCTTTTGCCTCAATAGTTCTTGAGATCTAAATGCAAAGTTCATTCTTGTGCATGTTATTTATTTGGATCCCTGAAAGAATCGCCTTCTGGGCAGTCCCCAAGCAGCCTTCCTTGAGCTCTGTCTAGACTTTCCAAAAACACACTACTCAGGAAAAACATTCACGTAAATCTTCTTTTTCTTTTAAAAAGTACTGTTAATCCTTAAGGAGAAATAGTACACCATAATTTTAATGCAGCTTTCCCCCTCCTCCAATATTAAGAAACAAAGAATGTTTAAAAAATATAAGAAAACTTCCTAAAAATAAAGTGTTCCAGAAAGTAAGTAAATCTATTTCATTATGTGCCACTTTTTGTTACTTTCAAATTGCAAAATCTCTCAAGGTAAGAATTTTTCAAATTCAGTTTCTCTCATTTATGCTAACTTCATCGTGAATAACACACATGCATTAAAAAAAAAAAAAGAATTTTCAAAAGGAATTAAAAAATGAGATTTAACAGCAAAATAAATTCTCTCATAAAATTAATTTATTCATAAAATTTCCTCATATCCTATTTTTAAACATCTTTGCAAAAGATTTAAAATTTTAACCTTTTCTCTTTTCTCGCACCTTGCAAATATTCCCATACCTACATCACTGATTACACAAAGGACTGTGTATAAATCACAATAAATTCTGAAAGAACAAATAAGTTTTCTTTTTATTAAAGTGGAAACTTAGAACTCAAACTTGTAAAAACTGGAACATAATGACTCATTCCCAGATCATTTGTTTTATTTTTAAACAGATTTCTTTCAAGAATGTCTCTTCTCTCAAGAAAAAATGTAAAATTATAGGCATAACAGCTGCCTTCACAGCTATACTGTGCAAACGTGAAGGATGACTTTTGATTTATATCTGTGGCAATTTTTATTAAGTCTACAAAAACAATGCCTCTCCTCCATCAAAGTTCATGATGTCCTTACTTGAACTCACCCCCTAATACCAATTTCTGGCTGCTAAATTCAGATATTGCCAATTGCTGTTTGAAGCTCTGTATTACTATTTGTTTCTTCTCAATCAATTTTCACCCACAAACCATTCATCTTAAACTGCACTGGTACCATCTCTTCAATAATTTTTCATACGTTTTATCTAAACCGTCAAGCTATATACACCAATTATATCACTTTCTTCTAGGACCCATATGTACAAAATTCTATTTCATTTACTCCAAATTATTTTTGTTTCCTTCTAAAACTCGTTAATCAAACATCCCAAATAACATAACCATGACCTTTTTATTTAGACTGACATCAAAGCATAGAATAAGTCACTAAATGTAAGCACTCTAAACAAGAGGTAAGCAAAGAAAATGAATTATTTATCATTAATGTTATTAGTAATTAAACTGGGTTCCACATCTTAAAGAAACTGTGAGAAGAAACACAGCTAAGAATAAAGCCCATCTACTGGCTTATTAAGGCTAAGATATTTGTTAAAAGTATTTTGGGCATTTAAACCTATTCCGAGCAGTTCAGAAACTGTTTTACTGAGTCTAAATGCCCAATCATCCTATTGCTATGCTTCCTTGGCTTGCATGACAAATTGCAAATCAGTGCATTACTCTTGGAAAAGAAAAAATTATAATTACTACCACTGTACCTTTCTACAAAGGCTAGATTGGAAATGAGCCTGTCTTAAGCAGAGTCATAGGCAATAACACAAAAAATACAAACAGCAGGTTCTACATAAAGGAAAAGCACTGAAGTCCCAAAGTCTCAGTGCTTGGGGCTCATGTTACATGACTATTTAGTGGTCTGAATCAGTCTGAACTTAGAGTTTATTTGCAAGGTGAGACTCTATTTATTCTTATTATCAAAAATTCTCTTTAATTTTCTCAATTTTTATGATTTCCATAAGTATGAATTTATAAATTATTTTCCTATAAAAAGGAAAAGTATTTTCCTCCATCTTAAATAATATGATTGGATTATAAGTTTTGAAACCCAGGTTTACTGTAATATAATTTAATTACATCCTTATTATTCACTCTAATATACGAAAATAGAATTAGACACTCCTAGCTCTTTTGATATTAAATTCTGGGTTTATCAAAAATGAAAAGCAAATACACTTACCTTCAGAGAATCAACTAAATCGTCAACTAAGAAGAGGCGCCTGAGTTCATTTATCGTGCAGTTCACATGACCAAGAGCAGAATTACTGTATTTCTGAACCAACTCCTCAGATATAGCAACTTCGGATTCCAAATATGCCCTAGAAAATGAAACACATCATAACTGTCACTGATTGAAGTGATTTTTCCTAGATGCCTGTCATTCAGCAATTATATACCTATAAAGGACATTAATAAAATATTTTACTATAAAAGCCTTCTGTTTCCAAATTAAGCATAATGTAAAAATTCACCAAACAAAGGGTATTTCAGTGATATGTGCTGTCAACTGACAAGCAAAAGAAAAAAAGATATGCTTTCAGGCTAGACAGATGAGTTTGAATCTTAAGCTCTGCCACTTATTTGGCTGTGTAACTTTGGAAAATTTAGTCTTCCCTCTAACCTTCAATTTCCTCATTTATAGAATGGAGATTATCATAAGGATTCAATGAATAAAATGCTTAACAAATCAGACACAAAAATATAAAATAAAAGGCAATCATTATTATGGATGTTTTTTCTTCAAGGTGACATTATGTTGGCTCATCAAGTTTTCCTAACAAAGATCTTACTTATTTCCAAATACTGCACTCCCTCAGCCTAATCTTTAAGGAAAACTGCCCAATAGGTCAAGCCCCAGATTATGAAATGGCTACAAAACAACAGTGGTAATCCCAGTAAAATGTAATAGTTACTCTCCTTTTAGACACCCAAATCTATACTGAGATAGCTGGAATTTTTAAATTTAAGAAGACAACTCTAATGGAAAAAAGTCAAGTTGGTAGGAATGCAAACAACTGCTTCAATAGTTACTGTTTCAAAGAAGCAGAGTAGAGCCAAATCGGGAAGTATTAAGCATTAACCCATACACACTGGAAGTAGCTCCTCATTCAGGCCTTCCTCACCTTGCTTACTTACACTAGAAGGAGCAGTCCTCTTTGATAACCCCTTTTCTCCATGTTCTACTTCTGCAATATGCCTCAAATATGTCTGCTTGTTTCTATATTCACTACGCTATCACTCTGGGTTAAGTGCTCATTTACAAACTGGAATAGTCTATCAGTCTCCAAACAAGTCTCTAATCTGTGTGCATCCTAATCCATCCCCTTCAGCCAATGGCAGATTAGTTTTATTTATCCTAGACAGTGCTATTTGAGTTGAACTCAGGTGGGAGTTAGAGAAGACTTGCTATTACCTAGCTATGTAACCTTGCAAAAGACATTTAACTTCTCATATAAAGAGTTCCAACTCTATAAAATTAGAGAAATAGGTCTTCCTAAATCCCGTCGGCCTCAAACATTCTGTGATTCTATGGTCCCAACTTTTCAACCAGAGTCTTCTTAAGATCTTTCCAACCTTTTTTCCCACTACTCTGCTGCAGCCAAAAATAAGCCATTCATCAAACATTTTTTAATCTTCATGACTTTGTTGATCATAGTTTTCCAATCCACAATGCTCTCCTCTCACCTCTAGTGATAGCATACCCAGTCAAGCAGCCCCATCTCAAATGCCACCTATACATGAAACCTCTTCTTCTTGCCCTTACCCAAACCCTGCTATGTAACTCTAACAATGCTTTCTTACATATTATTCTGAGTATTTTCCATATCTAGCCCTGAAGTCTGGACGTGTGTATACCTGTACATTTTTCCTACTAGAGTATTATTAATTGCTAAGGACCAAGAATATATTTTTACTAGTACAATGATCTAGCACACAGATCATCATCATTAACCAACAAATATTAAGCTATTACCAAGTTAAAAATGGTCAAAGATTTACATCTCCCCTTAAAACAGCACTAACTTAATTATGCAGTATTGAGAAATACAGAAAAGTAGCTGATAAAACTTTGGTTGGTATTCCACTTTTATTCTTGCTGAAGACAAGATGCCTGGCCAGCAGACACAAAGGAGTGCTCTTGATTGATGACGTCCAGTGGGTTTTTACATTCATTCAGCTGGCATCTATGTGATATTAATGCACTGCCAGCACTGTCAACACTCTTTTCTAATAACCACAGGTATTACACACGAGCTATATGATAATATCACCTTCACTAGTGGGACTGCAGAACTTGGAAAATCTGTCCAAAAGGCTTTAACTAGCATGTTGGCTGAACTGACTGTATAATGACTATGACTTATAATGACTTAGCCGTTGAGCTAAGAATAAAGTGTTTCTAAAGAAATAAAGAATATAGAAATCACTAGTCTTTTCCAAAAGCCTTCTTTAAAATCCAACAATGTATAAAATTTATATTATAATTTAAAAGCTTTGGCTTGGCAATGTTTTTAACTATTTCAAAATAACTAATTAAAAATCATATCCATGGTTTGTGGCATCATGATATGGCTCTGCCATTTTGAAGCTGAAATTCCAAGTTACTGAATTGCAAGTTTTTCCCCCTCTGTAAATGGAGCAACACCAACTATCTCAGAGCTGTCTGAAAATTAAGCCTGTACATGAGAAGCCAGGCACATAATAGCCATTTCATAAATGTTAAACTCTTCCCTAAACTTGTGTAATGTACTTCATCAATATGAAGAGAATGCTAGAGAAAAACAAATCACCAGTCTTTACAATAAGCAAAATAATTTAGTAGGTCCCTTCTCATAAAGTTTGAAAATCAATTTAAATTTACCCATTAATATCAACTGGATAATGCTCCAGGTAGTTACACTCATTCATGCCCAAATAAATACCTGCCTTGCCAAAATATTTTAAATGTTTACACAACCTATCTGAAAAAAATGACGCCCATATATAAAACAATTAGAGAACATTTCAAAGTTATACTTAGTTCAATAGGAAATGAATTCTCTGATCATTTTGAGCCAGAGTTGGGGATACCCGTTCAAAGAGCTAGGTCTTAAAAAACAAACACAGAACAAAATAAAATATATCATAGATTAGAGTATCTGGGGAGCTAAAAGGGCAGCATGAAAATGCGCATAAAACTCTAGAAGGGTAAATGGGAGATAAGACAGAGATATCTGGATTTCATCCTATAATGAACAGAAAGCATCTATCCCTAAAAATATGATAAAGGTGCTATCTACGAAAAATTCATCTGACAACATCTGTAAGAGTTAAAGTAATCTGAGGTAACACAAAACCAATTTGGTAACAAAGTCCAGCCAAAGACAGGCAAACTTCTTCTTAAAAGGGCCAGGTAATAAGTTCTTTAGGCTTTGAATTCCGTATGATCTCTGTGACAACTATTTAATTCTAATATTACACTATGAAAGCAGCTAAATGACTGAGTTATGTCTGTGTTCCAATAAAACTTTATTTATAAAAGCTGGCGGCAGAATGGATCTGACCCACAGTTGTAGTTTATGGACTCTTGGTCTAGACTGAAGACGCAGGGAAAACAAAATTTAGTTATTTTCTAAACTGAGATGGAGAAAAGGCTACCATCAAAACTGGGAGCCTGAAATTTAGAAAATAGTGTTGCTACTGATAGAAACTGTTAAGTTTGAGAAAAAGGGTTCCTTTAAATGATGAGTTCGTGGCTGCCTGGAGCTGGGTAGGGAGTGACTGCTAATGGGTACAAGGTGTCTTGATGTGACAAAAATCTCTAGAATTAGATGTGATAGCTATACAATTCTGTGAATATACTAAAAACTATTTTATATGTGATTATATTTCAATTTTTAAAAGAAGGGGAAACATGCTAAGCATGAAGCGAGAGCAAGAGACCCAAGACAGGTATGTCCATCCCATTAGCAAGTAGACACACCATGGTAGTGGGCATGTGTGAAAATAAGGGCAGAAGTTCATTGTTTAGAGAGAAAGAGATGCTGAAATAAAGGAGCTCTCCAAAGGATAATACAAAAGTAATGCCTAAGGAATGAGAAGAAACTAGATAGAAAAGTAATGGCAAGACACAACACAGGCATGACGAGAAAGCATAACAGAAAAAGAAACTGTTATAAAGAAAGTTATTTCTAATATCAGACAGCATAAAATCTAAGCAATAAAGAAAAGATAACTCTATAATCCTAATCATGTTAAAAAGATATAGTTTCCATTAAAGGAAAATCAGATAACCAATATCTACTTCTAATAAATATTACTAACAAGTAGTAGAGTTAAGCTAATGATATATAAACCCAGTCATTTCCATCATGAGCCTATTAAATGATCTTTAGGAAATCTGAAATGCAGGTGCTTTTGGTATAGCTATTTAGCAAAAATTTACAATTATCTTTAAGCAGTAAAAAATGCATGCCTGTAACTCTATATACAGTAGAATGAAGTCTCAATACAAATCCTGTTTACAATGTTGCCAAAGTGTGCCTTGTTTTCCAGACATCTCACCTGAATGGGTGGCCTTCATCTGATTTCTGGATAGCTTGGATCACACCCTTATATATCCTAAAGCTGATAGTCACAGAGAGCAGGGCCAAGGCGATGTAGGCCGTTACACTCACAATGCTGAATACTGTCAATGAAAGCAGCAGGAATAAGCTGGCACCAAACACCACTCCAGTCTTCTTAATGTCTCTCCAGTAGAGGAGGTCGACCACTAAAAATTAAAAAAGAAGAAGTCTGAAATTAGAACACTATTTTATCCATTTGGATTGGCACATTTATATTTGCTTCCCCCACAAAAATAAAAAGATGTCTAGATAAAGTAAAGCCAAAACCTAAAATGTTAAAGAAAGATTAACTCTATAAGCTACATTTTAAACCTACTCTATGCTGTGTATCAGTATAATACCTGCATCTATCTCTATTTACTATAAAATGTTTTTCATGCAAATTTATTTCATACATGTCCAAATCATTCTGGCTATAAGATTATTAAATCTCCCAAGTGCAGCATAGTAAACTTCTAATCCAAAACAAGTTTTCTTAAAAATCATCTTGTGGTTTGCATCTTCATACAATGCATGATATATATTCAAACAGAAAAAAAAACAACATGCACTCAACTAAAATGAGATACTGTAGTATATATTTTGCTACAGAAAATCAATTCAAAAAATGTTGAGAAATTAAAACTAAAAACTACGCAAATGAGTTTTAAGGCTCTGCTTTTGAGAGAGCTTTCTTTGAGAAACTGTTTAAGATTAAGTTGCAACCTAACCTGGCCATAATTAAAACAAAAATTTCTTAAAAGCAGAAGACAGATAAAAATAGCCTTTAGATTACCTGAATGGCTACTTCCTGCTAAGAATAGATAAATACCATAAAAATTTTGCTATCAAAGAAAAAAAGATTAAATGTGTCACACTGTTATATAATGTTTATTAATAGTAAGGAGTCAGACAAAGCCTAACTTAGCAAATCTGCTCTTGGCCTATGGTCATAGGGCTGCTGTGGGGATCAAATAACCTTAGGCCTGTGGTTTCAAGATCAGGTTATATATGAGGGAGAATTCTGCAGTGTGCCAAAGGGCTCTTAAATTCACAAGCAAAACATAGTTCATCTCTCTCTTATGAAAAACTAGGGAAGAAGGGGAACATGTTTCTTATAGTAAAATAAATATGGATATATTCTTGAGTACAATTTCAAATACCTGTCAATGTTTAATATTAAAGGGGGTGATAAAAAAATCATATATCTAGGGATTGCTTTAGATTTGATCCCCAGGTCCTATAAGGTATCTGACTTTCCTTTACCATTATGAGTACTTCTGTGTGGAAAATTATGTACGTGAACTGTAAAATGTTAGATATTATTATGAGGTCCTGAATTCCTGGTACATATCATGTGAGTACTGACTGAGATATTTTATATGCCTATCACAATGTCCTGCACATAGCAAGGGCTCAACATTTATCCTGTTTAGGGAATATTTATTTTTTCTCCTATATATGATTTGATTTGAATGCTATCAATTTCGCATTCTATGATTTAAAGCTTTGTTTTAAAACTCTGATTTCAACTATTTACTCAAATTTTCTCCATTCCAAATTCGTTCCAACCTTGCCTAAAACATCTATATCCATTCTGTTCCATCTGACAAGCTTCTACTATTGTACCAATATACTTGCACAACTGCAAACTGACCAGAACTTGAAACAGCATATCTATTCTGTTAAAATGGCATCATGTATACTGTCATGTTGAACAGAGAGAGAACAGCAATGCTAATCATTTTCTGACATTCAGCGAACACTGAATTGATACTGTTCAAAAAATTCAACCTAGTAGAAAGAATTAGAAAACCTCAAATTGAGTACATAAGACTTTTAAGGTCCTGTCCAACTCTAAAACACAATTCTAGGAAGATAAGACACATAAAAACAATGTCAATAAAATTATAAAATAAATATTGCACTGTTGTGAGAATTCAGAAAAGAAAAAAAACTGAGGAAATTTCAAAAGACTTTGTGAAAGAAATTGAGCTGTCCTGAAGAATAGGTAGGATCTAGGAAAACCTAATGACAGAGGCCTAATTTTAAGTCTCTGCTAGCAATGGTTCTAATAATTAACGTCGTTTAAAATGGGGTTTGAACAGTGAGAGGGTAGGGGAGGCAATGATAAAGATAGCCCTTGGTAACATAATTCTTTCCTGGGTGGCTCCCCATGCTCCATAGCAATAGCTTATATAAAACAAACAAAGCACTTAGGTTCTGAAGCTGGATCACCTATATTCAAACACTGGCTCTATAATTTACTAAGCTATGAGGTCTCGGGCAAATCACCAAATGAGTACACAAATAGGAATGATCTCACTGAGATGTGAGGATTAAGTGAAATAATCAATAAAATTTTTTATTAAGATAATATAGTATATAACATGTAATAAATTCTTAATAAATGTCAGGGTTATTTGTTATGATGATGATGAATACCACCACAATCACTATCACCTTATTCAAGTATTTAATAATAAATATAGAAAGAAAAAGAAAACAGAATTTCAACTTTATTGACTAACTTGTAAGTCAATAAATCATATTGCTGTGTTATATCATAAACATGTTATTTTATAAACTACATGGAAAAGGATTTTAAAACTTATCCAAGTTTTCATTATTATAGGGCAAATAAGAGTTGAGAACCTAGAAGAATCAGCAAGTAATGTACACCTCAAAACTACTTTTATATGACCAATGTTCCTTTATAAAAATGTCTGGTTTTGAAAGTACTCCAAAACATTTCTCCTTCCAAATCACTACTATTGGTAATTAAAAAAAAAAAAAAAGTGCAGATATCCTCACTATTCCTTATCATCATTAAAAAGTACACAGTGAAACCTGATTATGAAATAAATGACTTTAAATTTGAGAGATAACACAACATAAATTAATGTCTAATCAGATTACCTAATATTATGGAGTTATTATTCCAATGGGAGCAGATAAGATTTAGTCCATAATTTCTACATAGACTGATCTGGTGGAAGAAAATACCAGTCAGTGATTGGGATTCAAGAGGACTCACATCTCAGCATTGACTCTGCAAGTGCATAACTTTATATGAGACTCCAACTTCTCTGCACCTCACTTTTATCATCAGGAAATAGGGGATTAGATAAATGATTTCTCTTCCCTTCGGAAACTAACGTGATTCACAGTTAGTACAAAGATACACGTCAGTCCTACATTTCAATTCTCAGCAGGTCCAAATCAATGAGATTTTACTATTATATTACCTGTGCCAAATATGATTTTTAATAAATGTAATTATAATAAAAATATCTCCTGTTTTAGATATATAGTTTTAGGGGGAGAGAGGCTTAAATATTTTATTAAATCTTTTGAAGTGAACTTTCTTAGAAACACTTTAAATGTTAAACATTAAAATTTTAGAAAAATAAATTCATATTCCTATAATTTTACAAGCTATTACAAACTATATCATTATGATAACAATCTAAAAGAAGGTAAAAAAAGAAGATTGAAAAAGCTACACAATTTTTAAGCCTGACAGACATTTTAGAAATGTTTTCCAGGTTGCTGGTTCACATTTTCCACAACTCCTTTATTTCCTGAGTCAATATTTACTGGGCACTTACATTATGCCAAACACTGTCTGTAGACTACACAACATTATCTCTTCAATTATAAAAACCCTGAGGCCGGCTTTCAGACAAAAAAGTGAGACCTCCCTGTTATATGACTAAACCCAGATCACTTAACTGAGAAATAGAACATGGATTTTAACATAGGCTTCCTATTGATAAAACGCATACTCTCCATGTATGATGCCTAATTGAAGGGTCAGCATATTGAACTTCTTCAAAATGTTACACAGCTGCACGCATAATGAATAGGCGGAGTATAGGCAGGTAATTACTACGTATGAGATGAATCACAAAGGCCAAGAAGAAAATCTAAGTAAAATTAACAAGACACATTAATTAATAAAGGACATATAAATTTTAATGTGAATACTTCACCTACAGTTAAATCCAAAAAGGACAGGTATTTTTCCACAGTAGAAAACTATAATTGGGTTAAATTAGGATAGATCTATGTAAAAGACTATTACACAGTCATTAAAGATAGTGATGTATCTCTATATTACCATAGAAACATGTCCATAATAAGTAAAAACATAATGTTGCAAAAAAATAATCCCACTTAAAAAATTATACATGTGTAACTATGAAGTCTGTAAAGATATCTAGGAAACAGTTTTTATCTCTGGATAGCAGGGGTAGTTATAGATGAGTTTAACTTATTTCTTTATTCCCTTCTATACCACCTAAAATTGTTCTCCTCTAATAGCGAATATGAATTACTATTGTAGTTCTTAGAAAAAATTCACCCCTTTCTATTCTTGTTTGATACCATTAAACAATCTTATAACGTGAGTGCAATTTTCCCAGTAGGCTTTCCCCCTGGAAAGAGAATACACTACTAGCTTAATAAATATTTAAATCCAACTGAAACTTAAAATTCTAACAGTATATAACTAAGTTAATAATTCTGGTGCTTTGGGTTGAATCAATGTCCTCAAAGTTGGTGATAAAAGAACAGTCATGTATGTGGTCCAGCATTACTTAGCGATTAAACCCTAAATAAATTTAATTGCATGAAAAGTACTGCAAACCCTAACATACTACTTCCTTTCCAACTATCATATGGCTACTAGGAAAAGTTTTTTTAATAAATGGAAGAGCGCTGAAAAACACATATGCAAGCCCAGGCATACTGTGTGAAAATATGTAAATAGCTATATGACAGTACGCAAAGCAAATACCATGAGAGCCCTGTTGAAACAAGCCCCAGGGGTGCCCTGGTAGAGCCACAGATCTCAGAGCACCAAGGAGGAAAAAGGGGTAGGAGAACAGCTGAGAGAAACAAGACAACTAGGTACTGATAGTTATACATCAGACAAAATTAATATAACCTAGAATAATAGGAAGGTCTGAGAGGCAATCTACAGTTACCCAAGTCACTGTGCAAATAGGATTTCAATCTTTTTTTGGTTACTGCCTTAACTGACATTCGCCGATATTTCTAGTCTCGCACAGGTTCCTTAAATTGGTTTTAATGAACAAATTTTGGAAGATTTAAGTTTATCCCGGATCGTTGATTCTCAGTGAGGGACTGGGGAGTCATGAAGTTTTATTAAAACCTTTTCTGAGAAATACAGTCAAATACTACTGCTTCTAATATTCATGAAGAGATTGATATTTATTAGTTAATTTAGATGTTTGTTCAACCCTGATATCAGGCGAAGACATCACAAGAAAACTACAGACCAATAGCACTTATGAATATAGAAACAATAATCTACAAAATATCAGCAAACTGAATCTAGTAACACATAAAAAGGATTATATACAGGGGCTAAAGGGCATTTATCCCAGGAATACAGAGTTGGTTCAACACGGAAAACCAATCAATATAACACATATTAAAAGAATTAAATTAGGACAAAACTGCATGATCATCACAACACAGAAAAAGCATCAACAAAATCCAACACTCTTTCATTATAAAACACCTAACAAACTAGAAATAGAGAGAATGTCCTCAAGCTATTAAGGATATCCACAAAAAACCCACAGCTAATTAAAAAGCTTTTCCCTAAGACTAGAAACAAGGAAGATACATAATCTTTCCACTTTTAGTCAACACTCTCCTGGGAGTATGAGGGAGAGCAATATGTCAGGGAAAAGTAATAAAACATGTCTGCATTATAAAGGAAGAAATTAAACTATTTCTACTTGCAAATGACATGATCTTATATATAGAAAATCCTAAGGGGCTACTAATAAATGAGTCCAGAAAGGTTGCAGGATGTAGGATTAATATATAAAGTCAATTATAGTTCTATATATGAGCAATGAACAATCTGAAAATGGATTAAGAAAATAATTTCATTTACAATAGTATCAAAAAGAATACTAAGGAACAAAGTTTTTAAAAAGTACAAGCCTTAGAAACTGAAAACTACAAATATTGTTGAAAGAAATTAAAGATGTAAATAAGTGAAAAGATATCCCATGTTAATGGGTTTGAAGGCATTATTATTAAGATGGTAATATTCCTCAATGATCTACTATTCTCTACTCAAATCCTACCTGACTTTTAGCAGAAATTGACAAGTCAGTTGTAGAATTCACATGGAAATGCAAGGGATCCAGAAGAGCCAAAACAATCGTAAAAAGAATGAAGTTGAAGAACCCACACTTCTCTTTTTCAAAACTTCCTACAAAGTTACAGTAATCAAGACAGTATAGTAGTTGTGCAAGGATGGACAAATAAATCAGTGAAAAAAATTGAGTCCAAAGGAAAATCTTACATTTATAGTCGACTGATTTTAACAAGGGTGCCAAGACAATTCGATGGGGAGAAAAATCACTTTTTCAACAAATGGTGCTAGGACAATTGGATAGCCAACTGCAAAAGAATAAAAATGGACCCTTTACCATATACCATAAACAAAAATTAACTCAAAATGGGGCAAAGACTTAAAGAGCTTAAACTATAAAACTCTTAGAAGAAAAAAAAAATGGTACAAATCTTCATGACTGGATAAAGCGATAGTTTCTTAGGATACTACAAGCATAAGCAGTAAAAGAAAAATACAGATAAATTTGACATAGTTAAATTTAAAAACTTTTGTGCTTCAATGGACACTATAAAGTGAAGACAACCCACAAAATGGGAAAAAAAAATACTTACAAATCAAACATCAAATAGGACTTGTATCCAGACTACATTAAAAAAATCTCTTACAATTCAACAATATACCAATTTAAAATGAGCAAAGGATTTGAATAGAAATTTCTCCAAAGAATACATTCAAATGACCAATAAACAATGGAAAGGCATCCATCATCATCATTCATTAGAGAAATGCAAATTAAAATCACAATCAGATACCACTTTAGCCCCACCATGGCTTAAAAAAAGATAGATAATAACAAATGTTGGCAAGAAGTGAGGAAAACTGGAACCCTCTTCATTGCTGATGGGAATATAAAATTTAGCAACTGTGAAACAGTTCAGCAACTGCTCAAAAAATTAAACATGGAGTTACAATATGACCCAACAATAGGAATTTCTATACCAAAGACTAGGAAACATATCCACACAAAGACTTGTACACAAATGTTCATAGCAACATTATTAATAACCAAAAAGAAATAACACAAATGTCCATCGATTGATGAATGGATAAACAAAATATGATATATCCACAGAAGAAAATATTAACGGATCAGAAAAAGAAATGAAATCCTGATACATGCTACAACATAGATGAACCTTGAAAATATGCTAACTGAAAGAAGCCAGATACCAAAGATCACGTAGTTGTGTGATTCTGTTTATATGAAATGTCTAAACAAGCAATTCTATAGAGACAGAAAGTAGATTAGTGGTTGCCAGTGGCTACGAGGAGCAAAAACGGGGAGTGGCTGCTAATGGAATTGGTTTGTTTTTTTTTTGGTAGGGTTAATGAAAATGTTCTAGAATTAGAGAATAGTGATGGTTGCACAATTATGTGAATACACTAAGTATCAATGAATTATACACTTAACAAAAAAATTAAAAAGTAAGCAAAATATTTACTTGTTTTAACAATGTTTCACTGCTATGTTGGTAAGCTCAAGAAAAGGTATCTTCTTATCTGCCACATCCCCAGAGCTGAGCACAAGCCTGAACCAGCTAAACTTTCAATAAATATTACTGACTGATTAGAATGAAATATACTTTATGCCAGCTTAAGGCATGCAGTAATTCTAATTTATTCAAAAATGCTTCTATGCTTTGAATTTAACATTTGTTTCACTTAATTATTTTCAGATATTTACACTTATTAAATAACAACAGTAATGCTTTCAGATAATTTTTATAACAGCAAATATTGTTTTATAGGCTTGTCTCTCCTTACTAAACCCTAAAAAACTGAAGCGTGCCTTTCATCTTTATTTTCGCATTATCTGAGTAAATAATATATTTACTGTCTGAATAGTGGCCAGATTATTCTTAGAAAGAGTAATATTTTAATTAAAAACTATAATATTTTCAAATAAAAGTAAAGGACATCTTTAAATAAGAACTGTTGGGTCACTAAAATGCTAATTTTGGATTTCTCTGTAATCACTTTATTAGTTCTGTTTATGAGTGAAGAGTTTAATGGCCTCTGTATTCTTGAGAAACTAAAATTAAGGCACAAGCTTTGTAAAGGAAAGCTTAACCTGCCATGGTTCAAGTCTCCTCCTACATTGCAGCATAAGCTGTTAATTAGGCACATTAACCTACTGTGCCCTCAACTTTACTCACATAAGATGGCTCATGAACTATTCTTTTAAAGATGTGAGATTAATTTAACAGTGCCTTTCCTCTTATCACTGTAGGAAATGCTTATGGATTAAAATAATGACTGCCCATTTTTGTTTTCAAAATAAAAGCAAAATAGTTGGCCCAATGAAGAGTCAGAGAAGTTGCCTGCATCTGGCAATCATAAACTGTCATCTGTCAAAGCTAAAAATAGTGCTAGCACACATGCTTTACATACAGAAGTCATCCAATTACATTTTGCCTCAAATTCTTACAGAAGCTCTTCCTTGAATAGCCTGAAGTCAGGTTTCAATTTATAAGCTCTTGTCTGGGGAGAGGAGGATGTGAGGACATGTTGAACTAGCTGGTCCTAAAAAATACTGGGAAGACAAGAAATGGCTGACAAGAAAATACCTACTTCTTACGCAAAAGCAAATTTTGTTCTGATAAAGTGAGGTGAACAATAAGTAAGGCAACCAAATAGGAAATTAATAAACAAATGTATGTGCTAGAATGTTAAAACTTTAGTTGCTATTTTTCACAACCATATCTTTATATTAATAAATAATTATGTATTTATTAGGAATTACAATCCTTAAATCAAATTCTTCCCAACTGCCAAGAAAAGTGACTAGAATTCAGAGTTGATCATTTAGCATCCCATAGTAAGCTTTTACTTCCACACAGTAGTCACCTGGCTACTAAATGACAGGTAAAGGACCAAAAAAGATCTGTGAAGAGTGGGAGCTTAACTCTTTCTGTAGACAATAAGAAGAGCTTGAGTCCTATTTCTTCATTTTATTTACCATCCACATGACCCGGCCTAGATCACTTAACCTAGTTTCCCAATGTATAAAGTTAGGAAAATGATACCCACCTAACAAGGAGGTTGAAACTGAAAAGAGATTTCACATATGGAAAAGATCGGTGAACTAAATACTAAATAAAGGTAATATCTCAAGAGATAAAGTCAAACAGGGCAATCAAATATTGAACATAATGCTTAACTACACTCTGATTTTTTTTTAAGATGATTCAACTTGTCTGAAGCACTGCTAACTTGGTTTCAATCAGCAAGTTTCAGGTTGATGGATACTAATATCACCACAAAGTATCTCAAACACCTGGCAAACCAGTGGTAACTAGAGGGTTTTTTTTTTTTTAAAGATATGCACATAATTTCAGTCCTTGTCTTTCATCACTAAATCTTTCCTGACTTCGACTTCTGACAATTTCTGCCATCACACATCTAAAGAAAAAACATTTTACGTAAAACTAGCATAAATTCTAACTTGCCTTTTCTATAATTTGTAGTCTTCTATGCTGAGCAAGGAACTGTGTCAGTACTTTGTGTACATTATCACTATAACTCTATAAAGTAATTATTATTTACATTTTATGCACAGGATAGCTGCGGCTTAGAAATATTAAATAGCACAGGGTTACGGATTGAAATTCAGGTTTGACCATGACAGTCTCACTCTTTCCATCATACCACATTTTGCATTTAAAGGAATATATAGGCACTCAAGTTTGCTTTTTAACCAGCTTGAGGATGCCAAACAGTATATCACACTTAATTTAAATAACTGAGAAGCAATTTACTAACACCACAAGTAGAGTTATATACAAAGACCAATAAATTCCAATGATAAATTCAATGATAAGAGTAAATCATGTTCTGTTTAAACTGCAAATTGTTTCCTAGAAGCTATCTATATTGTCCTTCACTTTGAAAATAATAAAACTATAACTTGATGTAGCTGTAGATACAGATATATAGAAATACCCAGATTAAAAAAAAAATCAACCTCAATGAAAAACTGCAAATCTTCCTAATAATTTGGGGTTTTTATAAGTTTTATGTTGTAAATATTAGAGAATTACTCCTAAAAAAGGTCCAACTGGCACTTAAAACATAATATCTGACCCCAAAATTTTAAGAGGAGCCACTAAGCAAGTCAATAACAAGCTTGAACATTTTTTATAAAGGGACAGTATATATGATCCACTGTGAAATTCAACTGCAAAGTAAAAGATGCCATTTTGTGCTATCAAATAATTTTGTAGTAATAATTACATACTCCAAAAGCCCCCAAACTTGATTCTTCCTCTGTTCATTTGTTCATTTTAAGAATGTACACAGTCATTACAAACTAAGTTTTATTAAGAATAAACTAATAAAACTTATTTTCATAACTGTTGGTTTAATGCTTCAAGATAGTTTTATCAAATTTTTTTCCTTCCATTATTTGTTATGAAATCTGAGTTCACTTTAAGTAGTCTTTTTTACTATATTAAGTGTCTTCAGGTAGAAATGTTTCAATATATTGCAGAAAGATAAAAACTACCTGTGGTTATTTGTTGCCGCCTAAGGATAATCCAAATTTCTCTAAGAGAACAGTGAGGTTCAATAATCACCATACATGCCTCATTTACAAATTAATTAAACTCACCTACTTACTAAATAAGTTCATGGAGTTTTCAATACTTCCTTTAATCGCACTAATTCTATTTCCAGCTTTATTAAGAGGACAAAAAATACAGCAGAAAACAATTCCAACTTCTCACTTCCAATTTCAAACCATACTTTTCCCTTTGCAGGAAAATTAATGTATGTACCTCATTCCATTTTCTTTAAGGCAAATCTAAGTATCTTCTAAGCATGTTACATGTTCCAAGCCAATGATTCTATCTACCTTCACAAATTTTAACAATCTTCAGTTGTAAAGGATATCACAATAAGGATTCTTCCTATAAAGTCTATATTTCTAATAAATTTTGGTAAGCATGTAGTTTGATCAAGACGTACACAATAGAAACTTAAAATTAGCATACATAGATTCAATGTGTTATTTATTAAGTTTTAAATTTTACTTCTTATTAGCACTCAAGCATTATAATAAATAGGCACCAGATCTTAAAAGTAGGAAATCGCTGCTTAAAATCCTATTTTCTACATATAAAAACTAAATAAAAAGCATTATTCTCTAACTCTAGAAATTTGAAAAGCTTACTAAACTTGAATGGGGGGGGGGAGGGAACTAAGCAAATTACCAGTATATAAAAAAAAAGAATGAATTTCATTAGTAGACTAGTTATAGTTATACTTCCATAACCTTGTACACCTATTTTATACACACAATATAAATGCTCACTGAATAGCTAAAAGTATAAATAAACAAGGTAAAGTATTCACATCATTGACCAGAATAATCTATTTTAAATTAGAGTATTTAGGTGGAAAAAATACACTAATGAGTATGTACAACAAAGAACAACTATAATTCCTCACATTCTTATGAAAAACCATAATTTTAGCAAATCTATGAGTAGAAATTTCTAAGCCTATCTCAATGCCCAACTCTTAACAAGACTTGCAGGAATATTAATATTTGATAATTCTGTAATCTTTGAGTTGCTTTGAGGTCCTTAAATGTGAAGAGACAATAGCATTTAAGTGTTTATCAATACCTTACATAAATGTCTAAGAGGTGACTGGATTAAAAATTTGAAAGCCAGATTTAAATATTTATACATTTTATACATACATGCACAAACTACACACAGAAACACACACCCAGTAACATAAATCAGCATTGTCCATGATAGAGAAAATTTGGTCTCAGAATACTGCTCCAAAGATGCAAAGAGAAGCACTGGTTAAACTAAATAACATCTTTTAGCCTGAATTCTAGCAAGAGATGGGGTCAACTGAATAAATAAAATGTAACACAGAGGATACCTACAGACCAGAATAAGAATTCTACTCACTGCTTAAACATTTTTCTTATGCTGAAGCATGTAATCCAATCTTTAAGGATGAAGAAAAATTATACTCCTGGTCCACAGAGTTTCCCCTAGGTTTAACCTTTTGACAATACTACCTTCTTTTATAGCTGACTACAGCCTCTTTTGTTGCAGAGTGAGGACCATACAAAAAGAAATACATATAACATGTTCAACAAGATGCCAAAATTAGACTATAAATGAACAAAATATCAAAATATGGGTCATTTTAGCTTTTCTATTTTTCAATCTTTGTTCAAGTACAAATATAAATGCAAAATAAAAACAAAAGCCCTATTCTACCAACTATGTGGTTATGAATAATCTCTTTAGTTTTCTTGGTTTCTTTACCTGTAAAAAAAGAAAGCTGGAAAAAAATGACTAATAAAATGACTCATCCACAGGTATAATCTAAAAATCCTGGATTTATAAAAGTTGCTTAAGTTACTTAATTGTACCTTTAAGAATGGGTAAGATAGGGAATCCCTTTCTCATTCCTCCCACTTGAAAAAATTTTTTTTTTTAATTCCAAGAATGTATGTAAAGGGTTTCTGGCCGGGAGTAAACCTGGCTGAACATCAGAGCTCTCAGCCTTTTACTTTATGGAGAAGCTGTGCAGGGTCAACAAGGAGACCCAGTGATGTGAAGCCACCACAGCTTTCTGCCTTCAAGGAATTTACAGACTGAAAAATGAGCCAATATATACAAATAAATGATGATAACAGAAGGCACAAAATGCAAACCAAGAGATGAGAACACTGGATTATCTCTACCCAAAGAATGAGTGAACACCTCAGAGAGGACTGGGCTTTTAATAAGTACATCCTGAGCAAAATGAAATGAGGCAATGGGGCATTCCAGACAGAAACATAAGCAAATGCAAAACAAACAAACAAACAACAACAAAAGAAAAACAGGCAAGTTTAAGGGAATAAGTCCTTCAATGTAGCTGGAGACACAAAGTAAGGGAGATGGGAATATAAAGGTTGGGACTAGACCATGGAATGCCTTTTAAAAGTCCAGGACAGATAGTATAAACTTTACGTGAAAAATAAAGAAAAAACTTAAGTGCTATGATTAGAGCCACCCCTTTAGAAGATTAATGTTATTTGGTTATGACACATAGGATTTAGTGGAAAAATCAGTAAGGACTGCTGGTAAGCACTCAGGAATACCCAACTTAGGTAAAGAAAGAAAACTGAGAGGATATTTCTACTGTTGCTCCCAGTACTCAACCATCCAGGACATTAAACCATATATACTGGAGAAACATTTGCAAATTTACTCTTTTTAAATGTAAACCTGGTTCTCATCAAGTAATTTACTTAAAACTACAAAATAGCTATCTCAGGGAGAGTTAAAACTATCAGAAATGCATATGAAATATTTAATCTTGGCCAAGGTTTCAGGACAGACACTCCCATAGATTGCTCAAAATCTCTGGCACAATCTTTCTGGAGGGCAGTTTTGCAATGTGAACCAAAAGCCTAAATACTATATAACTAGAAATTTGAAAATAATCATGGGGAAAAAAAGGTTTATATTCAATTATATTTACTTCAGCATTGTCTATACTTGCAAAAACTTTAGGAATAACCTGAATATTTAATTATATAGAATTAATAATACATACTTGAAATACTATAGCTATTAAAACAATCTGAAAGCTATTTCCCCATTTAGTGGGAGAAAAATGATTACAGAAAAAAAACATATTAAACCCCAACACATACACACTTAAAAATATGAACCCAAACCACTCTAAACGAAGTGATGAATGCCTAAATATTGGCTTTAGAATTGAAAGCAGGGCCTTCCTCCAATCAGTAAGTCTCTTCATTAGTTAATGCAAAAGTCCCCTTCTCAGGCATTTTTTGGTCTTCCTTGGGGTTAAGAAAGGCATTTATTTTAAGCAGCAAGGCCCTTGCTCCTCTCTACCCGAATGTCAGTGGGTGCATATATACCTACACCCACATACTCAGTAACCTTAAGCTTTTGAAGTAATGATTAAGTGGCTTATCAAAAGTAAAGATCAGGAAGCCCTAAAAGAACCTCTGCAAGGGAGAATGCTCCAGAATATGTCCAAAGCCAGTACGTCTTCAGATATAGTCAAATACTAGAAACATTTCTGTCCCCATCCTACAAAAACTTCTCTCTGAGGTCAACTATAGCATGTAAACTGCCAAATCCAAAAAGCACTAGTAAATAATGGACACTGCTGCACATATTCCTAAAATTCAACAGGGTCCACAATCATTTCTCAGTCTTCACATTAAACAGCTTCTCTGTAGTATTTAACTACTCATTCCTTTTTTGAAAATTATCTCCCCCTTAATATCAGTGAAACTATACTTTCCTGCTTCATTACTGCTCTGATTGTAACTTCCTGATCTTTCCTGGTGATGCACATCCTCACAATGTAGGTTTTAGGCTTTCCTTCCTTAATCTTCCATTCTCTCTAGTCCACGGTTTCAGTTACCCACGATCAATTTCAGTCTGAAAATATTAAATAAAAAATTCCAAAGATAAACAGTAAGTTTTAAACTGCACGCCATTCTGACTAGCATGATAAAATCTCGTGCCATCCTGCTCCATCCTGCCCAGGATGTGAATCACCCCTTTGTCCAGCGTGTCCACGTTGTATTAACTACCTGCCCATTAGTCACTTAGTACTCATCTTGCTTATCAGATCAACAGTGGGATCTCTGTGCTTGTGTTCAAGTAACTTTATTTCACTTAATAGCCCCAAAGCACACGAGTAGAGATGCTGGCAATTTGGAAGTGCCAAAGAGAAGAGAAGCTGTAAAGTGAACAGGTAAATGTTCTTGACTTAATAAGAAAAAAATGCTAAGATCAATGGCAAGACCAAATCATCTATCCATGAAATTGTAAAGGAAAAAGAAATTTGTGCTTGTTTTGCTGTCACACCCAAACTGCAAAAGTTACAACCAGTGTGGAAAAGTGCTTAGTTAAGATGTAAAAAGCATTAAATTTGTGAGTGGAAGACTTGAACAGAAAACATGTTCCAACAGCAACGAGTTGTGACAAAAAGCATTAAGCCTACAGGAAGACTTTAGCAAAGGATCCCCTAAATGAGTGACCACATTCACATAATTTTTATTACTGTATATTGTTATAATTGTTCTATTTTATTATTAGCTATTATTTTTAATCTCTTGCTGCACTTAGTTTAAAAGTTCGACTTTATCATTGGTATGTATAGAATAAATAGTATTATATAAGGTTTGGTACTATCCTTCGTTTCAGGCATCCACTAGGGGTCTTATATTCATTTTCCAGAGGTGAAACTACTTAATGAATCCTCACAGTATTCATCTGTCTCACTTTGCATTCAATTCTCAATTTTTTATCACTAACCCTGTCATTTTTCTGAGCTTCAGAGATGTTCTATCATCACTTCAAATTTGTTTCTAAAACTGAACTTGGCATCATTTCTACCTGCCTTAGCTGTCTCTAATACTAAAGCACTAACATTGCCAAAGTTTCACTGACTGACATTTCATGTTGTCCTTTGAGTTCCTCCTTCACCCTAGTCCCATGTATCTATGTCAAATGTCAAGTATTCCTTCCCTGAGTTTCTCAAATCTGTCACTTCCTTTTCATTCCTATTTCAAATACTATTTGCTTTAAACCTGGGCACATAAAGTCATCCTAACAGTTCTGTCTCCAATTTATTTTATATGGCATCCCCAAAACAATTTTCACACCTGCTATCATTTTATAATTCTCTACTTTAAAACTTCCACAGGTCCTTTATTTCCTTTATGATAAAATCCAAAACCCACTACCTTCTGCAATCTGGCCTAAAATATCTTTATAAAATCAGATAACATAAAAACTGGGACCCCAGAAATTATGCAAATGAGGAAACTGAAGACCAGAAGGGTAAATGTCTGGCCAAAATCAAAACACACCAGAACAGAAACTTAAAAACATAGATCAGTATTTCCTAAATTTGCCTCATTATAACATGAATTATACCAGCATGCTTAATATACAGAGTGCCAGGCCCCTACCCTGTAAATTCTGATTTTATATGTCTGAGTAGAATCACAGGAATCTGGATATTTAAGAAGCACTAGATAATTCTCATCTTCAGGGAACTATGAGGAAACCTGACCTAGATCTTGTATATCTTTTTATTTTTTTTTTTTACCATACCTTTTCTTTAAACCACAGTCCTATAAATATTCGTTTCTACCCAGAAAGCTCAATTCAGTGCTTCGGTTATACCTTGTTTAGGGGTCCCTATTGTTCTTTCACCCCACCCACACCTACTCCTTCTTTCTTATTTTAAGCTCTTCAAAACCTTTCCACTGTCTTAATGCTTTTCATGTAACCCCAATAATCAAGTACTATGTAATTTCATTTGTTATAAGGATCCTGCTCTGGACTAAAGAAAATCCAAAATGAAAAATATGTAAAATAATACAAATTATTAATATTGGTCTTAGCCTAAAAGAGAAACTGTCTTAAATACTAGTTAATCAGCAAAAAACAACCAAAACAAAAACTTCCAAACTTTTTAAAATATTGAAATCAGAGTATCTCTAACCTCTGTTATACCATTATATTTCTTCACTATTAGATGACTGGATATGCTTCAATCATGAATGGCACTTAAGGGGGCGAGGGCAGCAGAAAAAATATCACCCTAAAAATATTTAAAATATACCTAGAAGCTAGATTAGACTGTTTCTTCTACTGTCATACAGTTTTCGTGAAATGAGGAAACACTCCATGTCAGCTTCAGCTTCTCATTGATTTCCATTTAAACCATAACCTATAATCTACAATATTAAAATTAGCTGATAAGGAAAATGCTCATATATAACTTCACCAATAACTCAGAAAAATAGGTAAAGTCAGTCCTACCAAGAGAAAAAGCCAAAGGCAAGCACTAAAAAATATTTGGCCACTATACTTACATACAAAGTGAGGCTCCCCAGAAACATCAAGAGTAAATTTGATTTTATATTTAGTGCCTAAAATTAAACATATCTAGTATAATATGGACTATATTATATTGAATCTTAATATCTCCTGTCTCAAAACATCCCTAAATTAATTCAGCAAATAATGTTATTAAACTAAGATTCAAATTATTAATACAGGGCTTTAATAGTTGCAAAATAGGTCCTGATGTGACTTTTCACCTATTTTTAAAGCCTGTATTTATTGTTTTGTTATCACTACTATCATTCTTACTTATCAAAAACTAGTGTGTCAATTCACTTTTCATTTTGTAATGCTAATAGTCAGAGGGATGAATAAAAATCCTTCTTTATTAAATTTACATGTAAAGGAACCATAAAGGCAAAAAGCCAAAACTATACTGTTTTCTATTCTTTAAGTTGTAACTATAAAATCTTTCCAATGTCTCTCAATTTTAAACTCATTTTCCCCCAATTTCTTTACTGAACAAATTTTTTAAAAGATGTTGTGAAGGTTACTGTAATTAGTTCCACATATTGCTTTTAGAAACATTACCAATCCTGCTACCAATTCTGATGTAGAAGGAAATACATTTTTTTTATTATAAAACTTGAATGTGGCCAGAAGGGGAAAAAAAACTGTACAGAATATCTACGTGGATTACTTAAGAATAGCTCTAATAATTTTTAAGAATTTATTGTAAGTGGTCAGATATACAGCCTACCACTTTCTATGTTTAAATGGCACGTTTAACTATCTATGTAATACTTTTAAAATATTCATTACAGTCAACATTTTACCACTTAAAGGCTTAAATTCTTACACAATGATCCACTGAGACTTGAAAGGATCTGGGCATTCAAGGGGGGAGGAAAGGGGATCAAGATCAGTGATTGGTTATTACAAGGACAAAGGTTAGTGACTTAAATATAGATATGCATTACCAACTACTCAGTATACATTTTAACGATTTCAAGATATAAAAAATGTAATCTAATTAAAAGCAGAATGGTAATAACTTTAAAGGATCAGTAGGATTTCTAAAGAAGAAAACAGGCTTACTGCAAACACAGTATCTTGCTACCTACAAACCTTTGGATAGAATTTCAACTACACCAAGTCAGTTTTTTAAAATTATACTTAGTCACAGAAAATACGTCATTATAGAATACAAAGATAGCTTTATAGATTTATCAAACGAAAGTGGCCAACAAATGAAATATGTTAAAGCTATACTGTTAACAATGTGCAAGATTAAAGAACATAACCTAACCAACAAGACTGCAAAGATTAAACAGAACAGGGGAAGAGAACAGCATGACATTTTCTCATACATAACCAAATGTAAAAACACATTTGAAAGAGCTGTTTTAATCCTGTTCTCCTAAACCTTTCAGAGGTTTCGTTTTTCAATCCAAAATCTATCTAAATTGCAAAGCTTATTCACAGAAATATATTACTGGTCACATAAAAAAATAAATAGAAAATTAAAAAGCAGATATACCCTTGTCCTTCCAATTTTTCTTCTGACCGTCCATCTCTTGTCAGGATCTGCCCTCCAGATGTAATTATCAATTATGCATACCAACACAGAAGCTGTAACTGCAAAAATCTACTCCTTGAGACATGAAATATCCGTTTCCTCAACCAAAGTCTGCAGTCTCCTCTGCTGCACAACTGCAGCAGGACTGAAGTCACCTGATGTCTTCTGGGTGTGGAGCAGTCTGACGCAGTATAATCTGTAACTAGGCTACTAATACTCAGGCACTCCTGCCTTCTTCTATCTGTTTTTATTGTTCCAGTCCTTTGTATGTTGCTTATACCAAACAGAGCTACTTCTGCAGGGGGAGGGGTGGGCTACCAAAAGAATGAAAAGAGGGTTGTTCTTTTGGCAGACTTAACCACTGAATATACTGAAGTGCACTTAAAAGCCACGTGCAGGTTTGGAGTTTTTTGGTTTTTTTTTTTTTTTGACAGGTGACTTATGCTGCTGGTTTTCAGTTTTATTTAGAACTCTAAAATCAGTGGCAACCTGATAAGATAAAAATGGACTGACCCAAAGAAGGGTAATAGCTTAAATTTCAAGCCTGGGAAATGCTGAGTCTCTTCCTACTTATTAAGACTTAAAAGCATTCAGGCACTTTGCACCCTTAAGTAGAGAATCACAAAGTGAAATTATTAATGTTTACTGAATATATACTACTTTCATTATGAAAACCCAGAGACTTATAAATACACTTATTCTCCATCATTACCTGTTCCAACTCAGTCTTTCAATAAATATCTGTAAGATACCACTGCAGGTACTATTAATAGACTTCAGGCTTGAGGAGAAATATTCATATGCTAATTATATCATTTGCCTTGGATAAATGATTTAAGACCAAACTAAAATCTAACTGATAAATACAAAAACAAATGTATGTACAGAATTTCTGAAATTTTTGGTCAACTTTATAAAACTGTCATTAATTCCAGTACAGATTATGTATTTACTAATGACCCACAACTGGTTTAACTGATACTACCCTTTGACTAAACAAAAAAGGCAACACATAATAAACTATTTTTAAATGTGTGATATGATGAAGTATGATAAGTTATGTAGCCTATGTATAAGAGTGAATACTTCTTAAGACTATACAACTACACTGAAATAGGTATATTTTCTGCAATCTGCTGTAAAACTATGGGCTACAAAATCCTTAATATCAAAAGTGGCCTGAATATCAATGACTCAGTTCTCTATTTATCTAACTCCAAACATAAATAGAGGAAATTTTAAGAGACTCTAGTATTCTCAGCTCAAGTTAATATTTAACTTTAAATTTTATTCACTGGACCCTTGCATAATGTGATATTTGAGAACCCTGTCACCAAGTCATATCATGGCTGAAAATGTCTGACCTCTCCACCCAAGTCTAAAATCCTAAACTATTCAATAAGTACAAAATATTTCCAAAACAGCATTTTCTAATAATGAATCCTAATAAACCCCTTAAAACTAAAGGCCAATAAATACTTCAACATTAGAATAAAGCATTCAAAAACAGCACCCAAACACTGTTTTCAAGCCAGAGATTACTAACAGGAGAGGGGGAAAAAAGACCTAAAAATTTGATTTGAGAAATGGGTATTTGCCATTTATGCTATTCACATCTTCTTGTACTTAATTTGGTTGGACAATTTTTAAAAATAGAGAGCAAGAAAGTGTAAGAATATGCATTCATCTAAACACTGAATATACTTAATAGCTCCACTAACAGATTAAATACTCGACCTTACATAGTGATATCTAATCCTTAATTTTTATGACCTTTGCAATTTAGACTATTAAAGCTTACAGGGAAAACTAATTCATATAAGTCAAATGAATTTTCCCCATTTCTTTCTTAGAACAGTTTTAAAACTAGAGTTGTTTTAAGTTTAATAAGCCAAGCAAAAGAGTATTTAAATCTGAAAATCTCAGCGAGACAAATTTATTAAAAATATAAAGCCATATGGGCTATGCTTATTGTGAGGACCAAATGAGTTATTGTATACAAAAAAGGCTTTAGGAACGTGCCTGGCAAAAGTAGGCCCTATACAAGTGCTAGCTGGCTACTTACTATTATTACACTAAAAATAAGTCAAATCACAAGGGAACAATGCCCTTAAAACACCTAAGAGAGCACATATATTTAAGCCATTCAATTCTAGGCAATAAACCCAATACCTTTCTAAATATAAGTACCCCTCTCCAGAAATTACTGTGCTTTGATATATAGTTCTGTTAGTCTCCAGCTGAGAAAAAAAATGTATGGTAATATATAGGTCGTATTTCCAACTTTGCAGGAAAAGAAACCATTAAAATCATTTGTTTCCTTCAACTACTTAACATTTTGTTTAAAAAAATGAAAAATTATTTTAGTGACAGTTTTTAAAAAGAACAGATAAATAAATCCCCAACTTCAAAACAGCACTTTGATTATTTCGGACAGGAACCTATCTCCTCTTAAAAGGAAAAGTTTCAAAGGAGGGGACCACGGAAGATTATTTATAGTGGAAGCAAATAAAAGTGCTGTCTAAGTCCTATTGCATATTGTTGGAAAGGGGATGGGGAAAAAAATATTCCTTTCCTGAACTAAATATCAACCTTACACAGAACTTTTTGAAATCAACTGTCCAAAGGTCCCACTCTTCAATGTCCATCCACATAACCAAGTACCTCTCCAAAGCATGACAAAAACCAATGATGGAAACCACCCCAAGTACATCCCTAACTCCCTTCCAAAGGGTACCAACCATGCTCTAAAATTCCCTACACTCTGTTTCTCTTCTCATGTCTCATATCAAAATTCTCACTTTCTTGGTACATTTACCTCATTAGAAAATGCTTATGATTAAATCACTTCCACCAAAGAATAAAAGCTCCATTATCTATAACCCTCTCATGAATAGTGTGTGTGTGTTTTGTATCAAAGTGGCAGGATTTCATACAGTAGAGGACTGACTATATTTTGGAATAGGCAGCAATATGTAAGCTCTAAGACTGCCCTGGTCAACTCTCCCCAGATTATCCTTTTCCATTTATTTTTTTCCTCTACTTCTAAACCCCAAAGAAACTCAAGTTTTTGTTTGCTTTGTTTTCTTTACAATATTTAGAGATAAAAGGCAATAAGGTGGGAAACAGGCAGTTATTTGGATTGAAAGTGTTACTAAATTGGGGATTGTATATAATTCTTGATAGCTAAAATAATTATTTCTACTTTAGTAGTTTTAAACTAACTTCAAATTCTAATTATTCTGAGCTATACAAAAGCATGACACTAAACATACATCTCATTACTGAAAGGTATTAAATAGCTCTGTTTAATACCATGTGCTGTAATATAATGCCCTCTATGGACTAAATCATAGCACTTCAACATTAACATCTGAATCGAACCTTAAGACATGGAGAAAAGACTTTAGTCTATAAAATGAATAACAACATAAGCTTAAAGTGGCAAAAAAATGAGCATTTTAAAGTCTATAAAAAATTTCATATAAACCGCTAAAAATGAACACTAAAATCCATAAAAAAAATTCAAACTGTTCAATGAGAACTTATAAATGCTGATTTCTTGTATAAAATCTAAAATAAATGTGAAGCCATTCCAAAATATCCAAAGCATTTTTAAATTAGGCTATGAACAAACCTTTTAATAAAACTTTTGTGTTTTCATTAAAATGCAGAGTTTGAGGAAATTTTTAAGGTAATTTCATAAAGTTTGGAATAGCACGATTCAGGCATTTGTTTGACTCAGTACAATGTGTCAAAATTCAAAATCCTTTTATAAAGTCATTTTTTATTAAATTGATTAAGGTGACATTGATAAAATTATATAGGTTTTGAGTGTACAATTCAATAATGTCAAGTATATTGATTGCACTGTGTGCTCACCACCCAAAGTTAAACTTCCTTCCATCACCATATATTTGACCCCTTTTACCCTTATCTACCTCCCCACTCCTTCCCTCTGGTAATCACTAAACTGTAGTCTGTTATAAAGTCATTTTTAGTGTGAAGCAAATACCCACAACTCACTAAGTTTCTCTACCCAACTGAATATATTCCATATGGTCAATTGTAAAGCTTTCCACAGACCTCATTGTCTATCTACAACACTAGATGGCACCAACACCCATAGTACAGCTAACTATCCTACACAGGGTATTTACATAATCTGGCAAAAATGGTGTTCTCAGTTTTCTGTGTTTCTATGTTCCCTAGGATTGTTGCCTGGTACTAGGAAACTAGATCAGAATATGATGGGAATAGGAAAACAACATAACCACTGCATAAGGATAAAATGATCTCTGATCAGAATTCAAAATCAATTTCAAACTGATCAAAATTAAATGTAAAAATAAAACTGTAAATAAGAGTTATAGACTTTTCTATGTGAAAATGTAAAATGTCAACTAAGATGTAAAATAAAATTTTTTTGGAAAACTGTGACATGACAAAAGTTTGAATCCTTTGTATATAAAGAATTACCAAAATCAGAAAGAGATGAGCATCTAAATTTTAAAACGGGCAAAGGGTATGAACAGGCAATTCACAAAAGAAATACAAATAGCCAATATATATATGAAACATGTTCACCTTTACTAATAATAATCAAAGATCAAAACAGCAAGATACCACTTTAACCTATCAAACTAATAAAGTACCCGTACAATAAAGTTTTACTGTATTGGTGGTGTTAGGAGCCAGGATTCTCACTATAGAAGGAACAAACATGAAATGAGGGAAGAATCTTCTGGGAAAGGATTGGAAATAGAGGGTGTGAACTCATGGTTTCCTAAGAATGTGTGTGCTTGTTTACTTGTATGTATGTATAAAAGCATTTCCTAGCCCTGTCCCCTGAAAGGGCTAAAATGGAAAGACCACATAGTAGCAAGGAGCACAATTGGATCCAACTCTTGATCTCTAATACCATTCCCCACAAAAGCAATCAGGAATCCTTGAAGAACTGGCTGATCCCAGGGCTGGGAGCAGAACAGGCATAAGAGGAGCCTACAACATTTGGTTATGCTAGGCAGTAAGAATCACTTCTCTCTCCACCCCAAAGAGGGGGGAGCTGCATGTCCCTGAGAAAATGTGAAGAGGGGTCTCCAAATCTGGGACAATTTACAAACAAAATAAGTGCAGTAATGAATTATAAACCATTGGTGGGAAAACAGAAATGCAGTGACCCATACTGATGATAATCAACTAATCAATTCATGGAAAGAGGGGCTCTTGCTACAGCAGAATGCCAAGGGTTGTCTGATAAATGTAGAAGGAATGTTGGAATAGAAAAATCATCATTTTGCCACCATAATGGTAAGGAATGAATCAAGCAAAAATTATCAATGGATACTAAATCTAGGAACGGAATTTTGATGGGGAGCAGGATAGCTGCATGGTCTTGAAGTGTCACCCCTCAGACTGCTTATTAGTTGTCAGGGAGGAAGACAGGAATTAATAAGAGAATCAGGGGCCCCCTTGGCCAGATGGTCAAAATTAACCTAATCAGTGAGGGACTGATGGATAGTGGGGACCTCCAGACATAATACCGCGAGAGGGACACTACACCTTCATTTGGGCCATGAATCCATAACCTCAATCTAATTGTAAGAAACATTAGACAAACGCAAAATGAGAAATGTTCTATTTAAAAAAGAGGGGGAAAGGGCCTCCGTTGTTCAAAAATGTTAACGTCGTAAGATAAAGACAGAAATTGTTCTAAATTAAAGGAGCCAAAAGCAACATGATCACATGATCACAACAAAAGTTGGCCCCAGACTGGATCTTGTAGTAGAGAACACTAAAAAGGGCGTTATTAGGTCAAGTAACACAAGTGGAATAAGAATGGTAGGTTAAAAAAAAGTATTTTATCAATGTAGATTTATGAAGTTAATAGGGGGACTAAGGTTATGTAAAAGAATACCCCTTTTGAAATATTTAGAAATAAAACAGTATATAACTTATTCTTTAATGGTTCAGGAAAAGTAAGTATGTATTTATGTGTTCAAATCTAGTTATTCTAGAGAAAGAGAGATTATAAATGATAAGGGAAATGGAAAGAATGCTAAAAGGTAAAGTTAGATGAAGAGTACAAGATAGTCTTTGTAGTATTTTTATTTTGTAATTTTAATTTTGGGAAGACTGATTTTGTAAACAAGATGAGCAAGTTATTATGATGCAGAATTCAATCCCTCATTAATATTTTTTCACGACATATTTCATCCAAAAATATCAGTATATATTTTGATATTTAATACCCTCTGAAAGTTGTACGAGGGCAAGACTTTATAAAACCTTCTCAGGATATTATACCTGGCGGTACTCACTTCTTTTAATCCTCGGTCTTCATCCGCACTATCATCAACATGCTGCTCTGAGCTTCTCAGATTCTTCTTTTTACTGTTTTCTCCTAAACTATTTTACTGGGCTGTTTGAAATCTCCATCCCACTGTGAACCATCTCCCCTAATCTTCAACTTTACTGAACACTCCTGTCACCATCGACCTTCACTAAAATGTGTCTCTTGGGGGCACTGATTTCCCTGCGGAACTCTCTAGAGCCTGTACTACACTGTACTACAGACTTGAGGGAGGGAGGGAGGTCAGTAACATGCTCGCTCACCAATGCTTCCAGACTACTATTTCAGAGGCCTTGGACAAAAGTCTTAGCTATTCAACTATGTCATTCTCTCTTTCCGTGCTGCTTCCACTTACCATTTAGCTGGTTGCCTTGTAGCTCTTTACCAAAGTCTCTTGTCTCTAGCTCCTAATCTTCCTTTCTACTCCAAGACCTGCCATCATCCTAGGTGATTCTGGTGTCATATAAGAGCAATCCAACATCTTGCCCTCATGGTTTACTTAACCTCACATCTAGCAACCACTCAACTTTTGCTCCTTGCCTCATGGCCAAGGCCTGGCCATTATAATCAACCTGGAATTCTAAATTCAACATCTAACAAACACACACATACACAATCCAACTCTGACTACAACCTCCCATCATTCTGGTGTTCATATTTATTCCTAGTACTCATGGTTCTTAGATTTAATATGGACCTCAAGTTCTTTGATCTTCTATTCTATCGACTGCATCTCCTCCCCTCTTTACATTCTTCAACTTAAAGTCTACCACTTCAAACTACTCTCTCACTATTATCCTCAACTTCTTTCATTCACTGTCTTTCCATTGGGCCCATCTAGCAAAACACAACCTTTTGTCTTTTCTGAACCCAAACCCAGGCTGTTGGACACAGTTAAAGAAAAGTCACCTTACCCCTCAGACCACCCTTCAACCTTGACTGGGCTCTTAGTGCAATGCTTTTGTCTCTCTACTCAGAAGTTATTTCAGACCTCTGCCACCCAAGCATGTTCCAGTTCATTCTCAACAAATGACCTAACATACTGCTTTAAAAAACATAAACCATCAAACAATCCATCAACTTCCAGCCATAAAACCCTAAATGTTCAACACCCATACTTACCCTTTTGTTCACTACAATCAAAGTCCTTCAAACCTTTCCTCCTCTACAAGCTAATTATTCCACTGAGTTCTGGATCTCAACTCATCCCCTCCTGACTCTCTGTAAGCACCTCTCATTAGACTTTCACTCCCACCTTTAAAAAAAGCACTCTTCCTCAACCCCATACTCTCCCTTGTACTTGTTAACACTTTCCACATTCTCAAACTTCTTCAAAATTGTCAGCATTAAGTATTTATTTACTCAATTCCATTCGTTCCTCTCCCCTAGCTCTGTTCACTCACACCACCTGCCACTGTCAGGCCAACAGCTCCTCTCCTTTTCTGACAAATTCTCAATCCTTATCTTAACTGAGCTAGTATGTGATAATGCTGACCAATCCTTCCACCTTTAAATCTCCTCTTGATTCTCCCTAGTTGGTATCTGCAGCTATAATTACTATTGCTAAGCCCATGGGAAATACACACACATAGCCAAAGTCTCTCTGAGGAGCTTCCTATGCATAACACCCAATCCTTATTGGTGTCCTCTAAATACTTTAACACCAACATGTTCAACACTTACTTATCTTCTTAAAACCCACTTCATTCTCGCATGTTCCCTAACTCAGGTCTTCATACTGCCATCCATGTATTTGCATGTTTGAGACATCTTTTAACTATTCCCCTTATCCTTCATGTCCATATCCAATCAAACACCATGTTCTATATTGCTATGCTTGTCCCACTGCCTTCACAATCTCCTTTCCTAGATTATAGCAACAATCTCTAAACTGGTCTCTCTGCCACTAGTGCTGCATAAGCATATTCAGTAAAATACACACAATCACTATATATCTTAATAAAAACAGTTAAATTAGAATGTTAAATAAAAAACACACATACAAATCACTTTACACAAATCAGGTAATGGGAAATCAGGGAAATGCAATCAAAAGGAAAAAATGAGAATTTCAGAAGAATTCATAATAGCATACCTCAACTTACACTTTTCAACAAAATTTCTAATACTCAATATTTGTAACTTTATACCTATTACTGCATTATATATCAGAAACATTGAAATATCAGAAACATTGCAAAAATATTCTATCATTAAAAATTTAAAATGAATTCATTTCTGGGAAAACAATGTAAATGCATCTAAAAATATTATGTTTTAATACCTCTTGCTCTTCATGCTATCAGGAAACACTGAAGCAAAAGAAAAGAAATAGACATTGAAGCAAATTCTATTTTTTAAAAAATGTTTCTGGTTCCCTGGTGTAATATAAAATCACCAACAATTAATTGTGTTGAAAACTTAAAAGCAAGGGTGAATGATGAGTGCAAAAGGGGTAGACAAAGCACTAAAACCTTTAACTGAGACAGTAGAAAAAGCATTCTTATGTGATATACTAGATACTATAAATGTACGATACTACATGAAATGTAGTGGAATGTTCCAAAAAGGTAGCAACAAAGCACAAAACAATGTATGAACTGATTACCTGAAGTTTTACTCAGCTCTGCTGAAAATATAGCAGATGGTGATCTGTTCTCTTTTTCTGTACCAGAAGTAAGTTTTTTCTCAGCTTCTTTAACAAGAACTTTGGGTTTAACTATACTACCTATCTCTGTTTGAGTAGCCAGAGCAGAAGCATGTGGAGGCATTAAGGGCATCTTTGACATATCAGATCTATCTTTAGAGACTTCATCTGGGACATGGACTTTATCTTCACCTTTACGTTCCACATTCTTGAAAATAAAGTCTTGGGGTAATTCAGAGTAAGGCAATGAGCCAGCTCCATCCTGGACATTAGCAATTTCTCTTTTGTGGGATACTTCAAGGTCAGTGTATTCCCTGGCATATTTAGAAGAATCAGTTTTAGAACTGACAAATGTAGGGAACTCATCTATAATCTCAATTGGAGATGAATCTGAAAATGTTTCACTATCTCTTATCTTTGCTTCCTTAGCAATAAATAAGCCATCACTTGAATAAATTGCAGTATTGAGCTCCTCCATCTGCAAAGGAATTTTCTCCCTTGGGGTTAATGTTGACACTTCACCAGGTGATAAGGTATCTTTTGTGGTGTCTAAATTAGGCTGAAGAGATTCCAAATATGGCTTCCCCCCATTAGGTGGTGGTGAAGCACCAAGTTTTTCCTTATTTTCATGTTTTGTCATTAAGTCAGATGAAGTTTCAACAAAATTCTCTTTCACAAGTATCATAGCTTTATCTTGTTTTTGTGGAACTTCAGATATTGAATCATCACTAAATAAGTCAACTGGTTCAGAATCAGGTGAGGAATCTTCAATGAGCTCAGAATGATCTGGCGCTGTCTGTGCAACTTTTGCTACTTCTGAATAATTAGGGAAATCTGGAGTTGGTTCAGTAGAGAGCTTTGTTTCTTTAATTAAATCACATGCAATAGATATATAAGGAGCTTCTGTTTCTTGAACAGCTACATTAACACTTTCAGACTCTTTAATTTCTTCCTTTGTTCCTGATACTTTTTTTTGTGATACATTCATGGCCTCTTCATATGGTGGTGGATTTTCAGGCTCAAGTTTCACGCTTTCATAACTAACTGAAAGGGGAGCTTCTAATGGTGATGAACTGGGCTGCACTGCAGAAGCACCAGCACTAGGAACTACAGAATTTAATGGTGCTTCCATAACAATGTCAGGCAAAACTGGCGAAGGAGTAGCTTCAGATTCTTCAAATGATGGGCAAAGCTGTGCTACAGGGTAGAGTGACTCCTGCACAGCTTCTGATGTTTGAACCAAGTCCATTTTTGTTTCAAAAGCAATCTTTGTCCCTATAGTTTCATTCAACTCACTTCCACATGCTTCCTGTACTAAATCTGGGGTTAGACCTTCAGGCATGTTTGCCTCTACTTCCTCAGTCATCTTTGATAAATTATCTGTTGTGACATAACCTGTCTCAGAATCTTGTGTTGCTACAAGAAAAGGGTTCGATGATTTAATGCTAGTATTCTTCTCTGTTACAATCTGGGCCTTCTTTTCTTCTATTTTTTTTTCATCTGTCTTATTTTCTGAAGTATGATCTTCCAACAAAGGAAAAACATTTGTTGAAATGCTTTCAGTTGCTTTTGGGTTAAAGGAAGTACATGTGATGTATGCTCCTGAATCATCTTTTACAGCTTCCGGTGTACTGGGAAAAGAAATATCATCATTACTGCTCTCACTATCTCTTTCATGATTTGTTTGCTCAGTGCTATCTGCAAAACATTTCTTATCCACTTTACTTTCCAACTTGCTCTCTGTACTACCTGCAGTAGCCAGCACATCACTATCTTGCTTATAAGTACCTTTTACTTCCCATACTCGTTCAAATGGTTTGAAGTCTGCATATTCTTCCCTCATAGGTGCTCCTGCTATGACTCCCTTTTCCTTAAAACTGTCCTTTGTTTCTTCTGGAGACATAACTGTGCTCTCTTCTTTAATCAACTTAGTAAGGGCTACAGGTGACTCTTGTTGATTACGAAGGATGTTACTGCTAACTAAATCCTCCTCTTCATCTTTATTCTTCACAATTATTTCTTCCCTAAGGTTTGCAACTATTACAGCAGATTCTGCTTTTGGAGAGACACTGAATGATGATCCTATTTCTGAGTATTCCAATTCTGAAACCTCAGTTAAATCTCGGTCTACAAATGGATTTTTTGCCTTCTCTGAAAACTCTTTAGAAGCTTCATTTGAAGTTTCTTGAAGTGTTCCTTTGGTGGGTAATACTGCTGGTAAATTACCAAGGTATTCATGTTCTTTAAAAGAAGCAGCTGAGAGAGGAGATAGAGAAGGAAGAGAAGCAGCAGTTTCAAGCAGGACAGATGGAAAATCCTCTTGACCAGTGGAAACAGTGTTACCTGGCTGCTCCTTCAAGTCCATAATTTTTTCTGTGATCGTGGACAAAAGGAAAGTTAGAGAAGGCCAGTGTTCTCAGAGTTAATGCAAGTTTTAAGACAGATTCAAAGGTGTTAGTAAAGACTTAATGTTAACTAAAACTAAATGTCAACAACATTTGATTAATGAATAAAAATAATAACAATAGACTTGAATCATTACTAAAAAATTAAAGCCATTGTTCAATAAAACCTGTGTATGGCTACAGAAGCAATTATATGCTATGCAAAGACATAAATCAGTTATGAGAAAAACCTCAAGCATAATCACTGAAAAAACTACTTTCTAGTTTTAGAGGAAGAAAATCTGAAGACAGTTTGACAGTATAGAAAAGAAAGAGCATAGATAGTATAGAAAAGAAAGAGTGACATTCATGAAAGCCTTTCAAGCTATAACTAAATTTTATTTGGAGAAATGAAATAGTCAATATGTAAATATAAATCAGAGGTCCAAGAATTCCTTACCTATTTCCAATTATTAATCTGGTTCTGCCCATCTCTCCCTTGGACATAGCATATAAAATGCAATTTCATTTTTTTAGTAAACAAACATTCTTGGAACCCTGTTAATTTTTAGTATATTCAAACTACTCTGTATAGAGTTAACAAAACTAAAGAGAGTACAAAGAGGATAAAGGCTAGCAGAAAGAACTTGCCTGCAGAGGAGTGTATCACAGGCTCAGATGCAGCAGGAAGAGCAAAAAGTGTCTCATCTGAAAAACAAATAGAATATAACCTCAGCAGAAATAAAGACAGAGTTGGGAGGAGACAAAAGATAAGACGAGCAAGCAAGCGTATGGTTTGTAACGAGTTAACACAAACTTCATCTACAAAGAAAAGGCCAAGATGGAAAGGAAAAAAGTAACCAAGAATAGTACTACTATAATTCAATTAAATTATATATATTATAAAGTTGATTAAATTATATCCATAGAACCTACATTTTCCAAGAAGCAACAACATATTCTATATTAAAAGAAATGTCATGAACCAAAATGGCTTTAAGATACTATTCTTCTCTTTTAACATACCACATCCAAAGCTTTTACTCAATTTCAGATTGATTATCTTGTCCTAATAAAGCCAAAAACTTTAAAGATGTATATGAATAAAATAACTACACCTGCTTAATCATTTTTTTTTTATTGGGATATCTTTAATATCAGTTTGTTTTCTGATAAAATACTTCCAAAGAATCAAGAATTTTCTTATTCCAGGTTGCCAATCTTTAAAGAAAAATATTCTAACAGTCATTGCACACTTATTTGAAGACATTAGTCCTACACAGCATTGTCCAAATTACAAAGAAACTACTGATTATCATTAGGCAAATCATTATCATCAGTCTTATTTTAAAATTAACATAGAGGTCTACTTCTTATTCTAAGTCCTTTACATGAAAGAACTCATTTTACTCCTTTTAACCCTATTGCTGTAAGTGTTGCTGTTAATGTCCTCCATTTAACAGATTTTTAAAAAATAAACAAATGAAACAAGTTAAGTAACTTACTTAATATACAACTAGTGAGATCCAGAGAATTCAACTCCAGAGGCCATTTTCTTAACCACTATATGCAATATGTTATGGACTGGATATGTTAAGGCCCCCAAATCCATGTTGAAGCCCTAACCTCCACCGTGATAAGTATCTGGAGATGGGGCCTTTGGGAAGTAATCAGGGTTACACAAAGTTACATGGTAGGGCCACAGTATGATAAGATTAGTGCCCTTATTAAGAAGAGACACCAGACAACTTGTTCGTGCTTTGAGACAACACTCTCACTCCTCCCTTTCTGTGCAGGCACACACATATCATGTGAGCACACAGTGGGAAGGCAGCCAGCCACGTGGAAGCCAAGAGAAAAGGCCTCAGAATGAAACCTGTTTAGCGGCACCTTTATCTTAGACTTCTCAACCTCCAGACTGTGAAGAATAAATCTGTTTTTTAAACCACCAGTCCTTGGTATCGTGGCATGGCAGCCCAAGCCCACTAATACACTATATATAGTTCTGATCCTCTTGGCACAATGCCATTTTATACCTCCAGTTGGGAGATCCTGAGCTAAAGATCTGTAGTTTAGAGAAGGTCTCTAGTAAAACACAATGTGAAATAGCTTGAGGGATGACAGGAAGGTTATTCCTTTGGTGGAGAGAACCTAATAAATCTGGACATTTCTAGCTGGATATGGGACTTGTCTTCTAAGGGTATATTCCCCTTGTGAATAGGGGAGTTAAATGCACAATGTCAGATAAGTTTTATGTAAATCCACACTGGGGATAATGTCATACTTAAAGAATCCTTAGATGAGATGGTGAGGGGGCATCCATGATATTAAAAGGGTGTTAATAACCTAGATCAACAGGCTGGACAGGACACCTGTCCAAACCAGAAAGACATCATGCCTTATAAGATTTTAACTATATAATCTTGTATAAAACTGCGATTTAGGGGTTGTTAAAGAGCAAAACCAAATAATTACACAGCTGTTCCATCTAAATAGAAGATAGAAAATTCTTAAAACAGTTGTCTTTTCATCTAGACTATACAGGTAAAAACCACTAATTCAGAGGTTGGTCTACTTAGAAAGTAAACTAGAAACATGTTACCATTAAAATGAAATGAAAATCAAACTACATCTAAAACTGCTCCAATAAATTTAAAGTTTATTGTTGTTGTTGTTTTTATACCTAGAGCTCCTGGTCTTCCTAGGTGGTCTCCCATCCAAGTACTAACCAAGCCTGACCCTGCTTAGTTTCCAAGATCAGAGGTGATTGGGCTTGTTCAGGGTAGCATGGCCTTAGACAAGTATTTTTTAACTACATCCTATTCATATCTAATACAGAATCTCTTTTATAATAAAAACTATATTCCTGGCACCTAGCCAAGTGAAAAAGTTTTACAAATCAGTACTTCAAATATTCACTAAATTTCAAAAAGAGAAAAAAAGTTCACTTTTTGAAAACCGAGATTCAATCCAAAATTAACCACAAAACAAGTACTACATTTCTAAAAGCATTTATTAGAAAAACTATCCAGAAGAGGTCACACTACCCTTTGGCCTTCAAGAAGAGGGTTGCTGACTCCCACTAAAGCAATGATGGATCATGAGATCAAATCACTTGGATTCAAGTCCCAGATCCATCCATTACTTACCACTGTGCAATCCTCATTTCCACATCTGTAAAGTAAGAATAATAATAGTATCTACCTCAAAACATTGTGAGGGAAGGACATGAAAAAGAAAAAGAAACAATAACTTGCCCTAAATTACCAAACCAGAGAGCCTGGCTTTAAACAGGTCTAACTTATAAGTTCATGTGCTTTATTTTATCTTCTGAAGGAAGTGTTTATGCATAAGAGTACAATAGGAGTAAATTCTTCTCTCTTTTTTTTGTTTTTTATTTATTTTTTTACTCTAAATACCCATGACTGTTGTGTAACTACTAATTTTGTACTTCTTCATCCCTTCATTTTTCACCCAGCCCCCGACGCCCCTCCCCTCTAACAATCACCAGTTTGTTCTCTGTATATCAGTTCCACAAGTTTGTATCTCCTGAAACAAGATAAACTGTCATCTAAATACCCTGTAATACATCTGAAATATCTGACTGATCAACTGCTTCTCTCTAAATGACATTCAGAGAGACATTAATACTGGCCAGGCACATTTAATTCAGATATTCCTTTGATACTCAAAACCAGCCTGTCAAGTAGGTACTACTGTTAAAATGAGGAAACAGGCATAAAAAGGCTAACCTGCCCCGAGTCACAAAACTCAAAGTGATAGATCTGAGATCTGAATCCAAGCAGTTTACAAGTCCATACTCTTCCTTAAACCACTGCAGTTAAATACTGCTATATCATAAACGATCAAATTCTAAGGCTAAAACAACTGAAGATGATTTCTTGTTTTGAAAAAAAATTACTGATTTTAGATTAGTCTTCCTTTATCTGTAAAATAAAAATTCTTCACAAATAAACTTTTAAAATCAAGGATACTATAATAAGTAAAAAGCATAATATTTTGAATTACTATGTGTACACTTATATTATTGGGCTTAAAAAAAGGTAAACTTCCCCCTCTATGATCCACACTTATAATGCCAAATTCTAATTAATGAACAAAATCAAAATACTAATCATCAACCTCATTTGTGTCATTGTGCACAGTCAGAAAAATATAAAGAATTTAATTATAAACATACTAAGTCAAACTATAGTGGGATATTTAAAAAGAAAAAAGGGGGAAAAAAGCTTTCACTAAATAACAGGCAAAAGAAAAGCCAGGACTTTTCTATTAAGTCTCTCCACTCTGCTGCCATCAAATTAATATTCCTAAAAAGACAATTCTACATTATCTTGCTCAAAAACATTTAAAAGCTTCCAGTTAACCAATGAATTATACCTAAACCCTTAGATAAATAAGGCCCTGCACCACATGGCCCCACCTTAACTGTCTAAACTTATCTCCACAACTACTCACAGGTCATCCATGCTAATAAACATGATTATTCATAACCAAACCCATGCTTCCCCTTCCTGCATACCTGAATGTTGACAGCCAGTAACGCTCAAATTCGCCATACTCAGCCTTACTTTCATTGTAAAATATACCCATCCTTATCTTTTTTGTTAATCTTCTACATGTCCAATTACCTAAACTCAGTATTGAGTAACTTACTCAAAGTCAAAAGCTAGTTAATGACAAAGCTAAAATTTATCATTTAACCTTTTTCACTATTATCAGATATTTCCTTATCACCCTCTGTAAAATGAACAGAATCACCAAACTACTTATAATGACAGTATGAAAGATGAACACCATTCACAAAACAACTTTTTCCATATGATCTATTCCTCATGTGGCTCTAAGGCTAGCATTCATTTCCTTACCTAAGCCTAAACCTAGAATGTGAATTTAGACCAACTGCCACAAGGCTACATATTTTGAATGTTATTTACTTCCATCTCACAAGGATAAGTTTCAAAATTAAAGTTCACTAAAGAGATTTTTTTAAAGTAAATTACTTTAGAAGAGTAAAAATGGCTTTCAAAAAATGTATTTATTTAAATTAGTTTCAAGTATACAGTACATTGTTTAGATATCTATATAGTTCATAAAACAATCCCGCCCAATTGCTCACTCCCTCCCCTGACCCCCCACCTAGCCATCATATTAATGCTAACTGCATTCCCTCTGCCCGGCATGACCAACTATCAACTACTAATTTTTACTTCTTTAACCCTTCACACCATTTTTCCAGGCCCCCTGACCTCCTTCCCCTCTTTCACGAAATTGTCCACTATATTTGTGAGTCTGTTTTTGATTAATTTGTTCTTTTTGTTCCTTAGATTCTGCATATAAGTGAAATCATGTGGTATAAAAGTGGTATGTTACTTTTTAATTTATTACTAGTCAATTAAAAAAATATACGTTATCACAAGCTCACCAATGTCTACACTCTCTTATAACTGAGTATTTTCCTTGACATGTTCATTTAAAAAAAAAAATCTATCAACTAAACATGTAATCGGTCAGAAAAATCATGTATAATTTATAAAACAAGGAAAATAAAGTGCACTTTAAAACCATAAAAAAACTGCTTCTAGCTATGAGAGTAATTATATCAGACTAACCCTTCCAACAGAACTATAAAACTAGGCAAAATATATGAAGCAACTGTCTTGAGACACTGGAAAACAGGAAGGAGAATGATGTCTGAGAAGAGGGAAGCACAACAGATAAGTAGCCTGGCTTTTTGCCTAAGGCACTTTCTGGTCTGCACTACAGGGAGGAAGAACCCAAGAATAGAACTGAAGAACCTTGTGCTCTTGTTGAGTTGAGCTTGAGGAGGCAGCTGAGTTACCTCCTATTTGTGGTACAGGGTAATATACAAAGGAAAGCTACATAGGAAAGTAGCTCCAAAAATCTGGGCAGGAGTTCCCTTTAAGTATTTGTCCTTTCCCTTCAAATACACAGCACAGAAATCTATACAATAGAGTTGTGAGCTGAATGGATATTCTGAAGGTCAGACTGTACTAGAAGACCTGACCTAAAATTTTGACCTGAGTAGAGACATCTCACTGAACACCCTAAGCATAAATGTGAAACCCAAGAAAAGGAACACCTTAAGAGTGCAACTACTCTAACCCTAACGTAAGTGATTCTCTAGACCAAGAGTCAACAAAATATGCTTCGTGGGCCAAACATGGATTGAAAGATAGCCATGTCACTCATTTATGTATTGTTTATGGCTACTTTTGCATTAATACGGGTAAGCAGTTTTCAAGACAGAAACTGTTTAACCCACAAGCCTAAAATATTTACTACTTGACACTTATAAAGTCAGTAGACCCCTGTTCTAGACTCACCCTAACATTAAAATCAAGACTTAAAAAGATCAAGATGATTTGCCAGCAAATTAACTGTCTGACAGAACAAAACTAACACCACACCCATGACAACCAGCATAAAATAAAAAATTACTGGACGTGAACAGAAGCAAGAAAATATAAGCATAAATAAAAAAAGTCAAAATAAACACAGGAATGATATAGATTTTGGATTAGCAAACATTAAAATATAAATTAAAATAGCTATTAAAACATTCCTAAGTATATACAGTAAAAGGTAGACATGAGTGAACAGAGAATCTTGGTAGAGAAATATAGACTAAAAAAAGAACCAAATGAGATTATATAACTGAAATTACATTAAATGAAAGAAAAATTCACTACAGGGGCTTAAGAGTATATTGGACATTGCAGATCAATAAGCTTAAAGAAAGCAACAGAAAGAAATTGCCCAAACTGAAGTACAATAAAGGGGAAAAAAAGTCTGGGGGAGAAAAGAATGAACAGAGCCTCAGGGACCTGTGAGGTAATCAAGCATTGAAAGTGTTATGTAATTGGAATCCCCCACAAAAGGCAAACAGTGACTGATGAAGGGAAAAGAGAGAAAAGGAAAAAAAAAGATAATGAACTAAAACTTCAGAATTGTGATGAAAAATACCAACTCAAAGATCCAAGAAACTCCAAGCAGGATAAATACAAACCACAAAGAAATCCAGTGTAGAGATCAAATTTTTGAAAACCAAAGACAAGAGAAAATCTTAAAAGGAAAATGGCAAGGGAACAGTATAAGAATGACCTGCCTTCTCATTGGAAACAATGTAATCCAAAAAATAGCTTTAAAAATGATGAAACAACTGACATCCTAGAATTATATAGTCATTCATCATAATTCACTCATTCTCTATTTGGAAAAATTTGTTTACTCTCTAAATCGGCAATACTCCCCCAATAAATACAGCAGCAGACATGTGCAGAATAGCAAAACATTAGTCACCCAACGCACATTTCTGGGTGAGGTCAAATAAGAAAATCCTACATCTTCTTGTTTCAGCTCTCACTCAGACTGTAACAAGCACTGTTTTTCCAGGCTATTTAGTACCGTGTTTTTTCACATTTTTCTGCTTTCTGTTGGCGATCTGATGTTTAAACTGGCCCCTAGGCATAGTGCTGAAGTACTGTCTAGTGTTCTTAGCCACAAGAAGGCTGAGATACACCTTACAGAGAAAATAAACACAGAGAAAATAAACATGTTAGATGAACTTCATTGAGGCATGAGTTACAGCACTGTTGGCCATGAGTTCAATGTTAATGAATCAATACCTAGTAAATAATGTATCTTTAAATAGAAACACACATAAAACAAAGTTATGTATAGATCAATTTTTTAAAATGTTATGACAAAAGGTTCACAGGAACCTAACCCTGTATTTCCCCTAGGGGCAATAATTCAGTATTTGCTAATTCAGTATTTTCTGTGACTTTATAAAACAACTACTGTGCATAACAACATTGAGTGTATTCATCAAAAAATATTCTTTAAAAATGAAGATAATAAAGATATCAGATAAACAAAATATGAAAACAAAATCTGAAAGAAATGATCACCAAGAGACCTGCACTACAAGAAATGTTTAAAAAAAGTTCTTCAGACTTTAGGAAGATGACACCAGATAAAAACCTGGTTCTTCATAAAAGAACAAAGAATGGCAAAATGGTAAACATATGAGTAGACACAAAATCTTCTCATTTCTTAATTTCCTTAGAGAATAATTGATTTTTGAAGCTCAAAAAATTACAATATGCAATATTTATAGGAACAATTTATAGAAGCAAAATATAAGACAATTAAAGCACAAAAGATGAAAAGGATACATGGAAGCATAAAAGAACAGCAGGAACAAAGAGAAAATAAGACAATGAATTATATTAATAATAACAATGAACGTAAATGGCCCCAGTTAAAAGGCTGAGGTTTTCAGACTAGATAAAAACTTTATTACATGCTATTTACAGGACACACACTTTAAATATAAAAACACAGGTAGGTTAAAGAATATGTCATCCAAGCACTTAGCCTACAAAATCTGGAGTGGCTATATTAATGTCTAGCAAAGTAGATTCAAAGACAAAGGAGAATTATTTTGAGATTATCAGAGATAAAGAGGGGGGATCTGATAATGATAAAGAAGTAAATAACACTAAATAGATATAACAACTCTAAAGGTGTATGGGAACGGTAAAGAGGAAATATATAAAGCAAAAACTAATGGAAGACAGACAAATCTACAAATTTTATTTAAAATTTTTAACAGCTCTCAGTTAATTGATAGACTACAGAGACAGATTAGTAAGAATATAGATATTTAGAAAACACTAGCAATGAACTGAAATGACTTTTATAGAGCATTGCAAACGACAACAGAATACACATTCTTATCAAGTCCACATGGAATATTCACCAAGAGACACCATTGCCAGGTCTATAATACAAGTCTCGATAAACCTTAAAAAGACAAATCAGTGCTATGTTCTTTGGTCACATGAATTCCATTGAAATCAGTAAGATAAAAATATCTGGAAAATTCTCAAATGTTTGGAAAGTAAACTACAAAGTTCTAAATAACCCATGGATCGAAGAATATATTAGAGGGGAAACTGAAGAATATTTTAAATAAAATAATGAAAATTTGTGGGATACACCTAAAGCAGGCTGATAGAGACACGTATGGCTCTAAATTCTTTTAGAAGAAAGGATTACATTCAAAGAGCCTCCACTTTATGAAACTAGAAAAAGAAGAGCAAGTTAAATCCAAATAAGTAGAAAAAAATAATAAAAGCAGAGCAGAAACCAATGTTATAGAAAACAATAGAGAAAAATTCCTTGAAGAGATCAACAGAATAGATAATCCCTAAAATGATCAAGAAAGATGAAAACGAATATTGGAAATAAAAGGAGGACTATCATTACAGATCCTAAAAACTAAGGAAATAATATGAACAAGTTTATGCCAATAAATAAAACAACTTAGATGAACGGACAAATTCCTTGATGTATATTCATCAAGATAAAATAGAAGAATTCTTTGAAAGTCATACATTTCCAAAACTGACAGAGCAGAAATAGAAAGTCTAAAAAGCCCTTACTGAAAGTATCACTTAAAGTATACTTGTAATTTAAAACCATCTCCACAAAGAAAATTCCAAGCCCAGATGGCTTCACTAGTAAATTCTATAAAATCTAAGACTGTTTATACAAACTCAACATATAAAAAGCAAACACTTCCCAAAACATTTTATAAACTTATGCATTAATACCAAAAACAAGGACATTACAAGAAAATAAATTTACAGAAAAATATCCCTTACACACAAAAATCTTTAACAGAATATTAGCAAATTGAATCTAACAATTCATAAAAAGTACACTCATTACCAAAAGGGGTTTAATCGCAGGAATACAAGATTTGTTCAACATTTAAAATTAAACAATAAATTTTACCTTATTAACAGCCTAAAAAAAAGTCATATGATTGTCTCAAGAGATCCCAAAGGCCTCTAAATAAAATTCGACGCCTATTTTGCAGAAAGTCTCAGCAAACTAGAAAAAGAAGGAAACATTCTCTACCTAAGGGTCAGGACATCTAGTAAAAATATGCCGCTAACATCATACTTAATAGTGAAAGACTAAACAAACCCTCAGAACATAGAAAAAAGCAAGGAATTTTTACACCTTTTATGGTACTTGCCTTCTTAGAACATTTATAGCATAAAGATGAGAGGGAAAAGTAAAACAATCTTAACCTGCAGACAACAGGACTGTTAGAAAATCCTAACAGTTAAAAAAAAAATCTACTAAATCCTACTAGAGTTAATAAAGTAATTTAGGAAGGATTATAGGACGAATATAAAAACAGTATACAAAAAAAAAATCACTGTATTTCTCTATACTAGCAACTAATAGAAAATAAAAAATTTTAACTATTATCATTTATAATAGCAACAAAAACAAAATATATAGAAATAAATTTAAGAACAGAAATACAAAACCTCTACATTGAAAACTACAAAACACTACTGAGAGAAATTAGAGAAGACCTAAGTATATATATATATATGTATCTCATGTTCATAGATTGGAAGACTTTTTTTGTTGTCAGGAAAGGGTTCTCTTAGTTTCTTGTGTTTCTGCATTGCATATTTTACAAGCAGAGGAATGGAGTACTGACTGCCTTTCTTTCTATCTTTTCACAGATGTTTACATAGCAAACAGCCTTGGAGACAGATGGTGTCTTCCTCTTGTGTAAGAGGCAGGCATGCTTATTGTGGAGTATAAGATTCAGTTTCTCTAAGCCCAAGGTTGCTCTCCTGTAATATAACCCGCAGCAAGTCCAAGTGTCACTTGGCCTTTTCCATGATGCCCTATGAAAAATGGGACTCAGAGAGCCTATACAGAGAACCTATACAAGAAAATGCTGATACTCTGGCCATTAGCATTGCTGTGAGTAATAAAGTCTCTTACCTCTGACCCAGGCAACTGTATTTTATTAGCATCCAAGAAACTATGGCAGACTAACTAAACTCTAAGATGTCAATTCTCCACACTGATCTCTAGAATCAATATAATACCAGTCAAATTCCCTGCAGGCATTCTATAGCGATGAACAGGTTGATTCTAAAATGTACAGAAATACAAAGGACCTAGAAAGTGCAATTTTGAAACAAAACAAAACAAAACAAAACTTGTAGTCCCCTACTTGATTTAATGTTACAGTAATCAAAGCAGTCTGGTAAGGATAGACAAACAGACCGACAGAACAAAATATATACAGATGTCCCCAACTCATGATGGTTCAACATAGGATTTTTACCTTATGATGGTGCAAAAGCAATACACATTCAGTAGAAACCATACTTCAATCCTAAACTTTGTACTTTTCCTGGTGGTGCTGGGCAGCAGCAACGTCCCCTGGGGAGCCACAGCTCAGCCCAGCATGCCATCAGGAGGGCAAACAACAGAGACTTTGCAGTGCATTCACTGTGTTAGACGATTCTGCCCAACTGTAGGCTCACGTGAGTGTTCTGAGCACATGCAAGGTCGGTTAGGCTAAGCTATGGTGTTTGATACACACACATTTTTTGACGATATTTTTAACTTGTCATGGGTTTATGGGACAGAACCCCACTGTTAAGTTGAGGAGCATCTGTATACATAAATAGACACTTATGTGGTCAACCGATTTTCGACAAAGGCACCAAAGCAATCCAATAGAGGAAAAAATTCCTTCCAAAAAAATTTTGCTGAGACAACTGAATATCTACATGGTAGACATGGAACCACTTTGGAAAATGGCTTGGCAATTTTTTATAAAGATAAATATATACCTACCCCATGACTCAACAATTCTACTCTTTCTTATTCCACTATCTTTACCCAAGAAAAATGAAAACATATGCCCACAAAAAGGACTATGTAAGAATGTTCATAGAATTCTATTGTTTGTTAATATCCACAAACTATAAATAATCCAAATGTCCATCAACAAATGAATAAATAATTAAACTGTGGTTTAGTCTTATCATGGAATACCACGCAACTGTTAAAGAACAAATTACTGATACCTCAACATCATCAATAAACCTCAAAATAACCAAACACAAGATTACATACTGTATGATCTCATTCATATATTTTATAACAGACAAAACTGGTGAAAAAAAAAAAAAGAACAGTAGTTGCTTGGGATTGTGGGACTGGGGGAAGCACAGAACAAGAACTGAATTGAATTGTCTGCTAAAGGGCCAAGGGTTCTTCCTGAAATGAAGAAAATGTTCTATTTAACAGGAGTGTGGGTTAAGTGAGTAGATACATTTGTCAAAACATAAAATAGCTAAAACTTAAGATCTACGTATTTTATTGTATGTAAGTTATGTCTTAATAAAAACATTAAAATTTTTAAATTTTAAAAAGTGTATGTGCATTCTTCAACAAATTTCAGAGAGTGTGCACAATCAAGAGAGAACTCATAAAGAGACTTCTAAAACAACCCAATCCATTGTAATATGTGGACTATATCTGTATTCTGATTTAAAACCGTTAAAAAAAAGACGAGTTATCACAATCACTAACTAAATAATAGAAATTGTAAACATTGGCTGGATATTTGATGATATTAATTATTGTTAAATATGTTGGGAAAATATTTAAGAGTATTGTGATTATGTTTTGCAAAAGAGTACTTAACAGTTTGCAAAATACATAATAAAATATTTATGAGGGTTGAAGTTTGTTGGGGCTCAGTGATGGCTAAATGAGGTTTCATTCACTAGTCTGTCTTCCTTTATATTCGAAATCTTCCATAATGAAAAGTTAGAATATTTTTAAATCTCTCCAAAACAGAGATAAGGCAATGTAAACATACTAATATTCTATTAAACTGAAGCAATTTTAACCACAGTTTTACCCATAACTCTTTCAGCAGATCATTAAAATATGTTTGATTCTATCAATGCTAATAAGCTTAACTCTAGCTCTTGCAAGATGTTTTTCATTAACAAAATTTTAGTAAGGGGGACAATAGAAAGCTTGGTGGAATTGAGTGGGTAAATGAGAAAGTTGGTAGGTGGTAGTTTTTCCTGACTGTTCAAAAGTGATATATTACAGATATAACCCTCAGAGAAGATCTGTGTATTGTATAGATGGGTCTGTAAGCTATAATGAAATACCTACCTGATCTTCTAAATTCTAATTTTCATAATTCACTTTACATAAGCAAAAGTATCTAAAGTTTTTGAGTTTTATATAAAAATTAATTTTTATACAAAATTAAAATATCAGAACTTGATATAATAATAAAACTTTCTATAATTTAATATTGATTAGTTGAGATTGAGTTCTAAAGGCAATATATGAAAGAGATTTTTATGATAGGTTTAGCATCTGATAACCTCCTTAGAACAAAGAAAAAAATTTTTTATTAAGTAAATTTCTTTGTTTTCTGAGATCAAAGACTCCAGTAGCTAAAAAACTCTTTTTAATACTTTAGTTCAGCTTCACTCATGGCTGTCAGAACACTGAGATAAATAAATTAAATAATGGCACTTTCCAATGAGTCAAGTTTCCAGGTTAATCTGTAAAGTTGGGGAGACAAAATGTGCAGACAAGATTTGGAACCCAAGTAAGGTCTTTACTCTTTTTACAAAAGCTGCTGACAGGTAGTAAATATATGATTGTTCTTAAAGAACCACCACCAAATTGCTCTGATTTTAAGACAGCAGAAAATACTTTACCACTAGGGGCATACGTTTTGCTCTTAATCTGCTACATGTACCTCTTGTAAGTGCAATTTCTATTTATCTTTTTGTCCCCATGCTCAGTCCTAAGCCTGACAGTAAAAAAAAAAAAAAAAAAAACAGTATAGCTTAGAAAACTGTCCAATCTGTTTGAACAACTAAACTCATCTCTGCTAATAATACCATTAATGAGAACAACATGCCATTAAAGAAATAATGTTTTTTAAGAAAACTAGAGGAGCATCTAAGTAAAGCACTCAGAGACTGCTGAAAAGTTAACCTAACTATAGAGAATGTTATTTCTCTTCTTAAGACAAAATTTTTTTTCGGAAATGAAAAAAGAGGGGGCCATATATCAATTCAGCCCAGTATTGCAAGTGTTTCATACTAAGCACGTTAGAACACCTAATATTTGTTTTAAAGCCTACATTTCACATAATTATGAGCTAAATTTTTAAATAATACATATTAAAAACCATGTGTTGGTAGAAAAATATATACATCGATACTAAAAACATAGCAAGTCTTTCCTAATTTAATCCATAAATTTAATGTAACCCAGTATAATTCCAACAAAGGGAGAAGGGACATGATAAAGAAACTTTAAATATCAGACAGAAAATAACACAGGCATAGATAGTCAGGAAAAATAATTCTGGAAAAGCCCTATCAGCTAGTATTTTATTTTAAAAAGTTTGGTACTTATGCATGAACAAATAAATAGAACAGAAAATATTTCACCCACACTACACATGACAAAAGTGGCACTTCAAAATAGTTAAAAAAAAAAATGGTGTTGAGACAAAGGGAAAATAATGTTGAAAAATTATATCATTACTTCACTTTCTAGAAAAAATAAACTTTAGAAGAATGAAACAATTAAATGTTAAAATGAAATCATAAAAAATATCAGAAAACATGGGAGAGAAATTTTTACAATCTTAGAAAAGGACTTTCTAAGAATTCCACAAAATGCAATGCCTTTCATGACTAAGTCATAAAAGAAAATTATAAATCTGACTACATAAAATTTCTGCACACAAAAATATACCATAGGTCAAAATACAAACAACAAATCAGGAAAAACAAGACATGGCAAACCGCTAATTTCCCTACAATAGGGCAAGCCCTGCTACATCTATAACAGCAACAACAAAAGAATAAGCAAAAGCTGTGATCAGAAAAAAATTTACTGGCACTTAATCCTATTAAAAAATATTCAGAAATGTAAATTTATAAAACAATCTGCCAAATCATTTATTAGTTTACCAATGTACTGTACTGATAAAAACGGAAGGAATAAGGTGCTTTAACACATTAATGGTGGGAATACAGGTTGGAACAACTCTCTGAAGTACAATCTGGCATTATCTATAGACATTTTAAACGCACTTACCCTTTGAACCAGTAATTCTACCTGTGTGAACTTATCTTACAATGCGTATAACAGCATGTATACCTAAAAAAGTGTATACAAGAGTTTCCAGCAACATAACAGAAAAAGCTGAGAAATAACCTAATTAATCAACAAAAGACTGATTAAATATGGTACACCCATATACCTTGAATACGTAAATAAATACATGCTTTAATTCATAAGACTTGAAATTTTCATTGAGAATATTGTAGTAACTCTAGAATCATACAGAATGTGGAGATCAGCATTCATCTGTAATTTCATATTCATTCAACAAATCCCTGAGTGCCTACACCACATCTCTGTGCTCAGGAATGGAGATGTAATGTCACACAGTACCTTTCCTCAAGGAGTATACAGTCTGATAAGAGACTAGAGATGAGTAAGCATTCCATTACCATATATGTGACATGGTATACAAAATGAGGTAAGAATAGAATGTTATGGAAACACATGAGGAAAGCAACTTAAGAAAAACAATAATCACCATGCCAAGAAACAATAACCCAGCAGCTGAAATGTGAAATTACCTACATCTCCTTCAGAAGTGAAAAAGATGAGGCCATCAGTCTGAGAAGACTTCAGCATCACTAAAGCTGGGTCTCATCGTTTTGCAGGCCTACGTCCTCCATTAGCCAGCCACAAAGGTCACATTCACCCATTTAAACACTGCTGATGACTATGGTTCTGCCCCAACAGTTGCCATCCCTGCTGCTGTCACCCCCAGGGGGACCTTCTAGGGACTATATTTAAAAACAGAAACAAAAGTCTCAAAAAATATACTGTAATAGTGTATCTACATTATTTACTTCTACTTAATCGGAAGTTCCAAAGAAGAATCAAAAAATATCCCTTTGGTTGGTACTTTTATCTTGGGCTAGCAAAGTACCTTTAAAATATGCCATTCAAATTGGGGCCTTAATCAATGTTTCAAATAAATTGCTTTTAGGTGTATTATGAAATAACTAACTACACATAAAACGGAGCAAATTATTGGACAATAAATAATATGCTCCATTTTAGAAATGTTTTATAAAATATAGTAAATCTTTCAAGTTTACAGGGATGTCATGCTAAAATAGCATGTTTTCTAAATACTATTCCACATAATTCCATATTTTTCAAAAATTCAATATATATTCATTATTTAATTTTTAAAAAAATTTCAGGGAGCTTGCCAGTTACTAAAAAGCACTATAAATTTAACAAGAACCAATCTGAAACATAATTCACTTTATCTATAAGGAACATATCACTTGTTCCCATCTTTTAAACCTAGACAGAAAATTAGAAATGGCTTAACAAAAAAATTATTCAGAATCTCTAAATTCATCAGTTCTATTCTTCATCATTTGCTAAATAAAAATGAAAGAAAGGCAATGGATAGGGCATGGCATTGCTTTCTTTAGCAGCATCTACTTCTTGAAAATGTAATATTACTTGGACGATATATTAAAAATACTTAAGATTTAAACTACATATCACTCAAAATTTAACATTTCTAATATGTGCTTCTATACTAATATACATGGTTATATAATAAATGAGTTTATAAAAGACTAATAGTTTTTAATCTCCAAGCCACAACCTATACTTAAGAGCAATAGAAAACTCTACACAAATTTCCATTGCAATGAACAACTCTGGACAGTCTCTGAAATTGATTTAGTAAGCACCAACATTCTTTTCTTTGCATTTATATCCTTGACCTCCAAGTTCTATCTTAAAATCTTTCTTAAAATCTCTTAATGACCTAAATATAAAAATATGGAATTACAGCCAAAGAAATCAGGCTTCCCTTCTATTCCATTTTCACTGAATGGACTAGTAATGAATGAGTTCAGGCTCTACTCACCTGTTTCAGAATTACTGCAAAAGTTTTCTAAATTGTCCCTGTTTTTCTTGCAAACCTATCTTGAATACTGTCACCAATTTATTGTTCTAACATTATTTTCATGATGCCATGGTTTCCCAACGCCTAACACAATAATTCAGAAAACATGAAAAAATAATAAAATGACTACATTTTAGAAACAGTAACAAAAATTTTTGGTTTCATAATATATATTATCAAAAGCAAGAGCAACTGTAGATAGCAAAGCATGGATAAAAGTAGGATGATAAAACTCTAATTCCTTGTCATTCACTAACTACCCTTCAGACTGCAGATCTACCACACATTTCAATCTCAATTAACACTGGTTTAGAACAAAACCTGAGACCAGCTCAATGTCATCCTTAATGATAATGTTTGCATTTCTCTCAACTCAATTTCTATCCAGAGTTTCCCTTGTATATCCTCAAAGTGTAGGGTAACCAACCAACTATACACAATTGTCAAGCATCTACTGAATTAATAACAAAAACCCTTTTCCAGTCAGGCTGGTCTATACTTCTAACCATGCTCTGTACATTTCTCACCTTTGTCTTTAACACCAGTCCTAAGTTCCTCTAAATCTTCAAAACTATACTTTTGCTTCAAAATCACCATTATTTAAGGAGCATATTTCTTACATAAATATATATTTTTAAAGCCAAACCTTTTAGCTTGGCCTGTCAGAAACCCCAAGTAATCTAGGTGTAGCCCATCTCTCTACCCTCACATGGCTCTCCTAGTTTTTTCTCAGTCTTCCTTACTAAATTCTCAAACACACAAAAGCTCATCCCTGACTCCAGGCTTTAATTCCTAGGCGTTATTGGAAATTTTTGATTACAGCCTCAGGAAGGCCTTTCTCAGTGCTGCCCTACCTACAGAGAATCTCTTTTAAGAGATCTAGAGTAACTGAAATAAATGGTTTAACTATCCATGACCATAATCACAATGCTCAATCAACACAGAATTGGAGGATTAGGAGTTCCTGGGAAGGCAATATTCTCTTACTTTGTCTTCCAAACTAGTAATTCAAAAGCCAAAATTCAAAGAGAATGTTGTCACCTCCTCGATCCCTAATGTTCAAAGAACATAACTCCTATTTAATCCCATAAATACAAGATGACAAATTAGTATGCTTTTGTTAATCATTAAATTTCTCTTCTGTAAATTTCTTACTTTATATTTTTCTACCTCACCTTAGTTTCTCTCAACTGTTTTTTTGATTCGCAAAAAGGAAAGACTGAGTTAATCCTCATCTTCTAATATCTTTAGTGTAGTGATGAGTGTTTTGAGTAGTGTTGGGGAATGTCAATATCAAAATGTTATTCAGAAACATTACAATTGGCTTATTTTCCCATTGTAGATCAGGAATTAATAGAAGAAAAAAATTGTGATCTCAGATTAATTTTTTTTCTAGAAAATGAACCATTTCTAAAATTCTACAACGCTACAAAGATTGCTCAGCAGGCAGTGAGACTACCTAATTCTTGACCTTTTATACATAAAGATCCTATTGATATGCTAGTGGGACACTTTCTATCCCAAAAGTAAAAAGCTACTTGTTAATAAGTTATTTGTCTAATAAGATGAACTCTTAATCTCTAACGAACTTGATTTTTTCTTCTAAAATAAATTTTCAAGACGAAATAGGTAATAAAACAATGTTCCTAAAAATTAAAAACAATATACAATCAGATACTCATGTGAAAAGACCTGAAAACTACTTACAGACTATGCAGATCTGTCTGTCGACCTAAAACATATAACTTCTAATAAATACTGTTTCTAACAAATATATGAAAACCTGTCTCAAAACCTTTCATTAAGTCTCATGGTAAATCTGCCACAAGTTCAACTGGCCTATTCCCGGCAACAGGTTTCCCTTCCTTAAGAATATCAACCATTTTGCCTTTTTTTTCTCTCTCTCTATTGTAACTCAATTACAGTGCATTAAAAGGCTAAACCGTCCACAGCAACCCCTTTCACTTTGCAGCTGAGACGCCGGCAGAACTGCGCCCCCTCGGCACCCAACGCCCAGATCCCATTTCCCCGGCTCGGTTTGGCTCGTGGGGAGTCGCCACATGATAACCCGGGTAAACTGGGCGGTGGCAGGACTTCACCAGAACTCTTTCCTTCCCAATTCTCCACGCGCCACACCACACCACTGGAGGCGCTCTCCCCTCACTGCAGTTGGGTCAACGTGGATGTTTTCCAACCGACCAGCTCCCCACCAAGGCAGAGGGGAGGATCCGGAGCTGAAGCGCCTGGGGGCCTCGCAGGCCAGGGAGAGGAGTAGGGTGAGAAGGGAGGCCGGAGATGAATGCAGGTAAACAGACCAGCAGCGAAACTGTGTCGTTTCCCTAGGAGCAACCCTGGAGGGCAGACAAAAGATTACGGCACCAAGGCCTTTCCATCCTCACCCCAGAACCAGGCTGACCCAATGAATCCACCACTCTAGTTTCTCGACACACATCCAGTGGGTGCCTAACTTCTGGGGCGCAACGGAATGGGGCTGAGAGAGGCGAGGACCCGGGAGCAGGAGGGAGCACGTGCTCTCCGATACCCGGACAGACAATAAAGAACAAGCCCGGGCTTCCTCTGCCGCCCCACCCTGCTCGCGACGGCCGCCACCCGCCGGGCGCCTTCGCCCCAGGTCCGCAGACAAAGCCCCTCGAGGCGCAGAGGAGGGCTCGGCCGGAGGCTGCACACAAAGGAGGGCGGGCTGGGCACTCACCCACAGAGCCTGAGGAGCTCCTGCGCTTGGGCGCGGCCGGGGTGGAGGGGGGCGCGGCGGGGCCGGCGGCGGCCGGGGTCCACGCGGGCTCGGCCAGGGGGCTCACGCCGGCTGGAGGCGGCGGGGGAGGCCGGGCGGGAGGCGCGTCGTCCTCGAGGAGCTTGGAGGGCGAGGCTGCGGCAGCAGAGGGTGGGGATGGCGCGGGCACCGGGCACGCCACGGGGCTCGGGTCCCAAGCCAGCTGCCGCTCCGGGGCGGAGGGGGGCGCGGCCGGCAGAGGCCCCCGGGGCGCCGGGGGCACGAAGTCACTGCTGAAGTCCAGCAGGGGGGCGCTGGGGGCGGGGGCGGCGGGCACTGGCGCCGCGGACAGCCCGGCAGCGGGCTTCCTCTCCAGCACCTCCAGCTCCTCCAGGTCTTCGTCCTCGTCCTCCTCCTCGTCCTCGGGCTCCTCGTCCTCCTCGTCCTCGGGCTCCTGCACGAACTGGTACTTGAACGTGGGCTGCGGCCGGGGAGGGCTTTCCGAGGACGAGGAGACCAGAGGCGACTGCTCCTTGTCTTCCATGGCTGGCGGGTCGGAGATGATGCTGCGGCTGCTACCGCCGCCGGACGCTTCTCCTCGGAGCCGCGGGCGTTCGCGGGGGTGCGGGAGGACTGCGAGGGGCCGGGCGGAGCGAGCTGAGGGACCTGCAGGGGCGACGGCTCCCGGAACAATAAGACTGCTCCTCCTGCCTCCGCACCCGTGAAGCGCTACCCGCCCCGTCCCCAGTTGCCGCCGCCGCCGCCCCGAAGAACGAAGGGGAGAGGCCAGCAGACTCCCCGCCCAGCTTGGCGTGATTCACGCTCCCCCGCAGGGAGAGGCAGGGGCTGGCGCGGGAGGGACGGAGCCAATCGGCTACGGGATAAAGACGAAGGGCAGCCGGCCGGCCCAACGGAAAGAAAAAGAGATAAAAGCGGGTGGTGCTTACTGCTCTTCCTCTGTCTTACCGGCTGCGGTGGGTTCGGTGGGCGGGGTTCGAAACTGGCAGCCCCACCCTCCACCCTGGGAAGTTGAGCTTTGGGGCTAGGGGCTTGGCCTTGCCCACAGCTGGAGGTCAGTCGGTAGTTGGAAGAACTGCAAAAGCGAGCCAGCTGCTAGCCCTAAAGGGTCAGAGAGGTTCCTGGCGCGCCAGCGGAAGGGCGTTATCCTGGAGGACGGGGTGGAAACTTTCCTCCCAGGAAAGGAAAAAGCCCAAAGTGGAGAAAGGTTATTAGCCCACGGTACTGTGAAATAGGCCCTAAAGTTTGAAATATACATATACATTTTTAAAATTTTTGAAATAAAAGATATTTTTCAAATATAAATTCCCAGACCACCTTATCACTACTGCCATCACCACCTTAAAAGAAAAAAATTATTATTTGACGGTTTTAAGATCACTCCCAGTCTAAATTGCAGACCTTGCATGAGGTAGGCAAAACAGAGCTGGGCTGGACGATCTGGGGACTGGGGCGGACCATTTGAAAGTTCACTCATCTCTTTCCAGAAGGGTTTTTGGATCTGCCCAATGCTAGACTCTCACGTGGTAGAAAGATGAGTCACCCAAAGAGAGAGGGAGAGGAGAGCATAAAGTGGAAACAGAACGATGCCTTGGAAGGCAAATTTGATTCACATTACATTTCAGTCACCTTAGGCTCATGAGTCAACATTTTGGATGATTCAGGCTTCCTGGGAATCAGGAAGCCCAATACTCATTTCTTTGATATGCCAGAATAAACATGATTCCCACTTCACTTTTTCCAAAACTAGAGAGAGTTTAAAGAAAGTGGTTGCAGAACCTACAAGTGTCAGCATCCAGAGATTTATGGAGCTCTTTTATCTTTCTGATATACCTTCCAAAATCTGGAGGCCCTAGAGAGAGGAGGATAACCTACTTTCAAGTTGCTCATGGTCTATGCCTGCACTGTCCAGTACCTTAGTCACTGGTTACTTGAGGCTATTGAGCACTTGAAATGTGACCTTGAAATGTGACTAGTCTCAAATGCACACTACATTTTGAAACTTAGTACCAAAAAATTTAAGTATCTCAATTTTTATATTGGTTACATATTGGAATTTATACTATTTTGGATATACTGGGATAAGCATCTTGTTAAATTCTATTTTTTTAAATGCAGCTTCTAGGAAATTTTGAATACATATACAGCTCACATGTTTCAATTGGACAGTGCTAGTCTAAATTCATAATTAGAAATTTTGATTGCCATGGGGAATCACTGGTTATTTAAGCAAATTCTTAGCTCTAACTAATTAATATTACCCTATGCTTAATTAGAGTATGAAAAAGGAAAGGCAAGGGTTGAGGGGGTGGGAGGAGGGATGAACAAATGAAACACAGGAGATTTTTAGGACAGTGAAACTATTCTGTATGACACTGTGATGAAGGATACATGATATTATGCATTTGGCAAAACTCATAGAACTGTACAACACAAAGAGTAAACCCAAAAGTAAACTGTGGCATTTAGAAAATGATATATTAATGTTGGTTTATCAGTTATAACAAATGTACTACACCAATGTAAGATGTTAGTAATACAGTAAACTGTGGTTGGGGGTGGACATTCATGGGAATGTATGAGAACTCTGTTTAATTTGTCTGTTAACATAAAACTAAGAAATAAAGTTTATAAATTAAAAAAAAGAAAAGATAGAGCAAGATATCCTAGCAATGTTACCTGATCAGGTTAATTATCAACAATACTTTCAAAACCTGAAATACTTTCAATCCCACAAAGATGAACTTGCTTTATGTATACAAAGTGGTTATGAGTTGCTTTGAGATTTTGTTTGTTTGTTTGTTTGTTTGTTCAAAGAGAACAGGAGACTATAAGAAGAGAGAAGTATTAGTGTAGAATTTTGAGACAGGAGATTTAATGCCAAACTAAAAGTTTTAAACAAAAGTTTCCTTCAATGAGAACTAAAATAATTATGTTTCAAGTATTTGTCAAATATTTATTAAAATTATCAAAATGTATATCATTTTAAACTAAGTGCATACAAACACAAAAATATACTAGCAAGATTTTATGGTATGAGATTTTTCTATTGAGTACAATTTAGCTATCAGCAGTTCAGTCTCCTCCATACTGTTTTTCTCATTACAATTGTTCTGAAACTCCTTAATAGAAAGTTTCACAGAGTTTGTATAGATTATTTGTAAGTTGCTTATATGATAATTCTGCATTCATATATCTGTGTACCTGCTATTACTAAAATAATAACAAATATCTTTATTGTTATAAAAGAATGATTACAGAAAAATGATAGATTTGCAACCTTAATAGTAATTAACAGTAAATAATGAGGCAATAATATAAGCACTGTCCTCTGACACAGAAGAAAAATAAGAACTTTTTATTATTGATCTCAGTGATATCTAAAAAATTAAATATTTGGTGGCTAAGAGTGAAGAGTTTATCCAGTGTTCATAGAATGGTCAACAAAGCACATGGAACAGTGAATGTTGCTACTATATCAGGATTAAAAGTATAGTTAGTTACACATTAGTGTAACTAGATGTAAATATCACTCTAAGAAAATTCTGGTGGGTAGTTGATGTGGTTAAAAGAAGAATATAAATTCTAGATCATAACAATAGTTAGAAAATAATTATTCAATAAATTATCTTTGAAATTTTCTTACCAAATGTAGAAGATTAGTTTCCAGATACCACAGGTAATAACTTTTCTCTCTTAGAACACTGTAAGAGATCCATTCAGCCTGGTAGAATCATAGAATCTAAGAGTTGGAAAGACTCTGGGAAGTCAGCCTAAGCAATCTCCCTCCTTTATAAGAATCTCCTATAGCAAGTTTTTTAAAATTGTGGTAAATTAAAAAGGGTCACAAACTCTTTGCAACAATGCCCATCAAGAGGGTGGGTCAATTTCCCCAGTTCAGAGCTGGGCTTGTGACTTTCTTGACCAATACAATGCCCTGGATTTGTTCCAAGCCTAGCTAGAAGAGACATTACCACTTCCATTCTCATTCTCTTGGAATGTGGAGGCCAAAGATGATAGGCACATGGAGAAAGAGACCTAGCTGCCCAGCCGTAGAGTTGATGTCCCTGAAATGTGTGACCCCCATCTCTGACTATCTAGCCAAACCACAGAATCATGAAAAAGAATGAACATTGTGTTTTAAACTATTACCTTTGGGTGATGGTTCATTACACACCAAAAGCTAATCAAAATGTCATCCATTTCAGCCTTTCATTGTGTGCTTTATTCATTCATACGTGAAATTGACTACTTACACTGCACCAAGCATTGTTCAAGACTCAGCATTGAACCAATCATATACAAATGTGCTTTAACATTTTCAGTAAAGGGAGACTCACTACTTACAGAAATTGCCCATTTCACCTCTATAGTATTATAGTTTATTGCAGAATGCTAAATTGACACCTCATCTGGTATACATAGAACAAGTTAATTGTCTTTGCATTATGTATGCCCCTTGAAAGGGTTAAAAGGCATAGGATGGGTATACTCTTGTCTACATATTGCAGGATATAGACTCAAGAGTGGGTTCAGCAACCATAAGAGGAAGATGAAAGGCAGAAATGTGTTTCAAGAATTGTGCACCACAGCTTTTTTGCCTGCTGAAAATAACTTGCTTGCTTTCAAGAGAACCACTGAATTACATTCAACTTCTATATTCAAAAAAGACTGAAATGTCATTTTGGCAACCTTAAGGGAAAATTAACAGCTTACTATGTTATTGTTCCTACCATTTCCATGGGATTTTAGATTTTATGAACTGTACCTTTTTGTGAAGTGCAGTTCATGGTTCTGGTTAACATCTTGACTTATTCTAAATTCATTCTATAATAAGAATATAAATATAAATATTATAAGATCAATGTCTTCAGCCATGCTAATTATGCACTGACATTAGTGTTGAACCTAAAATTGAAACTTTAAGTTCCACACAGAAATCACATAATAGGCAAGTGGAAGTCACAATTAAAATTGAACCTAATCTTTCTCCTTTAACCTTCCTGGGTCCTCCTCTGCATTAATGCTGCATTTCCTTAGGCTAGTACAATACGTACCATTTCCCTGATGAAATTTATTTTGATCTAGCAGAAAACTATTTTTGATCCAGCAGAAAATTAATTTTAATCTAGTAGTACAAATCCAAGCAAAGAAATTCATAAACCATCTTAGAGAAATATAAATGCTGTCCTCATAAACAAAAAGGAACCACAGGAAAGAATTTATAAAATTCTCTGATTTATAAATAACTCATTCCAGTATGTAACCTACTCCTCCTAATAGTTAAAAGATTTAAGTATAAATTTTGTTTTATCATCAATAGAAATAGAAACTAGGTGGTCATGATCTTTAGAATAAGTATTATTCATTTATTCAACTAAAATTTATTAAACAGCTAGGCTCTGGTGATAAAGAGTAAATAAAACACATTTTCTGATATTAAGGAACATATAGTCTAGTTTACATAAGAATACATAGGTATATATACATATATATGTATAGAGTCATATATATGTTGTATGTGTATGTATTATATGAATGCATAGTATATGTGTATAATACATATAGAGAGAGAAAGACAGACAGACATAGACATATTCCAGCAGGATTTGGAGAACTGTTCAGAAGATGATTTAATACTCAATCTTTTAAGGTAGAGAAAGAAAAAAAGGCATCTAAAGAAGGGGGAATGGCATCTACAGAGTTGGAGAACAGTGAAACTCCAACATAGATTTGAAACGTAAAGAGAGACATCTGTCATAGCTAGAGAGGCAGAAAGTGATTGAAAAATAAGCTAAATACAGACTGTAAAGGGTCTCAAATGCCATGCTAAAGAGCAGAGGCATCATTCTCTAAGTAAAGAGTTTTTAAAGGTCTTCAAGCAGGATGGTGAGATGATCTGATTGCTAATTTACAAAAATAACACTGTTAAAGGATTATAGGTACTACAGTAAGGAAAATAAAGACTATGTAAAATGGAATTACAATAGTATTATAGCTACTGTGGTTTAAGTGAAATGTAATTACTGATTGTAGTTCAGGTAAATGATGATGAGAACATAAACTAATAGCATAGGAAATAGGAGAATAAAAAATTTTAAAATTTAAGTTGAATTCATAGAATTTGGTGACTAATAGGATAGAATTGCTGATCGAAAAGAAGAAAGAAAAGCTTATCCTAAAGTTTAAGCTTTGGTGACAAGGTAAATTGGTGCAACCATTACTAACAAGTCAGGAGAGGAGCATAGAATGGAAGAGTAATGCTGGGGAGTACATAATGATCCAAGTTTTTAGATACATTAGACTTGAGTTGCCTGTAGAATATTGGAGTAGAAACAATGACGCCACTCAAATACTAGGGCTGGAGCCTAGATAAAGTCTGACTGGCGAGCAAGTATCTAATCCTGTCCATTAGGTTTCATGGGCAAAGGTTTGAGGAAAAATAGGGAAAGGGGATGAACAAGCAGGTTGATGGACACTGGGAAACATCAACATGAAACATCTCTGGGCATACTTAAACAATGTTATTTCCACTTACCTCTTACTTTTCAAAATAAATCAAAACCATACAAAACAAATCCCTTTAGCTTTTTTCCCACAGGTCCACGTCTTTAGTTTTCAAACAAGTGCTCATTTTATCTTCTTCATCCACCTTAAATATTACACTCAGAACTCAAAATAATATTGCAGTAAGTGCTCAATATAATTACATATAGCACTAAATAATCTATCCTAATAGGGCAGCACCAATAATTTAAACCACAGATAATCCTTAAACTCTCAATAAACTGGAAGCTCCAACATCTTAGCCAATAAGAAGTGGTAGGATTGCCTGGGGAACTTTTGCCTCTACCTGTAACTAACGATCTACTAATGAAGATGCTAAAGAGAAGGAAATGGCTGAAAGGAAAGCAAAAGGAGATTAAGCAAGCTCCATTAAATTATAAAATAACAAGATAACAAATGATTCTTCTATATACTACTTGTATTTATCAGATATACAATTTCTTTAAAAATCAACAGATGTATATTGCTTATATTCAACTTGTTTTCTATTTTCTTGAGAACTCAGGAACACATTAGTTACCAGAAATGCAATAGTATATTGTTCTGCCTGTGTCTTTTTTGAAACTCATTTTCCTTTTATTACTACAAACTTATTGTGATCTGGCATTCCCATCTATGAGTTTTATGTATTGTCTTGAGTGGAAATTTTTCCTGTCAGGTGGTGAAGCAAATGTCATAAATTGTTTATGAATGATAAATGCTATTTATTCTGAGTTAAATATGGCATATCATCTGTTCATTTCCTCTCCATCTCAAAACCCTGTTAAAATGTCAGTAAAGCTATAAAAATGGTATTAACCAACAATGACAAAGAGAATAAGAGAGGAGGCAACTGTAGCTAAAACAATTCAACACATTTTTGGCAGACACGAAGCAGATAAAGGAGCAGTTACTGACTTAGCAGCCTGTATGACGTTACAACCTAGATATCTCTCAAGGAACAATATCAAATAGAAGCAAGTCATTCTGTGCCACCGAACACTTAGGAGACTCATTCTTTGGAGGTACCAGGATTGAAAACAAGTGAGTTAAGTAAAAGTGAAACCCTTGGTCCTCAGGTCCCCTCTCTCTCTCCAAAAGCCTACAAGCGAGGCTGCTGCCCCACTATTACTGCTCCCCCAGCCCCTGCTGTCCATTACACCTCATTCTACCCCAGACAGGACTTAGGAGAATCTTTTTGTGAAGAAACAAAATGATGCTAGTGAAAATTTCTCAGTCTTGGCTGATTAGTAAAAAGACTTGATGAGCCCCTCCTCTTCCATCTCCCCTTAGAGTTTCCAACTTATTTTTAAAATACTTTACTCTTAAACATAAAACGAAATACAAGTAGAAGAAGACACTTGACGAAAGCCTTGAATGAAAACTAAAAATGATAACAAACAGAAAAAGAAACTTGAGGAAACAGATATACAGAAAAAGGTAGAAAACATAAAGGAAATTATAATATTTAGAGGAAGATAGAAGATATCACTCCATGAAACAAAAAACAGAAACAATACAAAAGAAAATATCAGAGAACACGAAAGAGTTCTTAAATTAAAATCAATTTTATGTTCATAGCAGGATTATTCACAATAGCCAAAAGGTAGAAATAATCCAAATATCTATCAATGGATGAGTGGAAAAACAAAACGTAATATATACATACAATGGAATAATATTCAGCCTTACAAAAGAATGGAATTCTAATACATGCCACAACATGGTTGAATTTTGAAGAAATTATGCTAAGTGAAGTAAGCCAGACACAAAAGGACAAATATTGTATGATTTTATTTATATGAGATTTCTATAATAGTCAAATGCATAGAGACAGAAAGTAGCACAGTGGGCACCAGGGTCTAGGGGACGGTAGGAATGAGAAGTTAGTATTTAATGGTACAGAGTTTCAATATGGGATGATGAATAAGTCTGGGGATGAGATTAGTGATGGCTGCACAACAATGCACCTAATGCCACTGAGCTGTGCACTTAAAATGGTTAAAATGGTAAATTTCATTTTGTGTATTTTTTACCACACTAAAAAATTTTAATTACAATTTTTAAAGAGTAATACACATATTGGACGATAAATTTGAAAACTCCCAGGAAATAAAAAAAAGCCAAAAAGATTTATTGGCAAAATAAGTAGAAATTGAAGTGTTTTTTTAAAAAAACAACAACAACAACAACAACACAATTTATAACAATATCAGAAAACATGAAATATTTAAGGATAGATATAACAAAATATGCCCAAGATTATTACATTCCAAATACTGCTGAGAGAAATTAAACTAGAAGGACTTCAACTTGATTTCAAGATTTATGATAGAACTACAATAATTAAGACAGAGTAGTATTGGCATAAAGATAGACAAACACATCAGTGGAACAGAATAGAGTCTAGAAAATAGACAGACTTACATATACGTGTGTGTGTGTGTGTGTGTGTGTGTGTGTGTATGTATGTATGTATATGTGTGTGTTTATTCAATTAATTTTTGACAGGTGACAAAATATTCCAACAGGGAAAGGATAGTTTTTTCAACAAATTGTGCTGGAACAAAACTTTGACCCTTATCACAGAGTTTATTCAAAAAAAAAACTTTGACCCTTATCACACAGTTTATTCAAAAAAATTAACTCAAAATGAATTATGAGCCTAAATAGAACAGCCAAAACTATATTTCTAAAAAAACTGAGAATAAAATCTTGGCAAAAATATATAATGAATGCTGTTGTGAATGCAAAATGGTACAACCACTTTGGGAAATCATTTGGTAATACCTAATCATATGACACAGCAATTTTATTCCCAGGTATTTATCTAAGAGAAACGAAAACTGGAAACAACCAAAGTGTCTATCAGCTCATGAATGGATAAACATATTGAGGCTTTGGAATCCTGCTCAGCAATAAAAAGGAACAAACAATTGATATACACAGCATGGAAGAAACTCAAAAGGATTACATTAAGTGAAAGAAGCGAGACACAAAAGCCTACATACTAGTACACACTATATGCTTCTGTTTATGACATTATAAAACAGGCAAAACTGCCAGGAGTAGTGGGACCAGAGGGAATAACTGCAGAAGGGAAGAGGAAAGTTCTTGGAATGATATTGTCATAACTCGTTGAATTGTATGATTAAAATGAGTAAACTTTATTGAATAAAAATTATATCTCAATAAAGCCTATTTTTTAAAAGACAAAGATATACAGAAGACAAAAGAGAAGAAAGTTAGATCATAGAGAATGCAGTCAGCAGTAATGTAATGGCTATGTGGAGAGCCAGATGGGTGATAGAGTAATCCAGGAGATCATTTCATAAACTATATAAATGTCTAACCAATGTACTGTATACTTGAAAGTAATAAAGAAATAAAATGTTTTAAACAAGTTAGGTCAATTTGGGAGGCCTATGAATCACTAACAAGTGATCTAGAAAGAAAGAATAGAAAAACACTATGTTTTCTATTAATCTAATTTGTCCTATTGAAAAATGAACTTGCAGTATGGTACTTAATGCTGCATGACAGAGCATTATTTAAAAGTTTACATTTTAACTTAGCCTTATAAATGTGTGCAGATTTTTGGGGTGTCAGGGAATATTTTAAGATTATTTCTTAAATGATTTTCCTTTTTAAAAACACCCTCTATTTCTATGAAATTAATATAATGCTGCAAATAAAATTAAGTTAATCTTAAGTTATTTAGATCTTAGAACTGGGGCTAGTTTCTATTTTTAGGTGACTATGTGCTGTGTAATTTTTTTAAAAAAAAGAAACTATTTATTATTGAAAATAAATGTTTTTTTAAGCATATTGTCTTTTCATTGCTGTACCTCTGAAAGCCAGCCATTCATCTTTTTTTAAAAACAGTTTTATTGAGTTAAAATTCACATACCATACAACTAATGCATTTAAAATTTATGGTTTGGTGCCAGCCATTCTTCACCTTTTATACAAGTTTCTAATAAGATATGGCAGTAAAAACAATGTGATTCAGTAGAGCAAACTTAGATCCAGTTTTACCATGCCCCAGCTTGGTCAAGAACCTCTAGACCCTTATATCCTCATCTGTAATCAAGAGAGTAAAGTAGGTGACTGCCCTAGTGCTGATTCTCCTTCAAGACCATTTTTTTATTGTTGTTTATTTTTAACTTTAAGTTTCTTGTTAGCCAAACATTGAGATAAGCAGCTCAGAAAAATGTATTTTTCAGTAGAACTGTTGCAACAATGCATTGAATTAAAGATTGGACTGCTAACATCGCAGCATTCAGAAGGCTTTATAAATATAACAAAATTCTTTGAGCCTTTCTTGAAAAAAAGACAATTTCTTTTTATACACTTCAAAGTGAGAAAATAAAGAGAAAAATGTTAGTCACATATTGTGTTTAACTTAGACAAGCTTCTCTAACTTTACCTTTCTCGTTCCTAAAAGCAAATATGAAAAATATGGTGAAGGAATAAGAGGTACAAATTAGTAATTACAAAACAGTCAAAAGATATAGAGTAGTATAGCATAGTGAATATAATCAATATTATTGTAATGATTATGTGTAGTGCCAGATGGGTGCTAGAGTAATCAGGGGGAATACTGCATAAATTACAGAAATGTCTAACCATTGTACTATATACCTGAAACTAAAAACAACACCACACCAACAACAACTATGTAGAAAGCTGAATAGACTTGGAAATACTTTCAAGAAATATATTAAAGTCAGTGCTTCAGCTAAATAACTTAATCAAAAATATAAAAAATATTGCCTAAAGAGTTTTATTGAAGTAAAAAAATGAAGAGTTCCTATCAAGGCCTTCATTTGTGTATTTTCTCTCATAGGACAGAATTAAAGTTAGATTTGGAAATAAATATGCCTATATTTCTAAAAAGCTTACAGGGATCTGTTAGTAAATAGGTATTATTATGAGTTGAATTGCATCCCCCAAAGAGATATGTTGAAATTCTAACCCCCAGTTTCTCAAAATGATCTTATCTGTAAACTAGGTCATTGCAGATGTAATCAGTTAAGATGAGGTCATACTGGAGTAGGGTGGGCCCTTAATCCAATATAACTGATGTCCTACTAAGAAGTGTAGAAGACAGATACACAGGGAAGTTGGCCATGTGAAGACAGAGGCAGAAATTAGAACAGTAAGCCAAGAAACACCTGGGGCTTCCAGAAACTGGAAGAGGCAAGGAAGGATCCTAGTGGCTTTGGAGGGGGTATGACCTTGTCCACACCTTGATTTTCTACATCCAGCCTCCAAAAGTATAAAAGAATACATTTCTATTGTCTTACACCACTCAGTGGTATTTTCTTACAGCAGCCATAGGAAACTAATATAAATATACAGCCAAATCTTACATATATACACACATACACATACACACACACAAACTGAAAGTGAACTCTCATTTTAGTCAAGTTATTGGATTTCTAGATATCTAATATAATCATCAAGTATAAGGGTACAAATTTGAGTAATTAATTATAATAAAGCATACTGCCTTAAACATTTATACAATCTGTTTAAGACATGACATTTCCAATTTTTTTTGTAGTGCAAGGGAACTGAGATAAAAAGGAAAGAAAAGGCATATTTTCCCAAGGGAGAAATAACACAATATCTTTGAGAGATATAAAACAGCCTCTCAAAGGATTAAAAACCCAAAAGAAAACAGCTACAAGAAAACTATTTCAAAATAGTCAGCTAAGTTACAGCATTTGTTATTAGAAAATCCATTTATGTCTCAAAATAAGAACTTGATAGCAGTAATAATTTATTTTGTAATTTTATAATGAAACCTAGAGAGAGAATTTTTATAAGACAACTCTAAATATGAAAACCCTGAACAAGAATGTGATAATATTTTTCATGTCTATTGACACTAGATTTAGTATATGTGATCTTATTTTTTTTGGAGAAAAATTTCAAACTTCATTTAAATATATTATAGAGACTTAAAGATATGAAGAGATAGAAGACTCAATATCATAAAGGAGGCATAGTCCCAAATTGATTAGCATGGTTAAAGGAGTTCAAATAAAAATCACAAGACTTTTACATGAAATTTGACAAAGTGTTTTAAAAATTTACATAGAAGAACAAATAGTTGAGAATAGCAAAGATACCCTCAACTCTCTTCCCCTTATTTAGTTTGACAAAACCATAACTCTAGTTTAATTCAAGTCTGCTTTCTCTATTTTTGTACCAACACAACTAAATGTGGCTAGAGAAAACATTTATATTCATCATCACTAATATCAAGTGCACCTTAATGCTGTCTGTCAATCACATTATGTATACATATATGTATGTATGTATAGATTTTATTGGTAATGTCTCTGAGAAAAATTTTAGGAAGTCATGAGTACTGCAGGTCTTAACTTGAAAATTAAATTCAAATATAGCATCCCTGCTTGTTGTCTTTACAGTGTCATATGGATTCTTCAAAGCTACAGACAGTTCATAATCACTCTCCATATTTAGATCAAAACCCCTCCAAAGAAATAACCCATCTTTTTCTATTCCATTCTCAAGTCTCATCCAAGCTTAGTGATCAATTTTACTTTCATCTCTTTTGCCACTTCCAAGCAGAGCTCTGCTGTGACATCCAGCATGGATGACCACAACCATCCTATCCTGGGAGGACAGGAACATCCTAAAAAGCAATACCACTACCAATAGTAAAAACATGGAAGAGCAAATATTATGTCAATTTGGAGTTATAGTCTTCAGAATTTTTCATTCACAAATAGCTTCCAAATGTAAAGCTTGTGAGAAACTTGGTATTTACCAAAGAATTGACTGAAGACGTTAATGATAACCAGGCCCACCAGACCAGTTCAGACACACTTATCTCTGCGGCCTCATAAATAAATTGTATCAGCAGATTTGTCAATCATGTTAAGTATGTCAGCGGCATATATTCTAAAACACGTTAAACAATTTGGTAATCACTATTAAAGAATAGCCTTCACTATGAGATAGTAGAGGTAGATTTTAAAAGTGTAGATTCTAGAGTCAAACTCCTTAGGGTTTAATCCTGACACTAGCACTTACTAGGTTTGTAATTTTGAGCAATTATTTTCTCTGTACATCATTCTTCACCTGTCAAACAAGGGTAATAATAGTGATCACCTTATTAGGTGGTTTCAAGGATTAACTGAATAACCATAAAATACTTATAAGAATGCCTGGCACACAGAACTACACTATACAGGTTAGTTTTTAATCATAAACATTATAAAAAATATTTTAGGCAGTGAAATAAATATAAGCCCTGGAAAATTCTGAGAAGGTACTACTATACAAGGAAGGAAGGAATGAGGGAAGAAAAAAAGGCAGGCAGGCAGGCTAATATTTGTTCTGTCTGGAAAATATCACCTTAAGAGATGTTATCCCTTTTGCTTTCTCATGTAGCTTCTACTAACACTATCCTCAGCACATCAATAAGAAAAAGTATTGATAAAATATAATATCCATGAAGTTCATTTACCCTGTGCAAATAAATTAGAGCCATATTCTCTATATATTAACATGAGGTATGAGGTATTCTTACTTAAGCAATGTTTTTCTTAGCATTTACCCCCACCTTCTTCAAAGCAGAGTTGGAAGGAAGGATCTTATTTAAGCCATACATCACTCACTCTATTATTCTTGATTATTAGGTTGTGGTCCTTGCTCCTGACCAGGTGATATCCAAGAGATAACCAGAAGTATTAAATAAGCATCAGTTAGTGTGAGAATAACATATAGCAGTTGGCATGAATTGGCTTAGGAAAACTTGGAAAATTTTAAAAAATTATAAGGATAAATAGTTCTCCAGGTCCCAGGAGTGTATACTACTCAAGAAAAGCTGTGTATAATCAATAGGACATGTAATAACAAATGTTGGTGAGGGTGCAGAGAAAAAGGAACCCTCATACACTGCTGGTTGTACTGTAAATTGGTACAGCCACTATGGAAAACAGTATGGAGGTTCCTCAAAAAACTAAGAATTGATCTACCATATGATCCAGCAATCCCTCTACTGGGTATTTACCCCCAAAGACTTGAAAACCCATATCCAAAAAGATATTTGCACACCGATGTTCATAGCAGCATTATTCACAGAGGCTAGATCATGGAAGCACCCTAAGTGTCCTACAATAGATGACTGGATAAAGAAGCTGTGGTAGATATATACAATGGAATATCACTCAGCCATAAGAAGAGATAAAATACTGCCATTTGCGACAACATGGATGGACCTTGAGATAATCATGCTAACCAAAATAAGCCAGACAGAAAAAGATAAAAATCACATGATATCACTTATATGTGGGATATAAACCTTAAAGAAACAAATGAACATGACAAACAGAGACTCGTGGACATTGACTACAGACTAGCTACCAAATTGTAGTGGGGTGGTAGACAGGGTAAAGGGGGTCAAATATGGAGTGACAGAAAGAAATCTAACTATGAAAAGTGAACACATGGTATAAATATATATATGCCTTAAATATATATATGCCTTATATGTTAAAGTATACAGTTGAAACTTATTGGATTTCATTTTTCAATGTTACCATAAAATAATAATAATAATAATAATAATAATAATAAAAGAAAAAAAGAAAAGCTATGGCTCTTCTGAGTCATTTCCAGCCAAAAAAAAAGAAATCATCGCACAGGATACCCATCTAGGCCAAAGGTGGTTCAGGACCACATAAATTAAAAGCCAGTTGACAGAAAAAAGTAAAAATAAACAAACAAACAAACAATATAAAATAAAATAATATAAAATAATATAAAGTAAAAGCTAGTTGGTTATGGTAAACAAGACCATTTTAGTAGGTACCTGGGGTGATATTAGGCTGGTACACACCCCTTTGCTCTACAAACTTCCCTAGACATGGCTGAATTCCTGGAATTTACATTTGCTTGTTCCCTGCTCTCCTGTCCAAGGTTGAACACATGACCCTAGTCATGCCAATTTCTTTGTCTTTATCTCTCTCTAAGAATTGGCACTGAGAGATAAGAAGCTGGGCTGTTTACTTGAAGTGAGGATGAGTATACTCAGGAACAGGGGGACAGCTGTCTTTGGCCTTTTTTTACTAAAGCCACAAAGTACTTCTGCAGAGAGAGAGAGGGAGGGAGAGATTTTTGAGGTTTCTAGAGGAGCTAAGAAACATCTCAGTCTCAAATATTAGTAGGACTTGGGGATATAGAAGATATAAAAAAAATAGAGCATAGGCATAGTACATAAAAGAGCAAAGCATGTATGGGAACCATAAGAACACAATTAACTGGAACAAAAGTTTATGTTAACAAATTGGATATAAACAGCACCTCGCACAGAGTCTAGAGCTTGGGTATTCAATAACAGTAGTAGTAGTTGTTGTTGTTGTTAGAAGAGCAAGATAAGTTTGCATAGGTAGAGTAAGACTACATTCTAGAGGACCTTGAAGTCCGGGCAGTTAAGACTTTGCAAGTCACTGAATGTTTTTGAGGAGGAAAATAATTTGATTCAGTAAAACAATTTAAAACACTTAAGTATGACTTGGAGAGAGAAGGGGCACTCCAAATGGCGTAGATGATAGAGGCTCTGTTCATCCTTCTGGCAACTAAATCAAAATTGTGATACAAACAAGGAGCAGCAGCAAGGAAAAATTGCCTGGGATCTTGATTAACAAGCCATAAAACTAGAGAGAAGTCCAAGAAAGCATCTTTCAATGGCAGAAGGTAGGACGGGGTGAGAATGTGAGGCAACCTGGTCTTGAGTGGCTGAGTTGGAAGCTGCAGCAGCAGCAGTAGCAGAAGCCTCTTAAAGAGCCAGAGCTGCATCCATGAGCAGAGTTTGCTGTGATGAACTTGCTCACTCTGAGCACTAGTACCGATTTGGCTGCGCAAAGGGGGCACCAGGGATTTACAGGGAGACATTGTCAGAGTGAGGGCCCAGGCGAGACACACTTTGTACAAAAGTTCTGGCAGTATCCATTGTTCCCTGTTGAGCCCTCCCCCACCCCTCCCAGTGTGCAGACATAGAGCTGCCATTGCCCTGAGGTCATCAGACTGGATAACAGAGGTGGCTCTGCCCAGAGCTGAAACCCTGCCTCCCCCAACTCGTGGGCCCACCCAAGCCACATCCAGGTACATCCTCAGGGAGTCAGGTGTTCCTTGCTGAGCAGCACCTAGACTCATACTGGAGGCATCTGGCCTCGGTTTCTGGTGTGTCCTTTTGAGGCAACTATAAGCACAGCATCTGTAAATTGCTTGCAGAATTTTAAAAGATGGCTCTTGAGGGGCAGAGGCTTGAGATAAATTTGGTCTGTAGCTGAACCCCTCTCAGGACTGTGCCACTGAATACCTACTTCACAAATCCACACTAATAAGACTGGGAGACTTAGAAGCTTTGCTTAGTACATAGAAATAGACATGGAAAGGCAATTGAAACAGGAAGACAAAGAATAAGAAACCATATAAGAAAAGAGAACAGAGATCCAGATATAATGGAGTGAAGTAATCTAACAGGTGCAGAGTTCAAAACACTGGTTATAAAATGCTCAATGAACTTTTGGTTAAACTCAGTGAAAACTTCAACAAAGAGATAAAAAAGATAAAAAATGGAAATGGAAATTATAAAAGGGAACCAGTCTAAAATGAAGAACATATTATCTGAGATGAGAAGTATATTAAATGGAATAAACAAAGAAATAAACAGAGTGAATAAAGAAAAGGATCAAATATTCTATCTAGAAGATGGGAAAGCCAAGAACACTCAATCAGAATGGCAAGAGATAAGATGCCAAGACTATAAAGATTATTTAAGGAGCATATGGGACACTATTAAGGGTCCAAATATCCATTTGATCAGCGTAACTGAAGAAAATCAAGATGTTGAACATCTGTTTGAAGAAATAATGATGGAAAACTTCCCTAACTTAGTGAAGGAAATGTACATAAAACCCCAGGAAGCTCAGAGAATTCCAAAAAACAGGGATCCAGAGGCCCACACCAAGACACAACATAATTAAAATGCCAAAGGTTAAATACAAAAAAAAGACTATTAAAAGCAGCAAGGGAAAAACAGATAGTTACTTATAAGAGAACACCCATAAGACTGGCAGCTAATTTCTCAAAAGAAACTATGCAGGAAAGAAGGGCTTGGCAAAAAAAATATTCGATATGATGAAGACCCAGGATCTACAACCAAGAATAATATACCCAGCAAAGCCATCATTTAGAGTTGAGGGACAGATAAAGAGATTCTCAGACAAAAATAAGCTAAAGAAATTTATTACCAGGAAATATTGGAGGAACTTCTTTAAGGAAAAAAAAAATACATGTATCAAAAACAGGAACAAAGAATGGTAACAATTACATTTCTATCAATAAGTACCTCAAATGGAAAAGAAGTGCTCCAACTAAAAGATGAAGGGGATGAATGAAAAGGAAAACAAGACCCCTACATGTTGCCTGTAAGAGACTCACTTCAGATTAAAAGACACACACAGATTAAAAGGAAGGGGGTGGAAAAAGATATTGCTTTGATGGACCTAGAAGGTATTTAAGTCAGACAGAGAAAGACAAACACTATATGATTTCACTTATATGCAGAATCTAAGGAATAAAAAGAATAAACTAATCAAAAACAGACTCACAAATATAGAGGACAATTTGGTGATGGACAGGGGAGGGGGGTATAGGGGGCTGGGAGAATGGGGTAAAGGTTAAAGAAGTACAAATTAGTAGCTGATGGATGGTCACAGGGATGGGGAGCACAGCAGAGGTAATGTAGTTAGCATTAATATGATGGCTAGATGGAGGGTCAGGGGAGGGAAGGAGCAATTGGAGGAATTGTTTTATAAACTATATAGATGTCTAAGCAATGTACTGTATACTTGGAACTAATTAAAATAAATTTTTTTTAAAGGAAGGAAAATAAAGAATGACTTGGAGAAAGTGATGATAGAATGGGTAGTGAGAGTATTTTACAGATTTTTTATAGTAAAGGTAAAGAGAACTTTAGGATGGTCAAGTAGAAATAAAGGATATTTTGGGGGACTTAAAAAATGTAGAAAGGCCTCAGGAACTGATTAGTGATGTACAAGTAATAAAGGAGGGGGAAAATTTATAAAAAATACTTTAAAACTCATTGTATTATGTATTAAATATTACTAAATTAATCTTTTATTTTATAGATTCTACAAGTGTTATGATATTGGAATGTTTCTTCTGAATAAAGGGTACACTCATTCTGGATGAAGTTGCCCACTGATCACACCAAAACTAAGCTGAAATGTGATGTAGGAAGGAACCAGGGATTTCTCCTCGGCCATGAACAGCTTTTAACTGAACACGTAGGTGGTGATAATGTTAAATATATGACACAAAATCACAGACTCTTTTTACTCATAAGGAATTTCTTTGGCATACATGCCAGCTACCAGCCACTTCCAGCCCTGACTATGCTTTTCACAGCTTCTGCTGTGTAGATGAAATTTTAGATAATGTTCTCGTAGTAGCATTCAAAATGTTCTTTTATCATGTTAAGTACTATTTATGGTAATTGGAAGTTATATTTCTCTCTTGATGATCTCGTTAGGTCTACTGCTGCTGGGGCTGAGCAGAGAGAAGAGGGAAAATAAAGTGGTGCTTCCTGGTTGCTAAAAAAATTTCGGTCAAAAATCACAGAAATTATAAAAAATGTTAGAAATCAGCTTTACGGTCACAGTGTACTTCAGTCAATCATAGGGTAGCTCATTTAGTAGTCATTGGTACATTGTAGAGTCAAAAATGCATTCCTGGTTTAAGGTTTGGTTTTCAGAAGGTAGTATAATATGTAAAGAACATGGGATGAGAAGTCAGAAAACATAGGTTCTGACAGCAGATTTATCTCTAACTATGAAGACAGAGACAGGGCCAACTGACTGTCCTCAAGAATGTCCCAATTTCTCAATCTGGCACGTTCAAGGAATTACATGAAGGCCATGTAACTAGAGCTTGCTGGCACCAGATGAGTGGGACAGGTTAGAAAATATATTAGTGGGCTATAGTAATGAGTTAAATTTTTTCAAGTGTAATGGTAAGAATTGTAAATAGGAAAATAACATTGATTTATGTTGTTAAAAATTATTCAGACTGCTGTGTGGGGAATAGATTGAGGACATCGAAAGTGAAAGCACTGTCCCAGAAAGGGAGACTGTTGTGTAGGTCTGGGCAAGAGAAGATGGTGGCCTGGGTTACTGTGATTACACTGGGGTGGAGGAGAAGAAGACAAATGAGAAATGGTTATAAAGGGAAATGACAAAACTTGCTGATGGATGAGATGTAGAAGGAATCTGAAATAAAGCTTGGGATTCTAGCTTAAGCACCAACTGGGGAGTGGAAGTATCTTTTTCTGAGGTGAGGAAGACTGGGAGAGGAAAGGATGGGGAAGTGGGGATAGGAAAGCAGCACTTCAGAAACAAGTGGAGAGCTGGGATTCCATTGGAAACATGCCGAGTTCACGATGTTGAAGAAAGGATGTCCAGTAGGTGATTTAATATAAACACCCAGAGCAACGTATAGTTTGTACTGTTTTAAAAAATTCTCCATCTATAAGTTACCATGGTTGATACTTTATTTTAAAAATCAACCTTGGTTACTCAGTACTTAATCAAAAAAAAGAAATTACATTAACAAACCTATTTTCAGTAATATTAAGTTCATTAATAAAGTTTTCAAGCAATGAATAAAAAGAACCATATTTATGTTTAGAAACAGATGATTTCAGAATGTTCTGAATGTTAAGAACATGTTCTACTGTAGTTTGTTTAAACCAAAAAAAAAATTGCGAACAATTATTGATGGGTGTCATTTTAGTTCAATAAAGTGATACAGCACTTTCAAATTTTAATTAATTAATTAATTAATTAATTAATATTTAAAAGATTTAAATTAGGTAAAATATTAAAAATAAACCATTAATTAAAACTCTCTATAGTAAGAAAACACATGATAACAAAAATTTATTTTTAAAAGAAACTTCAAGAGTCATCTCAGATTTAGGCCATCTATAGTACTTTTGCAACAATCATTAATATTTAAGATGATGACATGAATGTTCTTAAATCATCAAAGAACAAATTGAATTCCAACAGCAAAATACTAAGACTGTGAAAGTGGAATGATTTACTTCAGAGATGCTCATCAGTGAGAAATAAAAAGTTTTCTGGTTAATCTTTATTAATTATAAATCAAATTAATTATAATGTAAAATTCCAATTAATCAAGATTTGTCTCATTTTAAATTATGTTTAACTAAACATATAAATTATTTCCAAATATACTTTTTCTTCCTTAGAAAGAGTCATGTATCTGAAAGTGATTTGGTATCAAATTAGATTAATATTACAGATTAACAACTTTAGTTTTTCCATTTAGAATACATATTATATGGGTTTTTAAATAGTGTACTTAAAATAAGCCAGTAAGCATATGACAGAAAGAATGCAAATGAAATCACAGAGATAAGTTTAGCTAGTATATTCTACTCTCATAGAATGTCTTCTTAATCTAGCATGCTATTGGCAGAGTCTTTTCATACCAGAAGCTACCATCACACATCCAGCTCACACAAATGGCATTTTACTAGTACATTTACTTTTATTTATACACTTTCTTTACATTTGTACAACTAAGCTTTTCTTAAATCTCATTTGTACTTTCTGTATTTCATCTATCAGCCTTCTACCATGATTTGCTAGTGTGATGAGTGTGTTGTATTTCTTTCATACAGAGCTGCCTTTATAGGCATATTCACACATTTAAACCTAAATGAAATCAAGTAAAATATACCAAAGAAAATGGAAGAATATGTTCACCAAAACGTGTAAAGAATGTTCATGGAAGCTTAATTCACAATTTCTAAAACTTTAAAAATAAAAATAACAATTGTCCCTCAACAATAGGATGGATAAATTCATATAATAGAATACCATACAGCTTTAAAAGTGTACACACCTCAGCTACACACAATAATATGGATCTATCTCAGAGAACTGATGTTGAGCTAAAGAATCAGGTACACACACAAACTGAAAACATATACTATAATTCCATTTATATGAAGTTTAATAATAGGCAAAACTAATCTATGTTGATAAAAATCAGAACAGTGGTTGCTGGGTTGGGGAGGTGTTATTGGCTGGCAAGCAACTTGATGGGATGCTGGAAATGTTCTATACTTTGATCTAGGTGATGGTTACACAAGAATACATACACATGTAGAAATTAGTGTGCATGAACATGTACCTACACACGTAGAAAACAAATGTTAAGATTAGTCCATTTTACTACATGGATATTGTACTTCAATAATTTTTTAATTCAGTAGTAAATTGTGGTACATTCTGCAATAGACAAACAGGAATTTAAAAAAAGAATAGAACTATATGAACCAAATGGAATGATATCCAAAGATATTAAACAAAAAAAGCAATTTACAGAGAAGTTCATTTAGCATGATCCTACTTGTGTCTATGTTTTAATAAATATATATATGATTATATATATATGGACAATATATGAAAGGATATACAGGAAACTTGATAATAATTACCTCAGACTAGTGGGGTGTGGGACTAAAGTTTGGGGTTTTTACATAGGCTGTACTTTTTATACATTTAACCAAACTTAAAAGGCATCATTAATTTTTCCTGTGTTTTTAAATTTTCACTAGGTTGAGCCATATGAAGTTCTCATTTTTTATAAGTCAAAAAATTAAGAGAATAGTGACAGTTTCATACAACTCTATCTAAAAATGAGCATATAAAAACGTTAGATAAAACCATTCAGACATTACTAATTCAGAATCTAAAATAATTTGCACGTCAACATAAAAAGCATAACTCAAACCCAATATGATTTGATTATATATTTGAGTTTAACACTTGTTACCTGAAATTAACTTAATAAACCCTTTTTTAATTGATTATAATTTGAACTCTTCACAAACTAATTATTTCTAATAGTTTCTGAACCTACATGATAGTATTATATAAATATGATGCAATTTGAAATTGGAAAATCTGGGGTCAGACCTCAGTTCTTTCACTGGCTCTCTGAGTGAGGATAAGCTGCTTGATTGCTCTAGACATTAATTTTCTTTAATATAACATGGAGAAAATAATGCCTGACCAATAAGATTGCTCAAAAGATTAACTTGTTGATGCATATAACAGCACTTTGGAAAGTACAAAACACTACCCCAATGTAATCATTATTGTTTTAATTGGGGAAAGAGAATAGCCTACATTTGTTCTAAAGAGATCAAGTTTACAGTACCTATGTTGCATTTTATGTTATTCTAGATCAGTGGTTCTCAAATCTTAGATCTTAGGATGCCTTTATACTTTCTGTGATGTAAACTTTAGCTATTAACATTTACTGTAATATAAATTAAAACAAAATTTTAAAAATATTTAAAAATAATAGTAATAAACCTATTACATGTTAACATAAATAACTTTTATGAGATATAGCTATTTTTTAAACAAAAAAAATCAGTGAGAGGAGAGATATTATTTTACATTTTTGCAAAGTTCTTTAAAGTCTAGTTTAATACAAGACAATTGGATTCTCATATTTGCTGCATTCCATCTGTAGTTTTTCTTCCCCCTCATAATGACAAGTTCAATTCATTTATTTTTTCTGAAAAGTTCTGCCAAATACCCAAGTTTGAATAACCACAGTTTGTATTTCAGTGGTTCTTTCAAGTCAACACAATGTTGCATGGAAAAAACTGGCTAGTGCAGCCTGAAACTCAAACAGCTAGCGCTCCTTCTCGAGACAACTGACGGATGGATGGGCTTTCATACTTCAGTGTGCAGCCACAGCGCTTTACATAGACTTCCCAGGACAGTCAAGGCTAAAAATTTAACAAAATTTGTAATTTTCACCACTTCAACAAGAAACTTCTTAAGTGAGACTGAACTTCCTTCTCACTGTGAGTGCACAGAGGTGAAGAACACAGTGACACCCTCAGAGCACACTTTAGAGTTTTGCTTTGCACTGAGGCACCAGTGGTCCTCACCACCATGACTTTTGTATCATCAGTGCAAAATCAGTGAGGAGAACGACACAGAAAAAAAAAGACAAATGACATCTTAATATCATTATGAAAAAAGTCGGACCTTTCAGGCTGAGGGAATCTCAGAAGCACACCAAGACCTGAAGGCCACACTTTGAGACAGCTGAGCTTAAGAGGACAGACACGTTTTACCTAACTCGGAGCCAAACCTAATGAAACTGCTTAAAATAGTCATGGTTAGCCCAATCATGTTCAAGAAGTAAATGACTTGTGCTATGTAGTCCTAATCTTCACTACTGAGATGCAAATACTGCTTTTCATCCATGCTTGCATTCTTGTGGAAAATAAAGTACAACAATTTCTTGGCACTCTGTACCTTCCTCTACAAAAAAATCAAAAAGTCCTTCTACACTCTAAGTGCTCCTCTTAATTCATGCATTCAATTCTGCCATTGTGTAAGAGCAAGCTGAAAATATCTGCATAGCCAGAGGCTATATCTATGCATGGTTCATTAATATTAAGCAAATAAAGTTATCAAGTGTAGGGCAATGTGGAGTTAACTGTTTACCCTCCTCCCAGGAGAAGAGTAAAAGTTTACTCTACTTCTAGGAAAATTAGCCTGTGGGTTTTAAGGCACTTAGGACAAGCTTCTGCCACCTTTATCCAATCATTCTTCCAAAAATAATAGCAGAAGCTCTGAGACAGGCAGTCCCCAAGAGAGGCCCAACCATCATTCCTGGTGGTAGCTCCACTCACTATCCAGACTCGGCCCAGACTCAGTGCTAACTTGGAGAACAAAAATGGGGAACTAAGGTAAAGAGGAATCATAGCAGTTTGATGTCAAAGAGGAAAAGTGTGGCAGCAAACATGGGAATATGAATTTAACCAGAGAGATGGGGAGGATGACATCCAGGGAGCAGGAATTGGGAGAAGAAATAAAGAATTAAGAGGAAGCACCAAATACGGGTAGAAAGTAAATACATTACTGAATTTTCTCTTTAAAAGGTTTGCTCATTGGTAGTTCCTATAATTCTGATTGCAGAGACTGTACATGTGACTAACTGAGAGCATGCCAACCACCATCAACCAAGGCAGAGAGACAGGTAGAGCAGGGTTTCTCAAGCCTCAGCGTTAATGACATGAGCCAGATAATTCTTTGTTATGGAGGCTGTCCTGTGCATAGGATATTTAGCAGGATCCCTAGCTGCTACCTACAAGATGCCAGTTTCTCCCAGTTGCAACAACCAAAAATGTCTCCAGGAGTTGCCAGATGTCCTTGGGAAGGGGGATAGGTGAGGTGACAAAATTGCCCCTGGTTAAAAAAACCGCTGCTCTACATATGTGACTCACTCACTCTCACACTCACACACACACACACACACACACACACACACACACACACACACACTCAAACTTTATTCTTTTCAAGGACTAAGAGTTGCTTTGATTTTTTTTTTTAAATGAAACTTCAAAACTATAAGTCCAGGCCAAATTTCTGGGAATAGTTTCAAATTCTGCCTAATACTTTACTGGCTACCAAGGGACTCCTCCTTGTGATCTACAAGAGTCAGCCTTCCTGGGTCCTGTTACTGTTCTACAGCTAACTCCTTGTGTCTCAGTTTCATCATTTCTCAAATGGGTGAAATAGTACCTCACCTACCTATGTACAGGTGATTATACGGATACAATGAAAGGAAATGTAAAAGTGCTTTGAAAAGATAAGAGAAAATATAATCAGACATAATTAAGTCTTCATGGTATTTGCAAAATCAGAAACCCATTAACAAACAACCTTAAAGTATGTGTTGCCCTTTTCCACTTTTAACTATGTATGATTTGCCTTGCCAGGGTAGGAGTGGGACCATTTGCCACTAAAAATACCAGTCCTTTGCTACTGCTAGTGCAGAAAACAAATGTGATCTAATTCTATAAAAAATACTTCAGGCAATCACTGATTTCAGCCACTTAATTTGTAGATCATCTTGTTCTTTGCAAACTGTAGCCCAAATCTTTCACCACAGTCTCAGCGATGCTGCCATGGCTGTGGTTATAATAATAATAAAAAAAAAACAAATACAACTTTAGAATCTTTTCAGAGATTCTGTGGATTTATTAGTGAAGGGAGGGAAGAAGTTGTAAAAGTCATAAACAGTTTTAAGAGAGATGGATCTAAATAACTTTGTGACATAAAGGTGTTATTAGTGAGTGAATAAGCTTGAGGATTTTAGGAGCCACAAGAAGAGAGAGGAGCAGAAATGAAAGTTGGAAGATTGCTAAAATAAGCCTCATTTATTTGAGAATTTTCAAGAGTACAAGAAATTAGAAATGTTCACCATCTTTCTCCCCATGCTCCCTGCACTAAGCAGCCCCCATCGCTATCCTACACCATTCAAATATTCTTTCTTAGCATAGGTGTCTACAATTTATGTAAACAATTACTCATGGATAGAAATAAAAGTTGTTCCTAGTTTATCTTTCTTTTTTATTTATAAATAAAACTGAGTAAACACCATCAAAGAAAATCGTGTATATCTATATTTCCTTAGCACACATTCTTGGTTATGAAGTTTCTGGATCCAGGGGAATACACATTTTTAAAGCTTCATTTTTGATAACACAGTTTGTGAGCAATTCTCTCTCTTTAATTATAATGGTGCCATCTTGCTGTTCTAGATATATCTGAACCACTTAGCACTTGAGCACATGCCTAATGATACTTGATATACATTCTAATTTTGAGATTGTCCAAAGGAATGTTTACATGATCTTCGAATTCAGAAGTTCTCTAAATATAAAGATCACAATTGTAACTGTTCTTTGTCTTCTTTTTCAGGATTACCACTTGTGCTCTATACGTCCTTAAGTGTGCCATGTCTGTTCCAAATAATCAAAAGAGAAATTGTTAAAGCGTTCTTCCTGTAACTCTACCCTCTGAAAACAAGCTTCTTCACTTACTATGCTTCATCATTTTTTCATCTTATTCAATTGCGTCCTCCAGTTTCCATCCCTCCATACAATTATGTCTGCAATTGTATTAGGCAATTCTATTAAGAGGTTAGGCTGGACTTTACATATTTTAAAATAAAGCATGAAGAAAAGTTTTACTGTACATACTATACAACAAAAAGCAACACAATTCTAACTAGCCATGTTTCCCACAGAAACCATTTTTAAATGGAGTTTACTGTTGTCCATTAAAACAGACAAACTTTCTCTTTCCTTCTGGGGATGACCTTTAGCTCAATCTCATTATTTCTTTCTCTCCATACACATCAAACAACTAAGAATATTAATATCATCACCCAATGTTCATCTCATCATATTTAACTATAGTTGTCTACAAATAACTTTATAGAAAACATAAAGAGGCAGCAGCATAACATTTGATTGTGACTATTAGATGAAACAGTAGCTATAATTGCATTTTCCACCTGTTTCTCTGCTTCGGTTAATGGTGGATGGCATGCTCTCAACTAGTCACATGTAAAGTCTCTGCCATCAGAATTATATAAACTACCGATGAGCAAAACTGGACGGCAGGTCCAAATCCTGGCCCCTTATTATCAAGGTGATCTAGTCCATGCTACTCTCTGTACCACAGTTTCTTCAATTTAAAAATGGGTATAATAATGCTGTAACCTACTTCAGAGAGTTATTGTGATAAATTACTATGTTAGAACAGTGCCTGGCACAGAGTGAATTCTATGTAAACATTAGCTAGCACTATTTTTGTTTAATCTCAAGGGACAAGAAAGGGGCCCTACAAAATGACTGAGCAGATTTCCAATCATCCTGGATAGGTGGAGATCTTGAGTCATATTTAATGTGATGTAAAAAAAAATACAGAAATGTGACATTCCTTGTATATGAATGTCAAAGAGCAAATTCATACCAGATACCATGATTCTGTTGTCATAGTTCACCTCCATAATATTTCTCTCCATATCCTGGGTCAGACTTATAATTTTCATACCTTTTTTAAATGCCTTAGTTCCAACCTTCTCAATGTTACTCATAACAAGAATAGACCTTGTCTCATCTTAAACATGTTTATGCTTCAAACTCCTCTTTGAGAAATTTTCAATGATAAGTCTCTATTGAAAGCAAAGGGAACCGAGAAAAGGAAAAATTGAATAGACTGAAACCACATTTCCACTAAGAAAAGTTTTTATCTTTTTTTGAAATATTCTATATTTCCTAATGTATGAGCATATGGTTCTTCCTGCCAATAAATTACAGTATTTTTACGCATTTATATTTATAAGCACATCACACTCCTGTCCTCCTTCCCCTCACCTAAGCTGTATTAGGATTCTCCAGAAAAAGAGAACCAATAGGATGTATATAGAGAGAGAGATAGAAATGTATTTTTAAAAAGATGGCTCATGCAGTTGTTGGTGCTGGCAAGTTTAAAATCTGCAGGGTAGGCGGGCAGGCTGGAGACCCAAGTTGATATTGCAGTCTTGAGTCTGAAGGCACTGTGTCTGAAGGCACTGTGGAGGTGGAATTTCTTCCTCTGGGAGGAGGAGGAGATCTGTCGTCTTCTTCGTCTTCGTCTTCGTCGTCGTCTCCTCCTCCTCCTCCTCCTCCTCCTCCTCCTCCTCCTCCTCCTCCTCCTCCTTCTCCTTCTTCTTCCTTCTTCTTCTTCTTCCTTCTTCTTCTTCTTCCTTCTTCTTCTTCTTCCTTCTTCTTCTTCTTTCTTCTTCTTCTTCTTCTTCTTCTTCTTCTTCTTCTTCTTCTTCTTCTTCTTCTTCTTCTTCTTCTTCTTCTTCTTCTTCTTCTTCTTCTTCTTCTTTCTTCTTCTTCTTTTGAGGCCTTCAACTATTGGATAATGTCCACTCACATAATAAAGGATAATCTACTTTACTCAAAGCCTACTGATTTAAAAGTTAAACACATCTAAAAAATACCTCATAGCCATATCTAGAGGTGCTTATCTTATCAACCATAGCCAACCAAGTTGACACATAAAATTAACCATCATATAATCTTTCCCCAATCTACACAGAAAAAAAATGATTTTGTATTTCAGACCCTGTCTAGGCTGACTCCACCCTTTAATGCACATTATTAGACCCTAGACCCCTTCTGATATCAGGCGTGAGGAGACATAAATTTCATCTAGGTGCACATTTGTAGATCCTTAAGGTTTACAAAATATGTTTATGGATACATCTCATGTAATCTTCACAACAAAACATTACTGTAGTTTTCATTGACCAAAGTTAGACCAGAGGGGATATTAGGACATGTCCAAGACTGTAGAGTTAAGAGATGACAGAGCCAGGAACAGTCAGACCTTCTGACTTTGAGGTCCTTGAGATCAAATACACACCGTGGACAGAAGTGTCACAGGTTCTCAAGGATAGCAGCTATTTTACTATTCCCCAATTAACCTACAAATAAAATATACAAAGGTCAAGGTACCCAGCTTATTCCCCAGGATGGGAATATAAAGCCGTAAATGAGTTTAGGAACTGGGTTTTTTTTTTTTTGTCTTTTAAACTTTGATTAAAGTTTAGCATGCTATTCATAAAAATTTATAGCTCAATAAATTTCACAAAATGATTATCCCTATATAATTGTTACTGAGATCAAGAAATGGAATGTGACTCGTATTTTAGAAGCCCCTTAGAGACACCCCTCACCTCCTAGCCATCACTTTTCCCATAAAAATTACTGCCATCCAGATGTTCGTTGCCATCAACCAATTCTGCCTGGGTTTCAACTTTACATAAATGTAATCCCACTGTATGTGCTTTTTTGTATCTGGCCTACTTTACCCTATATTATGTCTGTGAAATTCACCCACTACTCTGTTCAATTGTGTTTCTGCTGTGTAGCATCCTATTGTATAAATGTATCATAATTGTTTATCCAGTCATCCTGGCAACAATCTGAGTTGTTTCTGATCTGGGGGTGCTGTGAGCACCCCCAGATCAATGAGGGGTGTTCACAGCACAATGATCATTCCTGTATATGAGTTGTGGTCCATCTATGTACATATTTCCATTCAGTGTACACCTAGAAGTGGAATTTCTGGGTCACACATCTGCACACATTTAATTTTACTGCAAAGTACCAATCAGCTTCTAAAGTGACTGTACTAATTTACACACCACTAGCAGTGATGAGACTTCCAGTTGTCCCACATGTTCATTAACATTGGTTATTATCTTTTCAATGTTATACTTACATACAGATACATATATAAATATATCCATAACAATGTATAACATTGGTTTGCATTTTTTAAACTTTGTATAAATGGTATTATGCTAAAAATATTTTACAACTTGTTTTTGATACATATAGTTCAATTTTTTTTTTTTACTGATATACAATATTCCAGTTTATCAAATCTGAATCCTGTTGATGCTCACTGAGGTTGTTTTTATTTTCTCATGGTTACAAATGATGATGCAAAGACTGTTCTTATTCATGTATCTCTGCTCTCATGCCTGAGAATATCTCTAGAATGCAATGGCTAAATTATAGTGTATGCATGTTTTAAGTTATACTAAATATTGCCAAAATTGCTTTCCAAAATGAACGTGCCAACTTATACTTCTACAAGCAGCCTCCGGGCGTGTTCTTGTTCCAGATTCTTGCAAATAATATGGTCGGTATTTTTAAAATGTTTGTCAAACAGATAGATGTGTAATATTCTTAATAACTCCCTGAAGTTTTCCAAATAATTTATGAATACATACACTTGCATTTGCAAAGAGGAAGACGGTTTTATTGCCCTACTCTGTTTCCACAGAGCTATGGTTCTAGAACCTTAGTTCTTGTCATCTAAGTGAGGCTCAGGCATCTGCCCAACTGTAAGCATAGACGTCTAAACAGCCTGTGCTGAGGAATGTTACCTCGGTGCCTCGGACATGCAGTTAGATCAGTGTACTTAGTGGTTTAGGTTACCTCCTCCCAGCTAGGACATGAGTGCTCGGAAGCAGAGACATATTCTATTTACTGTTCTCTTTTCCTAGAGCCCAGCTCATAGAGGGAACTCATTAAGTACTCAATGATAGCACAGGGAAGTAAGGCAAAGTAATACTTGGTCTGCATCAGAGCTTAAAATGTCTGGGCCACATAAAGTTTGTTTATTAAAGTTTATTTATTAAAAATGCAAACCACACATGTGTTCTTTTGAATTAACTCTATGGTCATTTGATAATATTGTTTAATATAAATAGTTTTCAACTTGGACTAACCGATGACATATCAAAATTTTTGGTCTGCAGTTTTCTTGTATGTTCTCACATGAGGAACATATATGGAATACATTCAGAGCAGGGCTCTGGATGACTGGATGAACTACAGCTCATGATATGGGTCTTGTAGCGGGGCACAGACATAAAATCATAGTTAGAAGGTAACCTAGAAATCATCTAATCCAAACTCCCGGTTTTACAGAAAAGGGAATAGGAAGGCTTGCCATGTTTATAGAGGATGAAGCAGAAAGGAGAATTGCTAGGGCCCCACGGTGAGGCCAGATCAGGGCCCCTGCTCCACAAAAGGAGCAGTAGCTCGTCACTGTAATCCACAGCCTGTAACTCCCTCCCTGCTTCCTTCAACAACTGTGTAGCCCCTCCGTTCTTCCCCTGGAGCCCGTGGATAGATTTTAGTGGCCCTGACGATGTATGTTCTGATACCTACATTTTCTTGGGAAAGATCCACAGCTCTTTTTAAAAGGATCTGGGAAGCAAAATGGGTTAAAATTGAATACAGTAAGTCCTCAGTTAATGTCATCAATAGGTTGTCCACTTTTAGCAAAATGACATAACGAAATCAATTTTATCACAGGTTAATCGATATAAATAAGAGTTAAGTTCTTACGACATCTCAGGATGTTTTCTGAGGACCCACTGCACAGAGGGAGGAACACAGAAAAGGAGAGGGCTAAGGGGTGAGGTTACACAAGGGCGGGACCATCAATCAGAAATGGGCCCTTATTAGGCAACATTTTTTGAAGGGGCAGCTTATCTGGTTTTCATCCTCTAGTCAGAAGAATAAGGTTATCTTTACTATCTCAGAATACTACAAAGCAAACAAAAGGGTTCAGAAGAACTGAATCCATAGCAAATAATCTATCGTTAACCTCAGTATCAGTATGAATGTCAAAAACCAGTATTAACATATTCAGTGTGGTGGCAAGCTATCCACTCGTCAGAGGACACAACTTTAAGCCCTTCACTCTGGGGCAAGGGAAGGGTCTCTGCTTTGGCTCTGAGGTCACGGAACCCCGAAGCTGTAGCTGGAGGGAACAACAATAAATGCAGTCATCTCCTCCACTGTCTACCTGGATATTCCCCCAAATCATATTAAGGGCATTGGAGTTCTTGAAGTATGGAATAGGGCTTTGAACCCTTTCTAAGGGGCAAGAGGGCTGCAGCTAATAATGCCCAAAGACCTTCTACAGCCCTGATCTTGGATCTAATTGTCTACTCAATTTCACCTCTTAGATGTAAATCATTCTAATTTAAAATGACCAAACACCAAATTTGACTCCACTGCCTGTACATTCTCCTCCCCTAATTTTCCTCATTTCAGTTAATGGCCCCATATCCGTTTAGTTGCTCAAGCCCCAGACTACATGTCATCCTTGGTTCCTTTCTCTCATCCTCCATAACCAAGCCATAAGCAGGCTGTATCTGCCCAGACCAAGACATAAACCAAGTCTGGACATTTCTCACCTTTGCCATATATCTCCACTGATCCCAACTAAGTGTTAGCCACTCTTCCTCAAATGAACTAGTGCAAGAACCTCCTAACTAGTTATCCTGTCTCTGCTCTGGTCCCCAACGGCCTTTTTTTCACATAGCAGTTGCAGCCAGATGAGGGTGTGTGTGTGTCCAAATCAGAGCATATCACTCCAGTCTTTAAAACCATCATGGCTTCCCACTGCAATTCAGACTCCTCCCAGTGGCCATTTGGGCCCCCAAATAACCTGGCCCTGCTCACCTCTCTGAGCTAATTTCCTTCCATTCTTCCTCTATCCATGGGGTGTCATGCACACTGGCCCCTTTACACATAAACACACACGCGCACAGGTGCACACAGGTGCTCGTGCTCTCACGCACGCGCTCCTCGCTCTCTCTCTCTCTCTCTCTCTCTCTCTCTCTCCTCCCTCCCTCCCTCTCTCCTCCTCCCTCTCTCCCTCTCTCCCTCCCCTACAGAAGAGCATCAGAGCCTTTGTACCTGCTATTCTTCTGCCTAGAATGCCCTCCCCTAAATTTTTTCATAGCTACTACAATCTCTGAACTTCTGGCCCCTCATCACAATTTACCCTTTACCTTGTTTTATTTCCTAATAACGCTTATTGTTTAATTACATATTTTTCATTTTCCCTTACCATTAGAATGCAAGTTCATGAAGAGAGAGATTTTTATCTCCAGTTCTTAGAACAGTATCTGGTACAGAATAATGTTCCATAAAAATTTGTGGAATGAATGCATCTGAGTTTCACCTGCTCCCTGCTTTCACTTTACCAAAGCCCTCTTCCCACCAAACCATGGCATCTGATAAAAGCTTCATTCATTAGAGTTTTGTCATTTAACCATTTCCCTTAAGTCAGGCGAAACGGACCATTTGTACACATGTGCACATCGATGCCCCGGAGATTCCCTGGGAAAAGCAGTGGCCTCACCAGAGCTGGCAGAGACCTTAGGAAAGTTCACACAAGAGGAAAGTGTCATTCTTTCCAAGCATCCAGTTTTGTCCCTTTTTATAACCTTATTGAAATTGTCTGTTCTTGCCATGTTCTTTTCTCTTCAGACCTTATTCCAAAGAGTAAAATATTTTTGTTTGACTTTTAGTCACTAACTACAATTAATGACTAAAATGACTGACTTTTTCACTTAGTAATTCACTGTTGCTTACTGAGTCCAGATGATGAAAATAAATAACTGTGTGTGTGTACAGCAGATGGTGAGGGCCTTGTCTTGTTCTGGTTGGTATTCCAATAGCCTATGATGCACATTCATGAGCTTGCAAATTGCAAGAACAGCTCTTGTAGTGAATAAATTTTGCATATGTTTATTTTTTATATAATACAGAATTTGTATTCTTAGTAAATATCTATAAATATCTAGTTCAATGGATTCTGTGGTTGAAGTGTTCAAAACACAATTGAAATACCACTGAACTCTAAATGTCTAAAAGCATGTGTAAATGTTCGTGTGTGTATATACATATCTTAAATATATACCTTGAAAATATATATATATACACACACACACACATTGAACAAATTAAGCAGTCACCTCCCTGGGTCCCAAGAGTGTTCATTCTCCTGTAATACCAGAAAGGTGGTTATTGGGGTTGAGGGAAGTCCTTGCTCCCATAAGCCCTAAGTGATCCCCAGCTCAGTTTAGAGGTGACGTTTCTCCCAGAGCGAGACCCAAGTCCTTTCCTGCATCTCCCCTGAAATCTGGAATGTGAAAGCCCATCACAGTTCTCTACAGATCAGGGGAATTATAAGAGAATCAAAGACAAGGAAGGAAGGAGGGAAAGAAAAATTGGTAAGAGAAAAGGACTAAGAGTATATAGGGCCAATTCTTCCCTCCCCTGATTCCAACCAGAGGAAGGCAGCCTGATGGCCCTTTAAGATTTTCCAAGAAAAAAATGCATTTCATTTAGATCTGATTTTGTTGTTTGCACGGTTTGCTTTGTCTAAGGAGAAAAAGAATTGAGAAAAGAATTATTTAATTGTTTTCTTGCTTTTATTCTAAAAAACACTTTTTTAAAAGAATATGAGACTCAATTTTCTTGCAATCACTAATATCCTACATTAATGTATCTGAATGGAAGAAGAGATGCAGCCATAATGGATGGAGTTATACTCTTTCTCTCTCTCTGTTGTGTGAGGACACAGCAAGAAGAAAGCCATCTGCAAGCCAGGAAGAAAGCTTTCACCAGGAACCTAATTGACTTCCCAGACTTCAGAACTGTGAGAAATATATGTCTGTTGTTGAAAACATTCAGTTTATGGTATTTTGTTATGGCAACCTGAGCTGACTAAGACAGTGTTTTACATGAATTCATTTAGCAAGTATTTCCTGAGCATCTCCAGGTAATTTCCAGGGCTGTGGAGAGAGCAATAATAAAGCAGTTGAGGGTCTGCCTTTCATGGTGGGACTTTGATTCCAGTCAGGAGATCAGTCACAGACAATAAACAAGTAAACAAACAAGTAAATTTTGTATAATAAGCACAGTGAAGAAAACAGACAGGGCAATGCAATGCAGAGTGACTGGGGAGGGACTACTTTAGATAATAGGCAAAGGAAGCTTTCTGGGGAGGAAATATTTGAAGTGAATGATAAGGAAGAGGCAATTGGGAGATAATCTGGTGGGATAAGTTCCAGGCACAGGGAACCAAGGTGCCAGCCAAGGTGCCTGTGTAAGACCTGATAGTTACCTCTAAGTGCCCACAGGCAAAGAACGAAGTAGACTCAAGTGTTAATATCCTTAAGTGGAAGAGATACATAGCAAGAATTCATATGAGCTTCAGATTTTGAATACCAATGAAACAACAATGGTTTCCAAATGACCTACTCCACATAAGTCCTCTTCTTTATTTCCTATATCATCACCTGCAATCATATAACATCTAACATCCATACAAAATCATGATGTTAATCACAGCATCACTCACCTCCAAGTCAATTTTATTAGATCAGCGGTGTACATTTGTTACAATTAACAAATCAGTGTTGCCACATTATGAACTAAAGTCGATACTTTATTCAGATTTCGATTGTTCTTTTTTCTGTTCTGGATTTAGGGTACCATGTTACATTTAGCCTTGTCTCCTTAGGCTCCTCTTGGTTGTAACAGTTTCTTAGACATTCCTTGTTTTTGATGAACTTGACAGTTTTGGGGTGAACCAGCTAGGTATTTTGTAGAAATGCCTCTCAGGATTTCCCTGATGTTCTCTCATGATTAGACTGAAGTTACGGGTTATTAGAAGAAAGGCCACAGAAGTAAAGTGCCATATTTATCACATGATATCACTATTCATGTTGACCTCGATCCTTCAGCTGAGGTTCCAAGACGTTTTTGATTTCTTACTCTCTCTCATCCCTGGCAACCTTACCTACTATATAGGTCCCAAGGGTCTCTCCCAGACCCCACTCTTCATCATTATTCCTATGGCTTCAAGTCTGAGCTCCCAGTCGCTTCTCAGCATCCCGCACCACACTATCAAAGCTGTCTTTCTATAACAAAGCTCTGGTCATATGCTTTCTCTGGTCAAATAATCACCCTTAGAAACAAACCCTATGTTTTAGATGAAACATAAAATCCAAGTTTTCCATCATTGCATTTAGCCTTTTTTCTCAACCTGATCACAAGCTACCTGGCCCACTTCATTTGCTGCCCTGAGCTCTGGGTACTGAACTAGCACCCTTTCAATCACACTCCTGCTCATTCCTTGGTGCATCCCACATGGCTTACTGTTTATCAAACTTCTATTCTTTCTAGGCCCTGGAATCCAAAAACTGCTGAGAAAGGAGTGTGGTGTAGTTAGAGTGATGACCATTGTAAAGAGATCATGCAGGGTTGTGAGGTAGATGAGAGGTATGCATCGAGGCGGGTACAAATTGCAAAGGGAACATCTAGGCCAAATCCCCTCACGGTAGCTCCACTACTTAGGGGAGATTACACAAAGGAAGTAATATTTGAGCAAAGATCTGAAGAAAGAAAAAAGTTCACCAAGTGGCCAAGAGAAGGCCTGGCAGAGGGTATATCGTGCACTGAGTAACCCATGGTCATTAAGTGATTGAAAAATGGTGTATTTGCAAAACATGAATAAGAGCTACATTGTGACAAAACAAGCAAAGAAATTTGGACTTTAACCCATAGGACAGTGTTTTCAAGCTGTGTCTGGAAATCAATTTTTGAGTCCCTATCATTGTTTTATAGAAATAGAATAGAGGAGAAAAAAAAGTTTTGTGAATGTTTTGTTTCTGTTACAGCACACGTAAACATTTCTTTATCCTGGTTTGCAAGGTAAACTATGTTTCTTATAGGAAATCACATTTAAATTAGGTTTTGAAAATATTGCTATATGGAGGTCTTATAAGGAGATGTAGCAGGGATGTGTATTCAAACAGTATTTCTGAAACTTCCCTGATAACAGTAATCAGGGCCCTTGTTAAAAACACAGATTTCTGTGCTATGCAATGGTACTAAAAAGATAAATTCAAGTAGCTATGGTTAAAATAAAACATGAGGGAACCTTGGTCTAAAAATAGGAAGAAGAAAATCAGATGGTACTATGTCAAGAGAGATCATCAGCAATAATTTATAATAGTTTGCTAGCTATTGTTTGAGGAGATTCATTTACAATTTTAACACTAGAATTTTAAATCCAAATTAATGCAAGGGACAGTGTGGGGCTTGCTGATATTGTTCCCCCAGTAGCGTCATGACACTGGAATGATGGAGAACTTAGCCTTGATGACAGTCCCATAGATGTCAGTGGCTACCTCCTTGGAGCACTTACTACTCAGACTGACATGTCCATTGTAACCCCTGATGGTGATAAACATCTTCAACTGGGCTTACTGGTTAGTAGGGGTCTGCTTTTACACAGGCATAATCTTCAGAACCTCATCCTTGAGGGAGGCCTCTAGGGAAAAAAATCAACGATGTCAGATTCCTTGATGGGCAGAGAGAAGAAATATATCTCCTTCAGGGACTTGATCTTCATGTCCTTGTTGGCACAGTTTGGTGACAGAGATCCACTCTTTGTCCTTGGCCTTGCCTCTGGGAGCCCTGGCACCTCAGCCTTAGCTCCAGCCTGACCCCCGCCCTGGCTGTTACTGCTGCCTGGCCTCCAATTTCAGGGCCCCTGGGGCTCCTGGGACCTCTAGGACCTGCAGCAGCACGGGCATCATCTACCATTTGGTGTTTTCTCAGAGAAGGCCACACGGAATCACTTTTTTAAATGTTTGTAAAGTTCCATCTGCAACATTTGTCCAACTAATATTTAGCTCTAGTGATGCAACACACATATATTAAAACATTTCCTATAAAGGAATCCAAATTCAACAAGGCTAATGGCATTCAAAAGGTCCCCAAGCACCAAGCGTACTTCCTGCTTTTTATACTCGTCTGGAAAGGGGTAAATTGGCAGGAGCCTGGCTAGGAGAGGTCAACCAGGGAGTTAAGGTCGTACCTCACACTGGGGTCATTGCCAAGCTACATTTGCCTGGTCTCTTACTTGAGCACAGGGAACTATTAACGGTGACATTCCCAAAGGGACCCTCCAGCTCCCTGTCTAATCACACTTGTAGAGGAGGTAGACATGTCCCAGATCCTGTAAATCCTAGCACTGGTCCTGTCTGGAAGCTTACCCAAATTATCAACTCTTGATCCATTCATCCATTTGCAATTCTTTCTTCAGACTTGAGGAGTTAGATTTCAGGGCTGCCACCACTGATGAATGGTTCAGAGAAAGGGGAACAACAGCCGAGGGGTCTGTTTCATTTTTTGTAAATTAGATCCTCCAGGGCTCTCTCTAAACATGAAAGACTCTACAAAGCCCCAAGGTGAAAAGTCTCTACAGTGTTAATGCCATGTATTCTTTAAAACAAAGCCTTTTGTTTACAATTTTACATACTTGTATCACTGACATATAATTGCACTGTCATTGCATCAGCTATGACAAGCTGTCTACAAGGCTCTGGACAGAAATTCCCAGGATGCACTCTTGTCTAGCATGCTTAAATTAAAAAAAAAAAAATTAACTCTTTTATTTGATGACCATTGTTCATCCACCCATTTAATACATTTTTAATCTATTAAATCATCAATATATTTTTTAATTGTAGTAAATACACATAACATAAAACTATCATTTTAATCATTTTATTTATTCATTCCATTTATTTATTTGTGTTCAATTTATTGGAATGATATTGGTTAATAAAATTATATAGGTTTCAAGTGCACAATTTAATAGTATGTCTTACGTATATCACACTGTGTGTTCACCACCCAAAGTCAAATCTCCTTCTGTCACCATATATTTGATCTTCTTTTCCCTTATCATCTACCCCTTATGTCCCCATTTCCCCATTTAGTGGTAACCACTAAACTGTTGTCTGTGTCTATGAGTTTATGTTTGTTTGTCTTGTCTGTTTGTTGCTTTCAGTTTTATATTCCATATATAAGTGAAATCATATGGTTCTCAACTTTTTGTCTGACTTATTTCACTTAGCATGATAATCTCAAGACTGTTCTACTCTATCTTCTGTGTGTGTGTGTGTGTGTGTGTGTGTGTGTGTGTGTGTGTGTGTTGATAGCACTCTTAGGATTTTCTTTTTTAAGTAGCTGTTTGTCATTAAGATGACATGTCACTTAAAGCACTTTAAAAATAATAATTGTAATTCAAATGTTTGCCAACAAGGAAGTGGCTGTGGATAAATGATGGTAGATTCATAAAATAGAAAATATTCAGTCAGTAAAAATAATGAAGTGGATCTTTAGATACTGACATGGAAACCTGTTTTTGAGAGAACAAAAACAAATTTCAAAAGAGTTTGTACAGTATAATCATATTTTAGTAAAATAATTATTATATACATTGACATATGTGTAGAAAAAAAATCTGAAAAGATAGACAAAACTGTTACTAGGAATTATCTCCAGGGGTGAAATTATAATCAACTTTTCTATATATTTCTAAAGCCTCTGAATTTCTAATGAATAAGTATTACTCTTTCAATCAAAATAAAAAATATATTGTTTTAAAATTGATGTTGTTATAACTTGTTCAGAACAGTGAAAAGATATCAATTATAATATTAGAGAGATTTCTCATCGTAGTTTCTCAGTTGAGCAGTATAATACTAGCAAGCCTCTGGGAAAATGGAAATTATTATTAATATAATACTGAATATTGAAAAACAGTATACTTAGCCTTCATTGAATCCAAAATATACAAAATAATTTAGTATATGATTTTTATACATATACAAAACCAAACAGAATTTAAAATTTTGATATCTTTAGGACAATGAACAAATTATATTCATCCATTAAACATATATTTCCATTAATAGTATGTGCTACAGCAAAGAAAACCATCAACAAAATGAAAAGACGACCTACTGAATGGGTCATGATACATCTGATAAGGGGTTAATATTCAAAATTTATAAAGAACTTTTACAATTTAACACCAAAAAAATCCAATTAAAAAATGAGCAGAGGACCTGAATAGACATTTCTCCAGAGGACATATAGATGGCCAGTCAAGATATGAAAAAATGTTCAATGTCACCAATCATTAGAGAAATGCAAATTAAAACCACAATGAAATATCACCTCACATTTGTCAAAATGGCTATCATCGATAAATCAATAAACAACATGTTGGTAAGGATGTAGAGAAAAGAGAACACTTGTACGCTGTTGGTGGGATTGCAAATTGGTACAGCCACCATGGAAAACAGTTTGGAGGTTCCTCAAAAAATTAAAAATAGAACATATGACACAGCAATTCCACTTCTGGGTATTTATCCAAAGAAAACCAAAACACTAATTCGAAAAGATATATGCACCCCTATGCTCACTGCAGCACTATTTACAATAGCCAAGATATGGAAACAATCTAAGTGTCCACCAATAGACAATTAGATAAAGAAATTGTGGTATATATATATATAATGGAATATTATTACTCAGCCATAAAATAAAATCTTATAATTTGCAACAACGTGGATGGACACAGAAGGTAGTATGCTAAGTGAAACAAGTCCGACAGGGAAAGACAAATACCATAAGATCTCACCTACACATGGAATCTAAAGAACAAAATTAATGAACAAACAATACAGAAACAGACTCCTAGATAGAGAACAAACTAATGGTTGCCAAATGGGAGGGGAGGTGAGAAGCTGAGTGAAAAAAATAAAGGAATTAAAAAGTACAAAATAATCATGGGGATATAAAGTACAGTATAGATAATACAGTCAATAACATTGTAATATATATATATATATATATATATATATATATATATATATAGTGTGTGTGTGTGTGTGTGTGTGTGTGTGTGTGTGTGTGTGTATGGTGTCAGGTGAGTTATACTAATCAGGGGATCACTCTGTAAATTATATAAATGTCTAACACTATGTTATATACCTGAAACTAAAAAAAAAGAAAGAAGAATGTAGAAAATCTAAATTAATATTTCAACCCTTGAGTTACATAGTATTATTATTATTGTTTGATATTTAAATTTTGTCCTTAAACTTCTTTTTCAAAGCTGCTAGGCAATGTGCTAGGTGCGTAAGTACTAGCCATACAGTGGTAAAAAACATAAACCCAGTTCTTGTCATCATCTTATGGTATAAACCAACCCTATGTATATCCTGGAGTATAACAAGATTAACTAGAAGAATTACTACAAGTAAATAACAATATGCAAAATAATTAATTATACTTCTGGTCAAATTTTTATTGCTGAAGTGAATTTTTCTTTTGATAAGGGCTAAGTAATTAAAAAGGTATATTTCATCAGCATATTCAAATTTCACAAAATTATCCCATACTGTAGGATATAGTATCATATATTTTGACACTTCTATATACAATATAAATGAAAAGAATGTAAATAGATACGAAAGCTAATTTTCTTTCCTACAGATATTTCAGTTTCAGGTATGACATTTGAATTCTGAAGACATTAAAAAAGGTCTCATCTTATTTTGAATTACAAAGTTAACAAGTCAATTTTAAAAAATCATTAACACCAAATTTCTTAAAGATGAGATGTTCTTATTTTATAACCTCCAGTTCAAATCATGCCACATATTTTAGTACTTACTTTGGAACAGATAACGATTTAGAGGAAAAGGGAATGGAAGGATCAAAATGTCAAGTGAAAAAGGATTTGTATTTGTAGAACTGGAGTTCCTTGAAGAAACCATATCTATGATTTTTCTAGGCCAGGGGTCAGCTGTAAAGAACCCAACGGAAAGGGTTTTGGGCTTTGTGAGCCACACAGTCTCTGTTGTGATGGGGTTCAGGACAAGCTGCCCCAAACTATGGAACCTTGGCATATTAACTATCACAAACTGAAGGATTTTTTTAAAATAACAGAAGTACAAAAGTTACTTAGACCTTCTCATACTTGTCTTTCTTCCCTGAAACAGGTTATAAAACTCTCATGTGAAAGGTGCCCTCTCTGTGTCAGAAAGAAAGCAGACATTCTTAGCTTCTGGCAGGGAATTTGGGGCCAAGAAGGCTGTATATGACAAACCCTGCTAAACTAGCCCTCTTCTTCCCAGTCCTTCTTCATTTACTATTCCTAGCCCCAACCTCTTTGTCTTGTCAGTGCTTCACAAATGTTTTGTTTCTTTGCCCAAAGATTATACAAATTTTCTTGTTGCTTTGGGTCTTCATTCTCTTGTAAAGGCCCATATGTATATGTACAAATTCAATAACATTTGTATGCTTTTCTCCTGTTAATATGTCTTTGTCAGTTCAATTTTCATGCTCAACCAAGGACACTAAGAAGGTCAAGGAAAATGTTTTTTTCCCCAACCTCTGAAATGACTCAGCTCTGCTGCAAAGCACAGAAGCAGCCACAATCTATACATAAACAAGTGAGCGTGGCTATATTCCAATAAAATGTTATTTATGGATACCAAACCTTAAGTGCTATATGATTTTCACATGTCATGAAATTGTATTCTTCTTATGATGTTTTTCAATAATTAAAAAATGTAAAATTTGCTCTTAGCTGTCAGGTCTTACAAAAATCTGGTAGTAGGCCGACTTGACCCATGGCTCTAGGTGGCTGGCCTCTGCTCTAGGCCAGCACCAGATGGTCAGAATCTGCTACGTTTCTTTAGTCCTCAGACTGATGGGAGGAAAGTAGAGGAAGGAATCTAAGAGATTTGTAAAACAGGATGTAACAGTGTTACTTTTCTAAAAACAAATGTAAGTAAGCCTCTTTATTAATCCAAGAAGTTACTTTCATGAAGCATATTTTTAAACCAAGTTTATAAAAATATTTAAAGAAACAATGAGTTTTAAAGGCAGCTCTGAATGAAAGAGTTGTCTATTCCTCCTTATTTTTCTTGCTAGATATTGGGGAATAAAAATTGAAAAATAAAAACAAAAATAAAACTTTGCTTTGATTAATAGGTAAGAAATAGCACCTCTTGTTTTTATTTACATTTCTTTGATTACTATTCATATGAAAGTTTTTCATCTTCATAAGCCACTTATACTTCTTTTTATACAAATCGCTCATTGATTTTAGCCCATTTTTCTATTAGGATATTTATTTTTCTAATTTATTTTATGTGAGCTTTTTATATTCATATTAACCCTCTTTTTGCTTCTTTTACATTTTATTTCTTTATTTATGCCTAAAAAGAATGTCCCCATTTCAAAATCACATAAACATTCAATCATATTTTCTATTTTGGGAGTCATATTTTTTTAGATGTTAAACTATTGAGATTGGAATTTAGTTTGGTATATAAGCTAGGGATCCAAAGTAATATTTTTCTAAATAACTCACCTATATTCCTCTGTTCAAATCCTGCCTTATCTTTAATCCCAGCTCAAATGCATGTCCTTGACAAAGCCTTTCAGGAACCCCTACTTGGGAGAGAGCTCTCTCTTCTTCCTCCCCCATGGTTCTCCTTTCTTTCTTGTATTATAATTATATGTCAATTGTACCACACTGTAAGCTCCTTGAGAGCTAGGACTGAGCTTTATTCATCTTTGTATCCCTCCAAGCCCTCATCCAGGGCCTCATACATTTGTGGAAAGAAAGGGCAAGTGATGGCAGCTCTGGGCCCCACCCCCACACCTCCCTGTTTCCTCTCGCTGAGGGAGGGCAGATCAGACCTCACAACCAGTGTGGGTCTGCCTGCCCTGCACATCTGGGAAGTTTGTGGTGGCCACCAATCCAAGGCAGCTCTTATTTAAACAAGTCTGGTATTTATAGAATGAGGTCATGCACTCCAGGCAGAACAGATACAAAAGTGAACAGAGATGTCAGGCAGGCTCTGGGTAGATAAAGGGCACTCTGGGCATCCAGAGCCCTCTTATCCGTGAGCATCAGGAATGTCTGTGTCACTCCCTGGAAAAACATGGGTCCTGAGACAGGATTTTTCACCCTTGACCAATTATAATTAGCAAAAACAGACTGTGACCGACTGTGAGATATCTCCAAGTGACTCAGAAAAGGCTGAATGTGATGCACCTAAATAAATGCAGACTAGATTCAGAACAACTTCATCATGGCCTCTCCTACCTTCTAGACTGGACTTTTAACTATGAATCCCACTTTTGCTACCATGTTAAATTCACTTCTATAAATATAGAGATAGATACAATTCAATTATATATAGATATAGATAAACCTATCTGTATCTGTATCTATATCTCTCTCTCTATATATATATCTTTAAGAAAGTGTAATTAAATATTTTTAAAAATTGACCTATTTTATTTATATTCTCCAAATTCTAAGTTATACAAGACTTAGTAATTTGAATGCCTAATTCCTGTCAGGGTGGGAAATGGGCCTGGAATTCTGTCTGTATGCGCATGTGTGCACACGTGTGTGTACATGTGTGTGTGTGAGAGAGAACTGGGGATTTATTAGGGGGAAGTATTTTTGATAGCCATAGGTAGGTGGGTAGGTGGGTGGGTTGGTGGGTGGTGGTGGTGGTGGTGTTTTTATTATATTTTGAGGGTAAGAGTAGCTCCAGCAAAGGGACCGGGGGAGGGGTGCTAATAAAAGTTGACCATGCTGGATTTGGAAATAAAAAAACCACTAGGCCTGTCTCTATCGTTACTGACCTCTCCTCTCTTATTACTCTGACCCTCAAAAGAAATAATGGAATTAACTTCTTTGACTGCAATCCCAGAAAATAGTAAGATTAGAGGATCTACAGAAACTTTCAAAAGTTATATTCCTCAGAGAATAGTTTCAGGAGCTCTGTCCTAATAAAATGGCAAAGAGAAGGTCAAGGCCAGAAGGTTTTTCAAGTCCATAGTATTTTCTAGTGGTATCAGGCTCAGCTGGCTGCTGCTCCAAGTACCATTTTGAATTATGAGAGGTAGTATTGTTTTAAATCTACAAATTGAACTATTATTTTTAAAAACATCCATTTATGAAGTTTTCAGCAACAATTCTTAAGATTGATAAATTATAAACATCTATAATGTTGAAATTAAATATACACACACACATGCGCACCACACACACACACACACACACACACACACACACACACACACACAAAGAGTGCTTTAAAAAATTCAGTAAACATCCAAAATCATAAGCCACAGTGCTAAGTCCAACAAGTGGTGGACACCTGCCTGGGAGAAAGGCCCTGCACAGCTTGAGCCCTTGAATAATAGATGCAAAGTTAGGGAAATGTCAGCACTGATAATAATGGCTCAAGGTGACTCAAACACAGCTTTTACTCCACTGATATTTCTGATATTAACTGTGCTTACCAAAGCAAATTTCTCACATCTCTCCTATGCTATAGAAGGACCAGCAGATGCAGTGTAATGTAGCTAGGTCGGCCTCGCATAGAAAAGGGATAACTCAGCTCTGATAAGAATGTTGTTGCTGGAATTTCTTCCCTCTGAAAATATTTATTATGAATATTCACCGGCTACTCATCAACCATTCTGCTAGAACACTTTCTGGAAGAAGAACTCGAGCTGGATGAATATTTTGCTGGTATGCTCTGGAGTGAGAGGGAGTTATTGTGTCAGCTCCGTGTTAGGGGTTTACCAGGGAAAAAGCAGCAGTGACTAACTAGTAACTCAGAGCATGTGATGGCCTGGGGGTTCTGCAGAACACAGGACCTCCAGGCAGAGAGTAAATACCCTCCAAATATGTGAAAATGAGAATCAGTCAAGGAAAGAGGGAACTATAGGAGGACCCAAATAAAATCTTAGACCTGGAGGAGCAACTGTTTGCCTTTCATTGAAGAGGGAGGCATTCTGCTTACACTCATAAGCAGTATGGAAAGCTTCAAGTAAAAAAGGAATGTTAAATAGTGGAACAAATTGTCAAAAAAAAATCTGAAATCTCAATTTCAAAGGGTCACTCCCGTGAATAGAAAGTACAATTACGGCTATAAATGAAGCAGGAGGATAGGCCAGATGACCCCACAGAATCTCTTCTCACTTCCCCATTTTCTTCTGTCAGATATTACCCAAAGGTACAATAATATCGAAAGAAGTAGAACAGGAATACCATGTGACATATCAGAGCCTACAAAGGCTCAAAAAATTCTTGCCAGTGAAGAAAATAAATGTTCCTAAACAGCATGTCCTGATTACTTACCAATAATGCAGACCAACATCAACCTATTTTAAGATAAACATGTCCATCTGGATCATTTTTATTATTATTTGTGTTATTTTTTAAATAAATGCTAACTGTTCACTACAGAAATAAAATTAAAAGCCAACCTCTAATCAGAAAAAGTACAGATAGTAAAAAAAAAAATCTTTCTTTTTACTCATTTACTAGCTAACTTTGGAAATTTTATTAGTTGCAAAGCTGCTTTTTATTTTTCAATAATTTCTGAGAGAGCATTGGAATACTTGCATGAAAGAAACCACTTTAAACTCACTCTTACGAGATTTTAAAACAGGGAACAAGTACAGAGACAATGATGAAGCATTTTTAGAGGCATTCTCATATCCTAGGCCCAAATAGATGCTGGTATTAACAGAAGTAACTAAATATCCATAGCAACTATGGAAAACAGATCTCACGGTATAGTACTTATTGCAAGTCCCTTCCTTTGTGGCACCTCACTCAACCTTAGGCAGAAATAAATGCTTTCCATTCTTGCTCCCATAACCCCACCTTGAATATGTTTGCAGAGTGGGGGGAGGAGAGAGGAAGGGAGGATCATTCCCCCATCCAGGATCACACTAGTGGCTTTCCTCTGACCGTCTGCTGGATGTCAGAGACTCCCCACAAGGACCCACTCAGGGGTGTGTCTTGACCTTCTGAGAGGAGGGAGTCCCTACAGGGTAGTTTGGGTGGGGCTCAACAAAATCAAAGCCCAATTGTAGGGGCCAAGGGGTGATAAATGTTTAATAAGTATTAACACCCACTAACCTAAACTGAGTATTCAGTTTGCCAAGGCCACTGGTCCTCCCGCCTCCCGCCTGACTGCTGCCTGCCTTTTGTCTTGGTGACAGGCCCTGCCGCCTGCAGCATGACTCAGCGTGCTGAAGTCTGGCTTTGTGAGCTTTCACTACCAGAAGCAGCTGATTGCAATGGGCCTCTGGGGACCCTGCTCCAATGATGACAATCAAAAGGAAGTGAACTCAGGGGCTGTACCCTCCCATTAGGGGCTACTGAAAACAAGGAAGAGTATGCCTCATTCTTGTAAAGAGCTGGGAGGCCAGCTCGGAGAGGCTCCCCTATAGGTGAGCTCGCTTAGGACCATACCAGACCCACCTTCCCAGCTTATGATATCAGGTTGTAGGATGATGATGACAGTGATGATGACACTTAATACTACAGTAAAGGCACAACTGACCGAATGCATATTAATTGCTGAAAACTTGACATAGGTTGCCTCATTTGAACCTGCCCACTCCTTACCCCACCCCACCATAGCAACCATGGAAGGTAGACAGCAAAATTCTCATTTTACAGATGAGGGAACCAAGGGGCACAGAGCCTGAAGTCAAGTGGTGATTAAGCAGGATTTGAGCCCAGATTGGGAGGTTGGGAGCCCAGGCCCCCAACAACTTCAACACTACTGGCTTTAGAAAAGCTGCATTGTCTACACTTGTATGGTTCTAAATCTAAGCATGGCCAGGGGAAGGAAGAGGAAGCACCAAATTGACCTCAGAGTTTTTTATTGGGTAGCATCTCCCCAGGCACTGCTCCTCCAGTGAACATGGAGCCAGGCTGCCTCAGCTGTGTCTGCAGCAGCCCTCAGGGGATCTTTCAGAGCCTGACCCTGCAGCTCCCTGCACTCATGCTGCCTCTGGCTCTGGGCCCAGGTTTGCTATCTTATTAGAACAGATTTCCAATGGATCAACCCTGGAGGCTCAGGGATAGGCCTGCACTTCTATACTGGGTAAATAGGGATTGAAGTGGCGAGGATAATAACAAGTAATCCCCAACTCTCATCTAATGGTAGAATCAAAGTTCTCTCCTGCTAGAGAATTCATCAGACCTGCTCAGGACTCTGTCTTCTGATTTCTTCTGCAAACCCTCAACTGGAGTTTGTGGAGAAATAAAATAGTTGAAAGCAATACAAGGAATTAGCAAGAGTCTGGCACAAAGATGGGGAAATTGGTTTCTGGAGAACAAACTGTAGACTGAAAACTTGTGGTCAGAACAAGATGGACAGCCAGGAGCTCAGTGGGTGGTCCACAGAGGGCAGGCCTGGCTGCACTGTGGTTCCAGGGCCCCGCTGAAAGCCCAGGGCTGTCATGAGGAGGAGGAAGACGTTGGCATCATAGTGAGAAAAAGGCTGTCCTGTGCTGTCCCTAGATAAACAAAAAGGCTCACCACCAAGAAACACCCTCTTCTTCTAGATGAGGGGAGAGAGGGAAGGGAGTGGCTTGGACCAAGGCTCCCTATTCTTTTCCTTGCCAGTGGCAGCCTTGCTCACCTATAGACTCGGCTCCCTCGGGCCTTGGGTCCCGGTATTGTGGTTCCCGTAGTCCAGGGCACACTCAGGACAGTGTGGACCTGAACTCAAGCCTCATCAATACTCATGGACAGGAATCCAGGCTCTCAAGAGAGGCTGTGGCCACTCTCATTAGCATCCCTGCCTGCTCAGCCCTCCCCTGGGAAGCATCTGTCAGTCTGTCTCCAGCAGGAAAAAGAGACTGGGTGGCGGTGGCAGCTGCTCTGAGGAGAGAAGTTACAGTTGGAAAAATTGTGGATCTCCCTTCAGCAGGTGACCTCTCACCCCAACCTGTGTGACCTGTGGGCCCCAACATCAGTAACCTGGTTCAGCAACCTGTTTTCATCACTTATACTGCCCTGCATCCTACCTACTACACTTGTAGAAAAGTGAAGGAGAGGTGATCTCCAGTCTGAAGGGATTCAGAACTGCGGCTGAAGAGTCCAGGATCAGAAGGAGCCTCTGGCCTACGAGTCTGGTGTTAAATGTAGGAACGTCTCTGCCCTTGGAAATGTTCTTAGTCACCCCTCCCTGGCCTAAAACAGAAAATCAACGATTTCTTACCCAGGGCCCTGAGCAACTAAGCTAGGCGGTGAAAGAAACTCTTCTATGCTTAGCGTATTGGCCTCTGAAATGGCCTCAAAAACTTTGAGAAACCATTTTTTATTTAAATTTTGTTTTCCTTTACACTTGTTGAAAGTTTTTTTCTTTTAAAATTTTAAATATATAATTTATAAAAATATATAGCTATAATTATTTTTTCCAGCCAGCAGTTTGGAATTATGTCTTTACATTAATCTATAATAAGACAGGAACACTTTGTGATGTCACTTCTTTGTTCTGGGATTGATGCATCTTTTGCACATGATGACACTGGTTTGTTCTGCCTTTCTCTCCTGCAGCCCCACTTAGTCTGAGAGGTGACTGACTCAGCACAAGAAGAAAACTCGTTTTTCTAAGCAGAAGCTGAAGCTTGAGGGAGATAAGGAGGCTCCAAAGCCCAGGTAATGTCTGATGCCATGGTTGATTAAGCTAACTCCAGAGAACCACAGAAAGTTAGCATACCCACTCAGGCTGCCCTTGAAGCTTCTCTGACTGCAGAGGCTCAGGAGTGGTGACAGCATGAAGAGTAGTGGTCCCCATTTATATCCCTCTGTCAATCAGGGACACCAGACGGGACATAAGCTGTCAGGTAACATTAGAGATGGCTTAGAAAATAGAAGTATTTCACTATTACCACTATTCATGCCATACTAGCACATACATCTGGGCTTACAAGTCTCATGAACTTGGGATATGGAAGCCAGGGCTGGGAGAGAAAATAAAACATTCCTTCCTCAATCTATTTGATTTACCAAATTATATTCTTGCCATATGGGTTAAACTGTGTGTTATTAGTTTCCTATGGCTTCTGTAACAAATTACTATACACTTAAGTGACTTTAAATGACATAAACTTATCATCTGACAGCTCTGTAGTTCAGAAGTCTGACACAGATCTCACTGAACTAAAATCAAGGTGTCAGCAGGCCTGCATTTCTTTCTGGAAGCTACAGAAGACAATCCACTTCCTTGCCTTTTCCAACTTCTAGAGGTGCCGGCATCCCTTAACTCATGGTCCTCCCTTCTTTCATCTTCAAAGCCAGCGATGGCTGACTGAGTCTTCTGTACATCGCATCTCTCTGAAACTGACTTTCCTACTTCATTCTTCTCTTAGAACTTTACAAACACATTCCACGTATTGGGCTGTGGATGTCTTGGGGGGCCATGATTCTGTCTATCATACTGTGAAAAACCTTTAGAAATGTGAGAATAAAGATATAATATCCTTACCACAAAATTGTGGGAAAAGAAGGGATGAGGTCCACCCTCCTGTCTCGAACTGCCAGTGCTACTGCCCAGGAAAGCACAGCATTCCCAATAGCCTCTCAATGTTCTACTCCAGGGCACTAAGTCTTTGTCATCAATAGAATAAAAATGTTATAGCAAGCTCATCTCTTTCTGTATGAGCTTGATAGAACAAGCGCATCCTTACAGCCTTTCATTGATTCCGCTCTTATCACATGCGGGCAGGGGAAAATGTCCATTTTCATATCTTGTTCAAAGTTAGAGTCACTAATACACCACTACTAAATTTCTGCCAGCTTGTTTAAGCTATCCTTTCAGGAACAGTTTCCAACCCTTGAACCATTTCGACTGCTTGCTTCTGCAGCATCCCAAGACATAGAGGCACAAGGCTTTGGGGCAAGCTAGTGCTTTCAAAAGTGACAGCTAAGACCCTCTGGTCTGCATCTAACATGGCTACCATTGTCATCACCAGCTTCTGTTCTGAGGCACAACCCAAAAAAAGGATCGTATGATGAGATGGCATCATCCTCAAGTTCCAAGGCCAGTCTCACTTGTCTCATCAGGCTGATCCAGGACAGGCCACTGATAAAAGCCTGGCTGTGATAGAAGTCATATGAAAGGTTTGAAACAGATGATGGGAGAAACGCATCAAGAATACCAAAACCTAGACATCAAATGATGGTAAAAATAGCTAACAGGTATTGAGCCACACATGCAGCAGTTACGAGCAAAGTCTAGTGTTAGATTGCCTCCACCACATACTAGCCATGGGATCCTGGGCAAGTCTCTTAGCCTCTCTGTGCCTAAGCTGCCTCATCTGAAACTGAGAGCAACAATAAGACTAAACACATAGAACCTACCACTTTGAAAGCATTCACGATTAGCTGGAATTATTATTAGCTAGATGCTATGCTAAGCATTTTTCAAGCATTTCTTAATCAATCATCAAAATTGCCCCATGAGGCATGTTCTATCACTATAATCTCCATTTCTTAAGTGGACATGAGCTTAAGGTCAAGTAGCAGAGCCAGGACCAGAATCCAGGTTGGTTTGACTCAAAAGGCCATGCTCTTTATCTCAGTGGGGAGCAAGAGTCTAGAGGGAGAGACGAGAAGTAACTGTGCCTCAGATGTCCCATCTCTTCTACACTTTCTAGCATGTGCCTTATGGACAGTTGTTGCTTGTGATGGATCAGAAAACCTGAACAAAACTAACACGAACAAGAACATGTGTTGCCTCGAAACAGCCGAGTCATTCCATACCTGATCCAATGCCATGCACTGATTGAATGTTGGATTTTGAGGACTCTGAGAGCTCACAGCTCTGAGCGTTCCCTTTAGTGAGTCATCACCTCCTGAAGAGCCTTCTGACCATTCCCAGAGGAGACATCTGGAGCACTGGAGCAGTAACTCTCAGTCCTCATCCAGCAACATCCTGGGGAATCGACTGGCTCAAGAGGCACCATGAATATCTCATTGACCAAGTTAGTTTTAATTTGCTGTAATTTTAAAGAAAAACCTGTACTTTTCTTAGGTGTAGAGTCAAACAATGAAAAGGCATGGTGGCTCTACAAAAGGCAAGGATTTCTGTGTTGAAAACTTAATGAAATCCTGCAGACAAAATGTTGAGCAAATGAAATTGGACACCAAGGAGTATGTATTCTGTGTTTCTGTTTAGATAAAGGTCAAAAACTTAGGATGCATTTTTAGAAGGTAACAATATAAAGGAAAGAAAGAAACAAACAACCGCAGAAGGCAGGAGAGTTGTTACCTTTGGGGGAGGGAGGAGGGAAGGGTATTGGAATTCCATTGGGAATGGGGCTTCTAGGATGCTAGCAAGGTCCTATTTCTTGACCTGAGTAGAAATCACTTATAATTCACTTAGTTTTACAGGGTTCCCCTTATATATTTTAGGCACTTTTTCTGTGTGTTATACTGCAAAATTACAAAGCATGGTTTGTTTTGTTTCACCAAGAAAGACTGTAGCTACCACGTCAGAAAAGACATAGAAAAAGTTATAGGAACTAAATAACTTTTAGTTGGATTGGGAGAGCTTGAGAGTTCATCTACTTCAATGATTTTTAAACTTTAGCATGAATAAGGGTTACCTAGAGAAGTGTTAAAAACATGGATTTCTAGGACTCACTGTCCAAGTTGAGATTCATTAGGTACAGAGTCTGGGGCCCGAGATTCTGAATTTCTAATGAGCTCCAGATGATGCCAATGCTACTGCACTTTGAGGAGCACTAGAAGTCTAGAACATCTAGTCTGCTTCCAAAGTTTTGGCCCCTCCTTTTAAAGGACACCCAAGGAGACAGTCCACACGATAGATGATGCAGGATATGGTCCTCTGCCCATTTGATAAGCAGATCTATCCAGCTTCTAGTCTTAACTGATTATTTAATATAATCAGTATTCTTATGTGAAATAATCCTCTTTGCCCGCCCCCAAATACATCCATTATCTGTGCCAATTTGAACTTCTGCAAAGTCAGGAGAAAGTTCAAGGGTTTCTGAAGTCGTACAAAGGGAAAAGACCAGAAAGGTTCTAGCTCATGGGATCCTGAAAAGAGAGTGTTCTCCAATGCACATGAGGCACGACCATCCTGCGGTTCCCTGACTATTGGCCTTCAGCCACCAGACATGAGTCCCTGTCATTTTATGAGGAAGCAAACAGCCTGACTTCTCTCCGGTCTGAATTCTGCATTATATTTCTTTCCTTGTTTGCTATACAAAATGCAAAACAGAAGCTAAAATTAGAAGCTGAGGTGCTAGTGAGGATGTTACATGTGGGGAGAAGGCAGAAAGGAGATGTCACAGGGAAGGATGAAGAGGAGAGGTGCCTGGGGCTCCTTCCTGAGGTGTCACAGACAACACAATGGAAAAGAAATACAAGGGAAGCGGGAGAGGGGCAGGAGGCTGATGGGCCTCCCAATTATTACACCTGCAGAGATCCTTGTGGAGTTTTTTGGTTCTCTAAAAGCACTCTGACCTACTTATTCACGAAAATTTATTATTAGTGAATTTCAGTCAAGGTTTCTGCAATTATCCAACATAAAGCTTTGGTTTCTACACTGGAAGCTATCATCTGTATCTCCATGAATAATAGTAATACAATCAATAGACTGATGATGGATATGATAAATTTCTTAAAGTGGCAGGCAAGCTACAATTTTAGATAAATCTATGTGAAAAGTTTGAGCAAAGTCTTGAGTCTATTTAAGAACAGAGAGTTCACGTATGATGGCTGGCTGGCTTCATCCTCCAGCTAAGGGACACGGCCTTACAGGATGTGTGTATAAAAGCCTTAAAGTAGAAGTAAATATAATAATGCCTTGGGTGTATAGGGCACTTTTATTTGTAGACCCTCAGGCATTCCTATAGTATAACCCTGTATTTTCTGGGCAGGGTGACCAGGCCAAATTGAAATCTCATTCAGTCATCGTGAAAAGTATGGAAGTATTACAGGAAGAAAAAAAAAAGTAGGAAGAGAAGTAAATACTACTCCAGGGATCTCCCAGGGTAGCCTTGCTCCTGGGCAGGTGGAGGCCCACTAAGATCCAGGGCATGTGGTTTTGACAGCTGCTTCCGCCCTCTGCATGTGGCAAGGCTGTTGAGAAAATAAGACAGAATGTGTGGCTGACCCACAATTATGCTGGGGCATAGGAATCGGGCCATTTGACTAGTCAGCTTGACATTTCTCCTTCTCTCAGCCTCTTACTAGCCTCAGAGAAGGGAGGAGGTAGATGGGATTCTGAGCGTGTCTCTCCATTTGCTTCTCCTGAGCTGGAAAAACAGTACCGGTGGCTGTACAATGCAAGCTCAGGCCTCAGTGTGAGCTGCATGTGGCCCTGACTGGCAGCAGCCCTGGGAGGTACGGTGATGGATGGTTCCCACACCCACGCTGGGTGCCAAGGCTTCGCAGCACCTGAGGAGAGAAAGCAGCACAGCTGCATCTCTGCAGAGCAGAGGCCAAAGCAGAGAGAAACAAAGGTTCTTAGATGGAAAGCAACACTTCCTGTCCCTCTTACTTCAGCTCTCTGAGGCTGCCTTTCCCAGCAGGCCTTTCCCCATCCCCAGTTCAGCAGTGTGTGCACACACAGGAAGAAACTGCACTGGGGCCCCGGCAGCCTCAGAGAAGCTAGAGCCCAGGCTCCAGGCCAGCCTGGTGGCCTTCCTCCCGCTTATGCCTCCTGAGGGGCCTTCCTCCATGCCTGGACCCTGACACCTCACTGTTCCTCCAATCTGCTTGTCCCCTTTTCATTGTTCAACAGCCAGAAGATGAGCAGGAAAAATTAGAACACTTGAACCTGAACAAGTAAAGATGGTTAAATAAATGTCCAATGAGTATTTTCTATGTGCATTCTTGTGCGCCTCTGACTCTCATTCTAAGGCAAATGAAAAATATCTGTCTTGGTGAAGCCCTTGAGCTCTGGCTAAGAATATAGTGTTGTTATTATTAGAGCAACTGGGAGGGAGTCATGCCATCTCGGGGCAAGGCTCGGAGGGCTGTGTGGGAGGCGACTGTCAACAGCTGCTGGTAGAAAAGCTTGTTTATTGTCAGCAGCCTTGCCCAGAGATTAAGACAAGCTTGGTCTCCAGATCACACCCACATAGCTCTGGGCAGCGGCTGGTCCAGACATTGCATCCAATTGCAGGGGTCCCAAGGGTCTCCACTCAGGGATGACTCAACCAACAAGGAAACCCAGGAGGCCACCAGGACAGCTGGGAAAATTCCCCTGGGGCCACACGACCAAACACTCCCAGTATAAAAAAAGTTCAGTGCACACCTTCTCCAACAGACTAAGCACAAGAACGCAGAACCAGCTACAAATCTCACACAATAGCTCCATGTTCTAATACTTTTTTTTTTCACTCATTCACCACATACCTACTGTTCATCTTCTCTGGCAGATATCGTACATGACACTAGGCAGAGAGCAGTAAAGGAGACAATCCCTACACCCGTTCTCATAGAGCTGACAGTCAGCAAGAACTCACCTGAAGTTAAACTTGGTGGTTACGGGATGACTGTTTTAATAGGGGAAACACAAGAAGCCAAAAGCACAATAGCAGGGGAAATCTAAACTGACCACAAGGAATTGCTCCGATAGGAAAGCTGTCACTAAGAAATACTAAGTAGTTCGAACTATTAGAGTCTCAAGAGCTGTCAGTCTAAGGCTGCCACTGCTTTCTCTTTTTCCTCTTCTAAATAAACTTTTAATCAGTATCTAGTATCTGGTAACTGTTCTAATTCATTACCAGTCTCTTGAACATAAAGCTTTGGGAATAAATAATTATAATCACAGAGCATCCATCAAAGTATCCAGAATTCTCTGGGAAACATGACAGACTCCTTTATCCATTGAGGTTACTATAATCAGCATGCTATTATCCCTTGCAATTATTCTTACTCCTCCCCAGCAATGATAATCACCAGGAGCCTCTCCCCCAAGAAAGTCTAGTCTGTTACGTCATCATATAAGAGCAGAGGAGGGAGCATTAGACATCCCCAGCCCCAAAGACAGAAAAAATGAGATGACAAGAAGTTTCACTGACTTACCCCAGCAAGCAACCAGGGTGAACCTTTTAAAATGTAAGTCAGATGATGTCCTCTTCTGTTCAAAACCCCACAATGATCCCAGCTCACTCAGACTAAAAGCCGAATCTTGACATGATCCAGCTCCTCATTTCCTGTCTGATTTCCCCTCCTACTAATTTCTCCTGGCTCACTCTGTTTCAGCTATGTGTCTCCTTGCTAGTTTTCTTGAACACACCAAGCACACTCCCTCCTCAGAGCTTTTGCACTTATTATTCTCTCTGCCTAGATCTTTCTTCCTTTATATATCCACATCCTCACTCTCTCACTTCCTTCAGCTCTGCTCAAATGTCACATTATCAGTTTGTAAGTAATGCCTTCCCTGGCTACCCTATTTATGAAAGTAATACTTCCTCCACAATCCTTGTCATTCTTTATTTTCTTCATAGATTGTATTGCTATATAGCATAGTATATACTTTGTTTTCTGTCTCCTCCACTAGAACGTAAGCTTGAAAAACTAGATTTTTTTTTCTGGTTTCCCTTCACCCCCCCCCCCACACACACACCCCTGCCCCAGTTTCCCAGTGCCTACAACAGGGCCTAACACGCAATATAATCTTGATAAATATTCATTGAATGAATTAATTAATAAATGAATGAATGAGTGACAAATTAGTTTGGAAAGGAAAAACTTCAATGAATGGTGTTGGAATTTTTGGTGTTTCAGTTTAAAATAAGTCATTTCCAACATTGAACCACATACTAAAGCAAGTTTTAGATGGATCAGATATCTAGATATAAAAAGTGAACCCTCAAAGTTTTTAAATCATGACATAGGAATCTATCTTTATGATTTCAAGAGAGAAAAAATTTTCTTAGATAAAAAGTAAAAAGCATAAATAATATGGAAAAACATTAGAATTCAGAGTACATAAAGAATTTCTGTAATAATAAGACAGTAAATCCCAGTAGAAAGAGGGATGAAAAAAACAGAAAAGCAGTTCACAATAGCAGAAACTTGAAATGGCCAATAAATTTAGGAAAAGCTGCCCAACCTCACTAGTAAACAAGGAGACATAAATAAAAGCAATAAGCTTTTTCATCTCCATTAGATTGGCAACCATTAAAAATCTGATAAAATTAAATGTAAATGAAACTCTGGGAAAAATGAGACCTTTTATTTACCACTAGTTGGAGTCTGCATTTGTATGGCAACTATGGAGGGGAATATGGCTGTCAAACTGCAAATGCATACACCATTAAACTCAGCAGCCCCTCTTGTTCTGGAGAAACCCTTGCACCCACATACAGGAGGACTCATGTGAGGAAGCTCACAGCAGCTCCATTTGTAAGAGTGAAACACAAGCGGTGACAAAAGAAGCCTCGACTTCGGGTGGTGAGGACACAGAATAGACAGACATTGTATTAGAAAGTTGTACTCGTGAATTTTATGTCATGTTACTAACTAGTGTTACCCCCAATAAGTTTAATTTTTAGAAAAAGAGTGAAACATTGGAAGCAACATCAATGTCTATCAATTGGGACTAGCTTGTTATATATTCATGCAAAGGAATACTACATGGCAGGGCTCAGCAAACATGTTCTAGAGAGAAAATGTTTTAGGCTTTAGAGATCACCTAGGTCTCACATATTCTTGTTCTTTTAAAAACCACCTTTCAAAATGTAAAATCATTCTTAGTCAGATTTGCTCACAGGCTGGACATTCTTGCAGCTATAGTTTGCCAACCTCTGCTGTAATAGCAATTACATAGTAAATTAAGTCTACATGTATCAACTTGAATAAGTCTTAAAGACAAACAATAAATGACTAAGACAAATTCCAGGGAAAAAATATATACAGTACAGATAAGTCTTTAATTCCTCTCAAAATATAAAAATACATAGTAAATATATTAAAATGTGTATGGGAAGGAATATACATATAAATTCACCATAAAAGTTGCTTCTAGGGAAGGAGAAAGGAAAACAGGAGTCAAGCGGGGCAGCAGAGGGATTTGAACTTTGTCAGTAATATTTTATTTCTTTCATATAAAATAATATGAGGCAAGTATGACAAAATGTCAAAATATTCATTCAGGATATGGGGCACATGCGTATTTGTCACATTATCCCCTGTACTTTCTTGTAGTTAACTTTTTTTTCTGAAATACATACAGAAAAACGAAAAGATGGCTACAGCATATGTCAAAATCTTAACAGTGGTTATTTCTACTAGGTAGGATTTCTTATTTTTACTCATTTGTATTTTCTAACTCAACATCTATTTCTAAAAATTGCAGTTGATTTTGTGATGAGAATAAAGTTATAAAATCTTTCCAAGGCACCAGCTTAACTACTGAACATGTCTTATTTTTGGAATCCTGAATGAAGAGAAAAATCCTACTTCCATCTTCAGAGAGCTTGCATGTCACACTGAAGAAAGCATTTGTACTAGGATCAAAACAAGTACCAGTCATCTTGCCAGGATATAAAGCCAGGTCTGCTTTCCCATCTCCTGTTTCTTTGTCCAGCGAACATTCTTCTCCATGGCTGGGCAAGGTCTTAGGACACTGTCCCCACTACCTAGCGCTATGTGGGAGGATGAGGGCTGTGGTGATAGTTAGGCATCAGTGGGAAATCTTGTACCTCAGCACCTGGCAATGGTCACTCCCTGGGCTCAGCTGACCTCTCACAAGCCCTCAGCCACCAGATCTTGGGGCAGCATTGCGGGGAGCAAGCAACTTGAGTTACTTAGTAATGGTTTCCTCTCTATTCTGTGAAAATAAGTTTTTCAAGGTGTTTATAAGTATGGTGCCGCTACTTCACAATTTGGGATGTGCTGGGTTTCCATTTTCAGAACACAGTCCTGGTTTTTATGGGTCCCCTGACTTAGAGTACTTTCTGGCTTTCCCTACAAAGACACCACTGCTTCCCCCACTAAAGTTTGCACACATGACCTGAATCAGAGCTGACACCATGGTGCGCAACCTGTACAGTCACACAGGGCCCTATTCTCAAATTCAGTTTAATGCTCTGTGGCCCCTATCCTGAAATTCTTAATAATTTTATCTTGGAATTTGTTTTGTAAGCAAAGTCTGATGAGACTATAAAGCATGTGTGTGAGCAGAGGAAACATGCAGGCAACAGTGCATATAAACATGCATTCAGGCCTGTGGGCACAGCAGGCGGCAAGCTGAAGGGACAGCCAGGCCCACATATCAGCTCCAATTAGTGACAGGGGTGGTGGCTGCAGGAGAGGAATTGATGGTGCAGGGGCCACAACCCCAGAAGAGAGTCTCCTCACGGAAGCAGCAGCAGGACAGTGATGGGAGGCCAATGTGCCCACCCGTCTCCAGAGCTCATCCCTACAGCATCTGTACAAATAAATCTAAGCACTGACCAGGAGCTGCCGGTGAGCATTCAGGCAGTTATCTGTGTCAGCAAACTACTGCACAATAACGCGTGCCCGTGGACATTGCAATAAAACTCATCAGAGAGTCATTAGGATTCTTTAAAGAGCTCAGAATCTCTCGCTTTGAAAACTGACACAGTACTGCAAAGTATATATCCACAGGCTTAGAAATAGAGAGAAAATTTAAAGATCATTGCATTCAACAGGAAGAACATTTTCATATGAAGCTTCAGATAAGCAAATTATTAATAAAAATATATATTTTAAAATTAATTTTTATAAAAGAAGATAAAGCAATAAAATGTATAAATAAGCAATTTTAATTATATACACATCACAAACTGCTTTCAATTTCTTGTCTGACCTCTACAAGTTACAGAAAATGCCAGAGGAAACATTAAAATGTCATTGTATAGATTTACATTTAAAATTAAATTCAGACTTACATAAAGCTGATCGTCAGCTCTAGATGTATGAAAATTTCTATTTTGAAATCATTTACCAAAAATTTACCCTACTGTTGTCCCAACCTAAAACATACTTAACATTTCTAGTAACAGTTGTACCAGCAGGAAGATCCTTCCCCATATTAACAATTATCAAAATTATTTGAGATCTTGTGTTTGCCAAGAGTGACTAATGTCACTTTCCATTATATCAATTGAAAAACTGAAGTTGCTAAAAGTATAAATTTTGATGACCTAACAAATGAATTGGCAAAAAAGCGAACCATAAAAATGTTATGATCAAGATATTACATTAATAAAAAATTATTGTTTATTGTATTATATATGCTATGACACCAAAAACATTATTTTTTTACATTTGGAAGTTTACATTATTATTCATGTAATACTATTATGCTTATTATGTTTATAAGTAACAAGACTTTTTAAAAGAAAAAATTTTATATTTTAGTATCTTTAGTAGCACTTTTCTTTCCTGCTTTTTAAGCAAAGGCCTTGCATTTTCATTTTGCACTAGATCCTGCAAACATCTCTACCTTGAACTGCTGTCCAGAGGTGATCGAGCAACTGGTCTTGGAGAGCAAAATGGCACATTCAGAGATGGACTGGAGACCTTGCATCCTCACTGCACTGGGCCACAGCTGAGCAAAGGCAAAATGACACACATACCAGTCATAGGCCTCTTGTCTGTTGACCACAGTAGAACTGCCAGCCCCACACACAGACTGCAGCAAGTTGCACCTGAGAGCATCATCCCAACCCCTCTCTCCTTCCTCAGTGTCTATTCCTTCTCTCGTGATCATTTGTACTTCTTTGGGGATGCAGCATCCAAAATTGAATTCCCACTGATGGGACTCAGCATAGGACACATTATATTTTTGTTATTGAGACCCCAGCAGCCAGTTTCCCAGCATTTCTCTCAGAATCCTATTTGGTGATTCCTGGTCAGATATTCAGACGCTCTCACAGGATCACTTCATGATGGTTGTCAGAGCCTTGGCAATGGATAAAAGCCCTGCAGGTATCTAAGGTTAAATCAAAGAAAAAGGAGGTCTTTCTTAGAGTTAGGAGTTTGGGACAGAAGCTGCTCAGGTGATGCTCCATTGTCTTTCAAAAAAAAGTGAGACAAACAGATTCCGTTCACAAGGCAATTTTTTTGGGTTGGTTCACTGCATGTCACACAAAAAACATTTGGCAACTTTCAAAAAATCACAACCACAAATTGGATTGCACTCAGACTACCTGAACACTGGACCATTATCCACTTTCTTCCACACAACGCAACAACCTGACATTTCCTGTCCTGTCCTGTCCTGTCTTGTTTCCTGTTTCTGTGCATGTATATCACAAGCTCCTTGAGGACAGAGACCGTGTCGTCTTCTCCATGTGTTCCCCAAATTTCAAGTATAACAACAACACTGTAGTTTTTAGGGCACTTACAACCCACTTCCCCATTCACAAACTCATCAAGCCTCATCAAGCATGCACTTCTTCACAAGCCAGGATAATGACCATTTTACAGAGGAGGGATCAAGGCCTCAAGAAGATCGCCAGTTTATATGCGGTTCTATAGCTTCTAAAGGGCAGAACTAGGACTCAATGAGGGATCTGTCTGATTTTGTTCTAATGTACCTCTGTGGAGGGAGCAATCTCTAAAAGGTCAGGCATCACTCTTTTTTTGCATACTACTTAGCACGGTGCATTACAAACAGATACTTTAGCGAGCCCTCATGATGATAGATGTTTACAACTCTGTGACTACTTTTGCTACTACTTGGCAGCATATCCCAAAAATACCTCTCTTGCTATGCACACCTGCATGTTTTCCAGGACTGCTGAGCATGCCAAGAACTTTGGGCAGGAGGGGATTGAACTCTTCAAAACTCGGTCTTCAAGGCAGCCTCACACTGTCTGCAGCCTTCTGAGTGAAGTGGGCAGCACTCTGTCTAGACTTGCTTTATGGCCGTGGAGACTGTCCACAAGTAATGGCTTCTGTTCTTTGTCCTCCTAATACAAGAATTGTGGAGCTGTGGGCCTCCAGAGCATAGCCACCCTACATGGGCTTCTCTCCTAAGTGTCTATGGCCAAGCAGATTCTACAAGACAGTGCCAACTCATTGCAACTTTAATAAAAGGTTTTTACACACGTATAACCACAGGGGTCAGAAAGGCCTACTTAAGGTACAAAAACACAGAGGCCACAAAGGAAAAAAAAAGACTGAAAATCTGGGCAGAATAATCCAAAATTTGGAGCAATCAGAGATATCACAAAGTAAAAAGAAATGACATATTGAAATATCTGCAGTATGTATTAACAGGCAAAGGATTAATATTCATTATATAAACAATTCTTGCCATTCAGGAATAAAAAAGGGAATCTTCCAAAGACCACATACAAATGGCTAACAAGTATAAGAAAAGGTGCTCAACATCACATCATCAGAGAAATGCAAATCAAAACTACAATGAAATATCACCTCATACTTGTTCAAGCGGCTATCATCAAAAAGAGAAGAAAAATTCTGTAAGATCCCACTCAGATGGAAAATATAAAAAAGCTGAACTCAAAGAGACAGAGCAGACTGGTGGTTGCCAAGGGCTGGGGGAGGAGGAAATGGGAAGATGTTGGTCAAAGGGTCCAAATATCTAGTTATAACAGCGTTAAGTTCTGGGCATCTAATGTACGACATGGTGACTATGGTTAAAAATACTGTACTGTATGTTTGAAAGCTGCTAAGAGAGTAGATCTTAAATGTTCATACCGTAACAACAACAAAATGGTAATTATGTAAGGTGATGGATGTGTTAACTAACCTTACTGTGTTAACATATATGTGCATCAAATCATCATATTGTATACCTTAAACTTACAGAATGTTATATGTCAATTATATCTCAATAAACTGGAAAAAAAGAGAAAAAAAATATTCAGTGTTGGAAGGACAATTAGGTTACATCAAATTTTAAAATGTGTATGTTCTTTGACCCAGCATTTTACTTCCAACAGCTAACCTAGAGAAACAGTCCCAATTATGAATGAGGAAGCCATATAAAAATGTTAATTACGACACTGTTCATAAAAGCATAACACTGGAAACAACCTAAATGTCCCCTAGAAAAGGCATGGCTTAATAAGGCATGGGATGGTCATAGTAGGGACATTCTGCAGCAGTTAGAAAGAAGAAGTAGTACATGAGCACTGACATGGAAAGATTTTCAAGACATATGGAGTGAAAAAGTGAACTGTTTAACAGTATGCATAGTGTAATCTATTTATATCTTAAATGTGTATACCCACAAAACCACACATTTCTACATGTTCAGATACATGTGTAAATAGATAGAAACACATCTAGAAAAATATATACTAAATGGACAATAATAGTTCTCTCTGAATAGGGAAGTGGGTTTGGGGACACAGTGGTACAGGGATTTTTGCTATGACTGTTCTGTTGATATTTTTACAAGAATATATTCATATATTACATGTGCAATTTTAAAAGGAAAAGGAAAAAGGAACTACCGTTGGCTCAGTGCTACTCAAAGACTGTCCTATAAAACCGTTTAGGTCTGCCGCCCCTGTAGGAGGCACGAGTCTGGAGATGGGCCTGGGGAGTGGGGACAGGGTAGAGAGGAGGAGCCAGCACCTGCCCAGCGTCGGCCCCACCCAGATGGCAGTGTGGTTTGCTTTTTCCAGATGTATGTTTCCTGACTTTCTGACTCTCCCTCCCTCTAAACTAAACCTTTCCTAAAAGCCCCTTTGTGTGTCTTCCTTCCCTTTCCTGATTTGATTCCACTGTGCTTATTTGTTTGAATAAGGTCAGTCTCCCCTCTGCTTTTGTTTCCTTAAATTATAATTTCAATAGATAAGAATTGGGAAGTAATGTGTCAGTTATGTGCCATGCCAGGATTCCTACCTCTAAAAACTCCAAGAATCAATAGGTGTTGGTTTATTCTCCACTGTGTCTCAGGTCAGCTTTCCCGGGAAAGAGACTGAGATTTGCGTGCAGGAGGTTTACTAGGGAGAGCCCTCCAGAAATCTAGATTTGTTGAATTCCTACGGTCCGGCAGGTCCAGTGCTAAGCCCCAAACATGCATTGTCTTCTTTAAACTTCACAACTCTGAGGTGAGTACTAATGCTATCTATTTTACAAGGACTAATATTATTTGTTTTACAAATAAAAAAATTGAGGCTCAGAGAGGTCAAGCAATTTGCCTGAAGTCACAGAGCTGTGACACAGAAAGGTTTCAGTCTAGGTCTGGCTGCTTCCAGAGCCACTGAGAAGGGAGGTATTTTTGCAAAGACTAGAACAGGTCAGTCAGAACACAGACAAACAAGAGTCATGGTGGGAGGTATTAGGAAGGTAATTAATGCATTCTTCTGGATAGTAGGTTAGAACAGAGATGTCCAGAAGCCACACAAAAGTCCTGGGCCCCCTATTTGTCTTCACTGTATAAAGAAAACTAAGTGTTTAATTTCCTATATAGTGTATGAAGCTATTTTTAGCAAGTTTCAAAACATGCAAATAGTTGCTATTTATATGTACTAATACTTATTATCATTTAATATTACTACATATTGTTTAATATAAATAAGTATGAAGACATGTAAGAGAGAGATAAACACCTATGGGGGAAGAGGAATGGATGAGGGCCATTTAAGAGTCTTCAACTTATACTGAGAGTAAACAAATTCATCAACTGGGTAATGGGTACAACAGTATTTATCATCTTACTGTTTCTACAAAAGGTAGAATAATATAACTTTTGCATTTTGAAATAGTTCACAGTAAATTATTTAAAAAGAAAAGTGTTTAGATAACAAAGCTTATAATAGCTAAGCAGTAGCACACTTTTTAAACTTGTATTTGGCATTCACATTTATTTTGACCTTTACTCTAATTTGAGGCATTATATAGCTTAAAATAAAAAGTATGCATTAAGTTTGCATATTCTTTAATAAAGACTCATTACAGATAAAAGACTGGTGAGTATATACAAAGGACAGCCTCATGTGCCGAGTCATTAGCCTATTCTAGCAACAGATGTACCTCTTATCTTCATGGTAAGCCACCTTGATCTTTTATGGGAATAACAGATAGAAATTATAAATACATATGTCATGTACATGCAGGATTGTACATAGATTGACCAGGGATGTCCTTCAGTCCTGCAGGTTTTAACCTTGCCAACTACTTGACCTCCTCTCCCCCACATGCCCATTTCACACGACCCACGCACTTCGTTCTACCACAACCTTCCCCTCAAAGGGCCACAGAACAGTAGGCTTCTCATGTCCAAATGTACAAGCTCCACCTGGCCCTGCCACCCGGCCCCACCCCCTGGCCCAGGGCCTCTGCTAGTCTCTAAGGACAGCCTTAGCTCTCCTGGGCTCTAGACCCGGCTGCTTCCTCCTACAGTTTGATTGTAAAATCACTTGGGGCCGTATTTCTGCACAAGGGGAGGGGCAGCTGAGAGGCCGGTGCAGGACACAGAAGTGAAGGGAACATCCCACTGATTTCATGGAGTAAAAGCCCAGTGATGCCTGAATTTCCAAAGCATTTCCTTAGGAAACTAGAGTACCCCAGACACAAGTGCTCTCTCCTCGGTTTCTTGTGGCCGCAGGGTTTCTGTGCTGGCCTCTCCCGTGAAGACCCGTGTGGCCTCCGGCTCCACATCCTCCGACTGCCCACAAGCCAGTGAGCCCTGCACAGAATGAGGCAGGTCCAGGAAATGACCTTCAGGCAGCATTTTCACGGACCACAACCAGGATATTTTTTTAAGTTATTTTTTAAAAGAATTTTTAAAGCTCCAGGTATTCTTCTATTGATTCAAACAAACCAATGGTAAAAAGATATTTTTAAAGTCAATCAGGAAAGTTGAATACATTATTTATTACATGTGTCGGGTGTGATAATGGTATTATTTGTTAAAAATCCTTATCTGTTAGAGATACCTACTCAAGTGTTTATGAGTGGAATGATCTGCCATCAGAAATTTGCTTTAAAACCACCAAACAAAGTGGAAGAAGGAAGAACAGATGAAATCAGAATGGCATTATGTTATTGTTGAAGCCGGTGGGGACACAGGAATTCATTATACTGTGCTTTCTACCTTTGTGTGTGTTTCAAAGTTAAATAAAAAGTTAATAAATATAATGATCACTTTAAGGGTTAGTTTCACACACACATTTTTTTTTTTAAGATTTTTATTTCTCTGACATTTTTTACTTGCAAAAGTAAAAAAAAAAACCTATAAAAATGTTGAACGATATAGTGAGCTATAAATTCACTTTTCATTAATACAGACGAGAAATGTGTTGTGTGTGTTTCTTGTAACCTCCTACTTCCGCAGGATGCTGCCCAGCACTAGTACTCAATTTAATGCATTTAGAATCACTGTTCCTCAAGAGGCTAAAAGAGACCTTCGAGGTTGTCATTTTTTTCATTTTATGGATGGGGACTCTGAGACCCTGAGAAGGGTAACTTAGTCAGGGTACCTGAGCTAGTCAGTGGCAGAACCATAAATAGCTCTCATTATCCTTAAGGCAGCCTTTATCAGGCAACCCCCAAGGGGACCCCACAACCACAGTTCTGGTGAAGGCCCTGTTTGTCCTGCCACCAGCATGTCCCATTCCTCTCACCTCTTCTGTTGCTTCTTGACTGGAGCTGAGGGGATGGGAGGGCATACCTGCACTTGAAAGAAAGCTGTGTGAGGTCCGAGACGGCTTTGCTCAGGGCTCTCCCAGGCTGCCAGAGGCTGATGTGCGCACCCCTCATGCCTCTCGGGTAGACTCCTTAGTTTAGGGCAGCCCCACTTTCTACCCAAGCCACCCTCCTGCACACAGTGAAGTGAAGTTAGCTTTCTGATGTGAAGAGGACATTAGAAGGTATTCTCTTAAAGCAAGTAAACATGGAAAAAGAATGTTCCTTTCCAAGCTCAAACAGAGGAAGAGGGTAAGGAGCTTTGATGGGAACTCACTCAAAGTTCCGGGTTATAATCTGGACTCTCCAGAGCCCTTCTCTGACCCACAGCCCCAGAGGGCCCAAGACTTTCAGGATCACAGAAGAGGGCTCTCCAGGCAGCTATCCACCATTCCAGGTGTAGATGTGAGAAGCTGTTTGCTCAGAGTTGTCCTAGAGCTGTAAGATACCATGTGTCAACCTAAGTCCCCTGTCTTTGTCTTTAGGTGTTAATATTCATACTGGGGAGAGGAGATGCACACACATGAAGACAACTGGGGATAACTCGATCACTAGGTGGGGAGGACCAGCTGAAAAAAGTCACAGGTGTCTGGAACAGAGCTTCCCAAACTTGACTGTGTACACAAATACCCAGGGGTCTTGTTCAAATGCAGGTTCTCATTCAGTAGTTCTGGGAGGGGGCACAAGCTTCTGCATCTCTCGCGTGTCCTGCGAGGAGGCCACTGCTGCTGGTCTGGGACCCATTTTGAGTAGTCAGGACCTTAGTGAGTGGAGAGAACTGTATGAGGAGCATCTAGGGAAGGCTCCATAAACAAGGGCTTGCCTGGGACCCGAAGGCAAGGTGAACTGGACAGGCAGGAGGGGCATCCAGCGGGGGTCATGGCCTGAGCAGTGGCCTGGAGCGGAGGTATGCTCACAAGTGGGGAGAACCACAGGCCCAGGGAGCTGATGTGCTGGAACTGAAATTTCTCATTAGCCAGAGGCAGGAACTAAAAGGCACTTAGTTAAGTGGAGTCGTAAATGCCACACACAGGAGCTACAATTTATTTAAAAAGAGAATAGTGAGCTGGGTTGGTTCTTGAGTCACATTTGGCTGACAGATTCAGGAAAAGTAATAGAAGAGTGAGGAATATACATCCAAGGGGGAGTGGAGTACAATTTCTCCCCTTACTTTAAGAGATTCAGTTCTATGCCTTGACGCCGGGACCCTATCCCTCACCCTCCATTCCCTCCCCTCAGTCCAGGCCTCGCTTTCCGAGTCCTTGGCTCTAGAAGCCTTTTAACAGGGAAGCCTAAGTCTCAGATGATCCCTGACCATGAGGAAAGAAACCTTCTTCTGCCGTTCTGTAGGGCCTTTCTTTCTCTCCATGATGTAGAAACAATTCAATAGCACATGATAAAAGTGAAAGGAAGGGGGACCCACATTAATTTCCTTGAGGCAAATGATAAGCTGACAGGTCTGGCTCTATGAGAGCAGATAAAAGCTCCAAACATGGTCGAATGACTCTTAGGATCCGAGCCTGGTACGGATGCAAATTAAAATAAAAACTATATCAACAGCAGCACAATTGCACCATTCACTGCTCCTTCATTAGCAGCCAGCTCTCCAGGGCCACGACCCACAAAGACAACCTCCCTTTCTTTTCCCTTCTAACTAATTTCCAAGCTGGTCAACAAAAGGAGGCGAAAGACAAAAGCAGTTCTAATTGATGAGGCTCTGGGAGAGGGTCGTTGGGGAGATTCATTTTATGTGTGCAAATCGAAAAGCAAATGTGATGTGTCAGACCAGCTGAGGACTGGTCTCCCGCCGGGGATCCTGGAGGTGCCAACTCCCTCCTCTCAGAGCTCACTACAGCCAGATAACAACCCAACCATCACATCCACCAGCCAGGCCTCCTGGTGCCTGAGAGAGCCAAGCTCCCCCAAACACTGCTTGGATAGGGGGACCCCATTTAACAGCTGGGCCCATGATTCAGCACTCGCTACCATAGCAGCTTCCAGTTTTGACTGTAGAGGACAGTTCATTAATTGGATTATCATGAAGCATCATTACAGTGGGCAGTCATTGGGGTGAGGAGACATTGTTTCATCAAAATCCATCTCTCCCTGAACGTTCAGGCTCCAGGAGGGAGCGGCTGCTTACAAACCACAGGCTTCCCTCATCTCCTTCCCATTTGGTTAACATTCCCGATCAGCCACTCCAGCAACCTCTTCAAACAACAGGGCTCTCCAGCCATGAAGAGTTATTCACTGTTCCAGATTCCTTCAAACTCATTCCCTAAGCACTTTTCCCCAAGCCTGGAATTCCCTGTATTTCCCCGCCGTCAATCTATATCCTCTTAGCCTCACAACACTGTTTTCTCATTTTAAAATGGAACAAAAATTCTTGCTTTCCTGGGCTATTGGGAGACTCAAATGAAACAAAGGACATGAAAGCAACTATAAATGGCATGCATACATGTACTTAACAGAAATGTCTTAATTGAAGCTATAGCACTGGGCCTTTTAGAAACTGCCAAAAATCTCCCTTTATTGTTAAATGGGACAATTGTAGGTTTTTTTAGGTCAATAGGACAAGTGAAGATTCTTGCACATCAACACCAAAATGAACATCCAACCCAATATTTTTAAATGATGGAAGCCAAACCAGCCACGGTGAGCCATTCCTACCTTGGCTCCTAAATGGCTCCTCAGAGTGCTTCATGTGCATGTGCCTATTACTCAGCTCTTTGTTTCACCCCCTTTACACTTCTGGCCACACTGCTCTGATGTCAGAAGGAAGGGATAGTGCCTGGGAGAGGAAAAAAACAAAGAGAATAGTGAGGGTGGGGTGATTTCGTTTCTCTAATTTTGAATGTTGCTTGACTCTACCCTTTAGGGAAGATGCCATCATTTAGAAAATGGACCACCTCTGTAGTCTAACTGGGGGCATCTGTCTATAGCCATACCGCCCTGAACACGCCTGATCTCATCTGCTAACTGGGGGCATCTGCTGTGGACAGGGGCTCTGTTCTTTTCTAGCTTATATGCCAAGAAGCAAAGCAGGAGTGGAGAGAGAAGAGACCATGACTAAGCTGCTCTTCCGCCCACCCACAGCCAGCCAGGTGGTCACCAAGCTGCATGGTTAACCTCTCATTTTCCCAGCTGATAAGGATAAGGGAGATGTTATCTGCCATAGACAGTCCCTGGCTTTAGGGGAGGAGCATCCCCAGGGCTGGTAGTTAATAGCACATGACCCAGCACTGTTTTACTCAGTACTTCCCAGCCCTGGCTGCATCAGCCTAGACCATGGTATTGGAAAGATAATAATGTGGAGTTAACTTGCTCAGGTCTTAAAAGTCTTCTCCAGACAACATTCACATCACCACTGTACTAGTTTCCTAGGGCTGCCATCGCAAATTACCCCAAACTGGGTGACTTAGGACAACAGAAATTTATTCTCTCATACTTGTGGAAGGCCAAAAGTTCAAAATCAAGGTGTTGGCAAAATTGGTGCCTTCTGGAGGCTCCGAAGGAGAATCCATCCCTTGCCTCCACCAGGTGCAATCTTTGGCATGCCTTGGTTTGCATCTATTTCACTCTAATTCCTGTCTCGAACTTCACATAGTTTTTTCCCTTGTGTCTGTGTGTCCTCTCATAAAGACACCTGCCACTGGATCTAGGACCTACCCTGATCTCTTCTCAAGACCCTTACAGCGGCAAAGATCTCTTTTCCAAATAAGGTTTCCTTCACAGTTTCCAGGGGTTAGGACTTTTTGGGGGGACAACTATTCACCCCACTACAGCACTCAATAAAACAGAAAGGGAGAAAATGAGGAAACCACACTGAACCTCTATTCAAACCTGTAAGAATTCTTAGGATAAGGCAGGAACTACAGTTATTCAGCCAAATATGGCAACGAGGCCAGGGGATACTAAACTGGGCCTTCTGTATAGCTGTAGTAGGGAAGAAGGGGCACTAGCTTGGAATCTGCCCTGCACTGAGAGCCACAGAGGGCACGAGGTGGCCGGAATGACAAAGTCACAGGGAAAGAGCTACATTATCAATCTCTTTCCATTCATACATGCTCTTCTTCCTACCTCACTTCTGCCTGCTGGGTAACCTGTGGCCAGCCCAGGGCTTTTTACCCTCCTGGGGGTGTGAGCAGCGTGGGCCGAGCCCTGGAAATGCTCCCAGAAGCCTGTCTGTCCAGTACTTTGCCCTCCTGCCTGTGGAGGTCAGCCAACTCTGTTCACTCTGGGACAGCTTAAGTGACTGTACTTCCACACTGGTTTGTGAACATAGGATTCAGCATTTAACTTTTTACTGCTTTGGTTAACGTTTACAAAATGGAAAACCCTTCACCACTTAGTTAACAAAATCCAATCTAGGGATCAGAAAAAGGCATAGCAGAAACAAAAATTCTAAAAGTTCCTTTCTACAAGGAAGAAAATATTGAAAGAATCACCATTGGGAATCACCATTCCCAAGTTTCAAAGGAACAGTTCCTTACATTATGAATGTCACCTCCCTCCAAGAAATCCCTGCCAATTGTGTAAACAAACAGAAATGAAGTTACCAAGAAAACAGCTGAGACCTGAAATTGCAGGCCTTCAGTCAAGGCCATGTCTATACTACACATCTTGTTTTTCAAGCCTGGAGTCTATTAACAGTTGAAAGTCAAACTCTTCACTACAGTGCTAGGAAGGGGAAGGCTGGCAAATGTGGTCTGAAAAGCTCTGTGGATAAGTCAAGGGGCTAAACTTTAGCAGGTACTTGTTGAGTGTGAACCGTGTGTCGGCCACTCTGCTAGGTGCAGCCGTGGACAGTGATGCGACGTGGTCTTACCTTCATGGAGAGGGAGGAAAGGAGACATTAAACTGACCACAAATAACTATAGTTGAACTAAATGCTATGAAGCAAGCGTGTGGGGTGTCAGGGAGGCACAGAACAGGGCACTTTGCACACCAACAGTTGATATAAATGGGAACACAGGATATAGGAACTTTGCCCCCAGTGGTAATAAACTCTCCAGTGGGTCTCCTCTGAAGGGTGTGTTCTCGTTCTCTCATTCTCGTTCTCTCGTTCTCTCTCTCTCTCGTTCTCTCTCTCTCTCTCTCCCTTCTTCCCTCCCTCTCTCTGGGATAGTTGGATAGTGGAATGGAGGTGCCTGGCCCTCCAAGAGCTATAAATATTTGAAGCAAATGTTTAGACAGGTTTCTGGGTTAACTCAGAAAGGATCCTAAAGCCCTAGAGGTAGAAGAGATGCTCTTGAAAAGAGAGTGCGACAGAAGCAGGTCCCCAGGGCTGACTTCAGAAGACAAGACACTCATTCCCTCATACTTGTTAGGATGGCTATTACCAAACAAGCCAAAGAACACGTGTTGGCAAGGATGCTGGTGGAAGTTTACTCTCCCACTGTTGGTGGAAATGCACATTGGTGCAGCCACTATGGAAAACAGCATGGAGTTTCCACAAAAATAAAAATGATAACAGAACTGTCAGATCATCTAGCAAACATACTTCTGAGTATTTATCCAAAAACACTGAAATCAAGACCTCAAAGAGACATCTGTACTCTCATACTCACTGCAGCAGTATTCACAAAGCCAAGCTGCGGAAACAACCTAAATGTCCTTCAGTGGATGAATAAAGAAGTGGAACATATGGACACTGGGAAATTATTCAGCCTTAAAAAAGAAGGGAATTCTGCTATATTTGACAATATGGATAAACCTTGAGGATGTTATGCTAAGTGAAATAAACCTGACACAGACAAATATCGCATGATTCTACTTATATGAAGAATTTAAAACAGTCAGACTCATAGAAGCAGAGCAGAATGGTGGTTGTCAGGGGCTGGGGGAGGAAACAGGGAGTTGCCTTCAACAGGTATAAAATTTCAGTTATGCCAGATGAATAAATTCTAGAGATCTGTTGTACAACATTGTGATAATAGTTAACAATACTTCAAAACACTTCAAAATTTGTTAAGAGGGTAGATTTCATGTTAAGTGTTCTCACCACAATAAAAGAAAGGAGGAAAGAAAGGAAGGAAGGAAGCAAGGAAGGAAAAACGATTGAAAACCAAGGGCTGACAAACTATGGACTGTGGGTCAAATCCAGCACTCTGCTTGCTTCTATAAAACAAGCTTCATTATAACTCATTTATTTATGTGCCATCTTTGGCTGCTACTATTGCACTTCAATAGCAGAGCTGAGTAGCTGTGACAGAGGCTACTTGGCCTACCAAGCTGAACTTACTGATTTCCCTGTACAAGGGTGTCAGCTGCTGGTATCTTGGTATTGCTCCTATCTCTTTTCTTGATATTTATTCTCCTATTAGAAAACTTAAAACATTTCCCTACTATCTATTAGTTTGCTTCTCAATCCACAGACTGGGTTTAGCTCTGTCACAATTCTAATTCACCTGGTTCAAGCTTGTGTATTCAATAATAAGTTAGTCACTAGACACATGTGACTATTTAAATGTAAATTTAAAGTAATTACATCTGGCCCTTTACAAAAAGAATTTTGTCACGCCTTGCTTTAGATTCCTGGGTGCTCTTATCACCACACTGGAATGCCTTGAATGCTCTTCCACTTTTCCATGGACTGCTTTGGAGGGAGAAGGGCTGAAACCCCAACAAAGAGTCTATGTGCTGCATACACACAGTGGACATCGACGGGTACTCAAAAGTACCTACTGTGAGCCAGGCCATTTTGGAAATATCACTACGCTTAGCCCTCACCTCAGTTTTGGGAGGTAGGAATGATCATCCTCATTTTGCATACGAGAACACAGACTAAGAGATGCAAATTGCTGAAGTGGCAGAGCCATGTTTGATTTTTAGATCTGTCAGCCTATCCACTTTATCACTGCATTCAACTTCCTACACTGTCTGCCACTCAAATGTTTCACTGGGAAGAATTCCATAACTTTGGATAAAGAGATGATCAGTAGGAACTATATATACCAAGTGAATTCGCTCTGCACAACCAACCATCTCAGGCTGCTCCCATAGTCCACTGTGACTATTGGTTCCTTGGAGACTCGGATCCTTGGGGGTGAGTTACTGTTCGGCTCCTTTTTGAATTCTTCTGGTTGTGTGGTGCAATAAGGGTGCGGAGAAGAGGAGCACCGCTGAAAGCAATATTTGCCTTATTATTATTAAGAACGTCAAAGACCTAGCTGCTGCCTGACAGTTTATTATTACCCCAGTAATTGCATTATAAACACTCATGCTCCTCATCCAGAGGAGGGAACCGGGATTGTGAGGTAGTTCTGGAAACCCATCAACAAAGGACAGTTATGAGACCAGCAAATGGTCAAGTCAGAGAAGGGAAGACATGGGAGAGGATGCTAGGTGTGCATTATTTCTTCAGGAAGCCCTGCCATATCAGGAAGAGCAGCCTTCTGTGCGTTCTGTCAGAGCTGAGAATGAAGACCAACAATCGGAAGTAAATGAAAGTAGACTTTGGCTTAAAATTTCAAAGAATGTTCCAACAACTAGAAATACCTAATGATGGAATGAGTTGTTGCGATGACAAGGCCGCCCAACCCTAAAGATGTCCAAGCAAGAGCCAGATGATATCTGTAAGGAGTGCTATGGCATGGATTTCTGAAAAGTGTAAAAAGTTAGATTAACTCACCTGTACGGTCCCCTCCAATTCAATGAGCCCACAATTCTGTGAACAAAGAGACCAGCCTGAAGGCCACACTGGGAAAATTCAGTGCTTTGAACCTATTTGCTCTTTCCAACTCCTTCCACATTCTAATCACAACATCTCCTTAAAAGCAAGTACCTGTCTTCAACCAAGCCCAGGCACCTACAGTCATAATCCAGGGCTAACCAAGTATTTACAACATAACTTTAAGAAGAAAGATGTTTCAGTTTGTCAAGTGAAACTGCAACATCCCTGTCTTTGGAGTAGGCAGCAGGGAATGGGTGATCAAAATAACAATGTTGATATTTACACTAAACTTTTCCATTTACATTAATTAATCTTCACAATAGCCCTACAAGTCATGTTAGTCATTATCATCCATGTGTACAGTAAGAGATTGCCTGGTTCACCCACAACTGCAAATGGCTACCGACCTAATAAGTGACAGCTGAAAGAGAGTACAGTTCTCATCGGTAGACACCACTTTGATCAACATCCTATGGAGACTAGCTGAGAGTTCAGGACTACTAGTTAAAATCTGTTTGCAGTTTTTATGATGCAGGTGGCTGTTCTGGCACTCAGAACCTAGCAGAAGTGAATATGTTGCTCAGAACATCATGCACTTGCAGTATGCACTTTTTACAAGCCCACCAGTGTTCTCAGTGCTTAAATTTTCAGAATGAGTTTCACATCCTAAAGATGCATTCAGCTTGGGAGTCTAGATACTGCAGCAGATAATTATCAAGGTTCATGCCATTTAAATATAGGTTGCCATTCTTTTTCATCGCACATATTAGTGCTTTTGGATTTTATATCCTGTTTTCCCATCAGGTCTGGACTGAATCACCCTCTTTTCTGTCACAACACTAGCCTTTGGAGGCACCTAGAAGGAAAACAATGTGAAGATGTTAGTTAACCTAGATGTTAATTAGAGGATGCTCATGAACTGTCACCTGAAAAAACCCTCCAGAATTCCTACGGTTCTATTAGAGTGATGAGTGGGCCTGTGAATCACTGGAGATAGCCATCTTCACTTCTAAAACTAGAAGACACCCCTCATCAGAAACATACCTACCAGCATTTAAGGCAGGCAAAGCTTTTAGGCAGACAAGATTACCAGACTGACTGTGGCAATCAGATCACTTTGTATGGTATATGACTGTTGAATCACTATGTGTAGACCTGAAACCAATATAGTATTGCATGTCAGCTATAATTTATTTTTTTTTAATTTTCAAAGAGAAAAAAAAGAATTATGCAGACAGTTATGGGGTAAGAAAGGAGAGAGCATTCCATGCAGAGAAGCCATTTGTGTAAAGGCAGGAAGGCATGGAAAAGAAAGGCCTCTTTTGTTTGCCCAGAGAATGGAGAGTGTGCAGGGGAGTGTGCAGGGGGCTGAATGGGTGGCTGGTGGCTCTCATACAAAGTCCCTCTAACGGCAGGCTTCAGAGAGCACTCAATGCTGTAAGACAGTGCTTATCCAACACGCATCTCCTCAGAGAACTGTGAAACATCAAGTTTTTTTAATTGACACAAAACATGCCATTTATAAAGGTCTAGATTGGAGTTGTTAAAAAAAAAAAGTAAATTTTCTTTGTGTTGGTTTTGCTGAAGACATTTACCATGTTAGTCAGCAAAAACCCCACCTGCTGCATCAGGAATATTTCGTAGCTTTGCTCCTTCCACTCCTGATTACCTATGTGGTAGAGAGAGAAGAACAGATTACGAGATTCATCCTGAAACATTTTGAGTTTCTCTTCCATCACAGAAATGACAATTAGAAAAACACAGGGAAGATCTGCCTTGTCTGGCAAATCCTGACAGGGCCCGAACAGCAAAGTTACCACGGTCTTCTTCTAGGCCAACCATTAACTAAGATGTTGCCTTGGCTGAGGTGGGCACATGCTTTAGGGCTAAGCAGAAGGAGGAAATATGGGGGAATCTTTTTACCAGAGGTAGGGATGGGAGCAAATTATTTTAAATTCTATACTATTGGCCTGGTTGATGTAAGAGAAAGCTATTATCATTCACATCAAAGTATCAGTGATTAAAACTAAATGCATGGCTTCGTTTTATTTTTCTGTTCTTTCTGAGTCCCACAAGACTCAGAAATACTTCAGAGTTGCTGTTGCCTCCTTACCTAGAGTCTAAACTTGTTCTTGGCCAAGTGCAAAGTCCCACAATGGGTCTCTAGTCATCACACTGCCTGGAAGAGTGGTGAGCATGGACAGGGCTGCCAGTTGTTGAAAGGACTGCCATCACAGATCCAAAAGCCGGAAATGTGGCACAGGCCTTGCAAACGGCCTTGCAGGAGAGAGCACAAAATTTGCCACCCTAAAATTTTTTTTCAAGCTCAAACACCTCGTCTGAAGAACATCTCTATCCACTAACTATTTTTGTGGGGCTGTTCATAAGAGAGTCAGTGAAGGGCCCTTTCAAACTTAACCCCATAACTAGTCCCTGAGTGCCGCCTACATGTCAGGCACTTTGCAGCAGGCATGGGCTACAGGGAGAAGAAACACAGTCCCCATATTCTTGGAGCTCACAGTCTAGTGGTGAAGATAGGAGTTAAAAAAGAAATTACATGTGTGATGAGGCTTACCAGAGGATCCTCAGGAGTGCTCAGAGGTTGGGAGGCCACTAATTTGCTATGGTGTGGTGTTGATATCTCCTGCCCATCCAAGGGCTGGTACATAAGGCAAAACAGGTCACATTTCCCACTAGAGGCTAAAGAGAGAAAGCTTAAGTTGCTCCAGTAACCATCAGCTATTTGGTAAAATAGAAATCAGAGCAGTGGCTTCTGTCGAGGCAGGCCAGGAAATAAAAGACACTAGCCTTATCACACATACGATGAATCTCTAAGCTGTAAGGTCCTCATACAGGCTGAAATGTGTTTTCCCAAGAGGCTGCTCTGCACAGTGTTGACTCTAGTAACAGCCTGGGGAACTGGTGACTCCGTCTTCCTCCTGCCCCCACCACCTACAGCTAAGCTGTAAATTCTGGAATAAACGAAGAGGACCTCTGAGCAATCTATGGGCTGCACTTCTCCAGGAAAGAAGAACTATTTCCGAGTCATTTCTCCTACTGCGTGAGAAACCAGGCTGTGGCTTAGAAGTAACGGCATGTGTGGCAGAAGGGAGCAATGAAGGTGGAGAATGCTAAAGGTCCAGGGACATAAAAGCACACAACAGGATACTTGTTTGGGAGACAAAGGGCCACCCCATGACTGAGCTGCCTTGGGAGAGTACCATTGAGCTACAGCAAGATTGTGCAACTCTGGGATTGACCGACCCAAGTCATTAAAATAAAAATATTTAATATGTAGTATTCAAGAAACCAAGACTATATGACAAAAGTTTTAAATCTTTAAGTTTTTTGTTTTTTTTTTTTTTTACTTTGGAGGTAAATTTTAAATACTAGAAAAAATATGCTATTTAAAATATATCATTACCTGAGAAGGCTAGAAGGTTGGGGAAAAAAGAATATTACCCTATATATGAACTGGTTCTAAATTTTATTGTACATGCTTACCTAAACAACTATCAAGGTGGTGATTACCACAAATGAGAAAAAGAAAAAAAGTCTCACATATACAATATTGACGGTAATTACATAATAGAGAAATTTCACAAGTATTCTAGACACTGTATACAAAATGCCTCTGACAAGCTAGTGATAGGCTGTTTCTGGTAACGTATCAATGAAACCAGCAGCTACGCTCCAGGTATCAAAGGTTATGATCCTCCCAAAGGAGTTGCTGACAGCCCAGCCTCTGAAAGAGCTACCAAAATCAATACTGACCGTTAGGCAATGACATTTAGAGGACATCACACACCAGAACGATGTGTCGGGGCACCATTTTCCAGAGTCAAATGCTTACATTTCCAAACGGAGCAGATGTATGACAATGCAAACCTGGCTATGCTGAGAGCCATAGATACTGTTTTGCAAGCTGCTCTCAGTGAGCAAGTAATAACTTTCCTGAAGCCAGCTTCAGTGCTCCATTAAGACAGGTTTCAACTCCTCACCCACCACACCCATTGTGTGAAAGCATGCTAAAAGGCAAAGTGCATGCAATAAAATGAACCACAGTAAAGTTAACAGCTTCCAGATTCGCTCTGTTGCTGGGAAACTGGGCTTTCTGGGAGCAACCAGGCAAAGGCCCAATCGTCAATGCCCCTTGAGACACCTACGTTTATCCCTCTGAAGAAGTGGTCAGGTGAGGATGAAGGGACTTGCTGCATTCCCACAGTGCAAAAAGGGAGAGGAACCTGGGTGTGTGATGAGTCTGCCCCAGACAAATTTTTTCCTTTTCTGAGCTTTGTTGTCCTCCGCAGAGCTGGGAACCAGAAATACACAGTCTTCCATAGAAAAAAAGAGTGGGTTCAGTCTCAGATGGCATTTCAGCCAATGACCAAGAAAAGGAAGGTGTGTTGTGCCCACAACAGCCAGCTTAAGCACACATCCTTGGGTCGGGTGTTGTCACTGCCAGCACCGTGCTCAGCACCAAGCACTCTGCAGGCCCCTTTTCTGCTAGGAGCTGCCTGCTCTGAACAGGGTCCACTCATCTGCCCTCAGAAATCTGAGGAGAGTGGTCAGGAGATGGTGGGTCAAGTGGAAAAGGTACAGTTTTGGAGCAGGGTGGCTGAGTCACAATCTTGACTCTACCTAGCACTTATTGGCAAGGTTGTCTATCCCCTTCTCACTAAGCTCTCTGTTTTCATAAGGGATGACCAATAATACCCAGCTTTCATATCTGTTTTAAAATTTCAAGATAATATAATATCTAGGAGTTGCTCAATAAATAATAACTATTGTTATTAGCTACTAATAAGTTATCATTTATTAGTAAGTAATAGTAATGTTTATTACTAGGCAGGAATGATTTAAAAGGAGTAGACATAAAAGAGATAGATACTGGCACAAAGAAATGGGTTCCACTTGTAAAGAAAGATTTCTCAAACTACTACGTAGCTCCCCGATAGAAAATGTTCACCAGAAAACATCTTGCCTCTCTCAAAGGTAGTAAGAATATGGAAACATTCTGTATTCCCATAATAGTAAGTTTCTCACAGGCTTGTGATCAGCAGCAGGCAAGTTTCATCCTGTTTTCATGGGTAGAAGAAACTGAGGTACAAAAGATCACCCATTCTCTGAGTGAGTCAGAGACACCACCCTAAAATAAACCCAGCAGCTTTACAACTTCCACTCTTTCTGGACTCAAACCATTCTATCAAATGATTCATATTAGTAGAAATCTCAATTTAAAAAAATGAGTCCTACAATGGAGATGCCTATGTGTTTGGCAACCAGAAAGATGACCCACAGAAGCACAGGGCTGTTGCCCACAGTACATGCTCTGACACAACCCTATGTCAATCTCTCCTCACTTGGTTGTGTACCAAAGGAGTGAGCAGGAGCACAAACAGATGGAACCCAACAGCACAGCCTTCTAGACTCGACCAGTGGCCCACGTTGTCCCACAGGAAACCACGTCTGCTCCAGGCATCTGCCCATCCCTCAGATCCTGGTCCTTGTACCCTACTGCCTAGTTCTTGGTACACAGCTTTCTACTCAGGAGGCTGATCCAGACTAGGTTCGCAGAGCCTGAGTTGAGAACAGGCAGAGCGTCTTGCTTGTTGTGTAAAAGCAACAAGCTTCATCAGAGGCAAGCCAGTTTCCACCAGTTTGCAGGACTCCATGCTGGGTTTTGTTTCCCACTTCATTAGTTTATTCTTGGTCTAATGGCTCCTGCATACACCTCGCCTTTTCTTCTGAGACTTGGTAGCCTCACAAAGTCCTTAGGGGATGAAACTGAAGCCTGTGACCCAATGGCTACCAGAGACCCCTGGAGAATTCCCTTCTCTCCACGTCCCTCCTGTTAGGTGGACAGTTCATGTTTCCATGGGAAGAATTAAAGCCTGGAAGTCCTTGTTAATTTGGTTGGATAGTGTCCTGATCTTGTCCACTTAGGAAGGTAGAACAAGTGAGACTTTAATAAATAGGCACTTGGTTTTGTGCCTAGCAGAGTGTCTTGAACATGATAGGGACAAAACTATCTTTTGAATGAATAAATGAATATTCTTTTTATCAGCACTCCTATGCTCTTATTTCATGTCTTGCTACTTTTTCATTGTCTCTCAAGGAATGATATACAAGCTTTTATAAATGCAAATTCAAGTTAAGTTCCTTTAGAGAAACCATTTGACTATAGCTATGCTCGGGACATGCTCAGAAGAGCAACTTCAAGGACCAAAATCATCTATCTCATTAGTACTTTTTCCCCACAGAGCTCCACCAACTGTTATTTTATTTCAGGGACCACAGGCATTCCTCTCTACTCAGGGAGAGAAAACCAAAGCAATTGCTTGAGACAAGTTCAAAAAGCTGAAGAGTTCTAAAGGTCTCCCTGAATCTGTAAGACTAAGCTGCCACAGTCAGCAAAACAACAGCAATGTAAATGTCAGGAGCATCAGCCCCTGGCTGCAGAGATTGCTATAAACACAGTCGTGCTTGGCCCCAATTTCTCTCCTCTTTTGCTGGCTAATTCTACTGCAGCAATTCAGAAGCTCTGTAACGCATAACTGCTCCCTCTCCCTGCACATTCCTCATACCAATCCTCTTTGTAAATGTTTGCTTTAAATGTAATCTGCAGCTTTACTAAGATTATGTCCTGAGCACACATTTTTAGTCATCTGAATCTCTGCTGGAAGAGCTGACACTTTCCTACACTCTCAATTCTTATTCCAGCTTTATTCCTTGGACTTCCCTTAGGCCTTACTTTTCTGGTGGCGGCGTCTCAGAGTCAGAGCCTCACAGAATCCTTGGAGACAAAGATCACTGGTTACGTTTTCTTTGTAGCTTCCATGTGCCATGCACGTGGGAAGTGCTCGGTAAATATTTTTAGCAAACCCATCTATTCATTGCTCCCTGAACTCCTCAGGCACACTTCCATCTCTGAGCCCTTGCTGAAGCCTTGCCAACTGACAAGAATGCACTCCCTGCTCTTTTCCATTTATGCAAATATTGACGGTCCCTCAGGCCCAAACTGAGCTATACAAGATCTTACAGAACACTGTTCTCTTGGCCATTAATGTACTGTAGTTTTAATAATTAGTTTGTGTCTAGGTCCTGTCTCCTCAAGTAATCTAAAGTCCTGTATGTTCCATCTGGGCTAAAGCAACCTGCTGAAAACAAAACCAGTCATCTGACCAAGGAGCGAATGAAGATCCAGTATCAAAGCTTGGCCTCAGGGGAAATGTCGGGGATAACAAATGAAAGACACCCACATAGTGGTGGCAGCTATGTGAATGACTTAGACTCAAAGGCAGAAGCAAAGAAGAACAGGCGCAGAAGCTGAGGTTAGAATGCAGTCAGTCTAGAATGACCCCCTTGGATAAGGCTCATTTGCCCTACTGCTGATACCGGAAGTCCGGGTCCTGGCCCGTGAGGCGGGATAGCTCGGTCCTTAAGGTGGTGTTCCCACCACTGGCACTGACACTCTCAAATAGGAACTCTTGAATCCCTTATTATAACACAACCATCCCCACCGGAACCTAGCACAGAGTTATGCAAACAGCAGGTTTTCCATTGGAAAGGAGGAAAGAAAGAAAAGAGGGAAAAACGGAGACAAGTGGATTGCTAGTCCACTCCCCTCTGCCAGTTTAGAAGGCCAAAATGAACTGCCATTCTCATGCTTTGGGAGTGCTTTAACCTCTCTGGTAGGTCTTGAGCTCCTCCAGCACCAGGATTTTATCTGTTCTTTATTTATATCTACCACTGAGAAATGGGCACTTGTTCCAGCCCCCAAGAAGGACATGTAGGGTGTCACCGTACTGCTTACAGGGCCTCTGGATGAGACTCTGCTTCCACCTAGGTGAGGGTGGCTGGGATCCCACCATGGTTCAGCCATCCTAGTTTCCTACAGTTATCTTCTCCTCCACTCCCACCCAAAAGACCAAAGTCAACCATGCCAAGAGGAGAGAAGAGTCCCCTCTAAAAAGCCTTCCCAAGGCATCTGTCTGTGGCGGGGAGAGGGAAACTGTGCCCTTGTGAGTCCTCACATAACCATCAGCAAAGGGACAGGGTTCAGCCTAACACCAGGTCCATGTTGATGGTCCCCTCTGAGTCTTGCCAAGTATGGACAAGCATGACTTGGACTTGGGATTAGGCCTGTCCTACCTCCTCCCTTACTATTTTTCAAGGCAGAATCACACTCAGGGAAAGAAAGTTACTATCACACTGTTCAATGGCCCCTCTACCTAATCGTATGAATAGTTGGAAAGCTAAGTAAGTATACCAGGGGAATTCTGAGCCATAGAAACAAAACAAGATTAAAAAAACAAAACCCACACTCCTCATAAACAAAAGAATGAGAAATTCTGCTCCATTGGGTGAAATTTGATTTCAGATCGACTGAGTGCAGAACGAGGGGAAAAAAAACACCACATGACAGGTAAATTGAAGCAGCCAAGCAAAATCCAAACAGCAAAACAGAGGCGGTGTGTGGTTATTTTTATAATCGATGTGAAAGAGAGGCAGGACCACAAAGGGGCTGATCTAGTCACAGCTACAGAGAAGCAGCTCTGCGTGGACAGGTGGACCAAGGCTTGCCTTTCCTGTTCCAGGACATGCTGTTACCTCCAAGCAAACAAAAGCTTGTCTCTTATCAGCTGGAATGAACTGACGGTGGTGACCTAGTGCTTGATGGACACAGAGGCCCCCCTTCCAGTCCACTCTCCAACCCCACCGACCTGGACTACAACCCTATGGGTAGGCAGAACATGGACTGTTAGTTAAATCCATTACATAGACAAAAAACCAAGTTCTAAAAAGATTTGTTCTAGGTCTTCTAATCAAAATAACATAACCATAACTTGAATTTGGCTGTTCTTATGCCAAGCTTAGAGCTCTCTGCACTGTCCCACAGGTCTTGGGCCTCTGCAGGAAGGAAAAGAACTCAGCTGGATAGTCAATGAGGTCTCAAGGGCTTCTTTCACCCTTTTTAAACAGAAAGTGAGAGCACAGACTTCTGTCTAACCCCCATCCTGCCCTGTTACTCCAGGGCTCAACAGACTTTTGATGTCTGTAAACTGGCCCTGGAACCAAAGGCATTCATTCAATCATACTTTTTTATGCCAAAGCCTCTTAGTAAAACAAATCTATAAAGAGAGATTTCTACTAAGGAGGCCCCACATAGCTCAGCCAAAGGGAGATAATGGGTGGGTGACACAGCTTCCTATTTTAGAAAATTTGTCAGTTCTCTATCAGCAGAGTCCAGGCCTCAGGCCAAAAAGTCCCTGGAGAAAGGAAGAGAGAGAAGTTGGGGCAGTTGTAGAGAACTCGTGTCCCCAACATGGAGGCTTGAGGGTTTCAGGGAGAGGATGACTCAACCCCTCTGAGCTCATGCTAGAGCCAGGCCACTGTGGTCTGGCTCCCCTTCCACCTCTCTGGGGCTGAAACGCTGCTTTCCATGCCTGGCCCTAAGCACATGGGGGTGGGGAGGATGTCTGAGGGTGTGTTATTGCTCCCCCCAACAAAGCGTCTAGAGAACAGGCCCAAATCTATCCTCTACTCCTATTTCTCCTAAGATGTGGCTCCTGCAGTTGCTGTGTGACCCTGGGCAATTTCTTCATCTGCAAAAAACAGCAACACCTACGTCATAGGACACTGTGGTGATTAAATAAGAGAATGCATGCAAAGCACCTAATACAGAGTGGGCACTCAACTAAAAGGCATTTATTTGATGATTCCCTTCCTCCTGGCAGGAATTCTGAATTCTCCTGAGGCCTCAGCCCCTCATTGATCTTGTTCTGAGTCATCAATTACAACCTTCCCTAAATCTAAATATATTTCTCTCTACTCCAGCTGCAGATTCCTATCTGTAGCTCATTCAGTCTCATTTCTGGCCTTCAGTTCTGCCATATATTTTATTTCTCAAGCACTTACATAGCATTTACTGCATACCCAGCACTCTTCCAAGACCTTTGCAAATCCAAGTTTCTCAAGAGTGCCAGCACAAATTGCATAGGGAGGGGAGGGTACAAGTTCCCTCACAGGGAGATTCACACAGCATTTTGGGACACCGTGGTGGGAGGCAAGACAGCCCCCATGTGTGATCCCTTTAACTTAATCAGCTCAGTTTCCATCTAATGCTCCTAATAGCATGCATGAGGTGCTAATTTCACTAAGGAAAATTTGGCTACTAACACTTATTTTTATTTCCAAATAGAGTGTATTTCTTTTCGTGGAGTGTTTTCAAAGTCTTACCCTGCAGATTTCTGATGGAAATGTGTTATCTTTAAGAACTTTCCTTGGCTCAGCCCCTCCCACCATTTGTTCCAAGACTGTAGCAACCTCACCAGCTGAAGCCAAAATGCCACGCCTGCAAATTATGTGTTGACACTCTCTCTCCTCAGATCTTTTCAAACTTTTCAATACTAAGAAGGGTGTCGGTGACAAGCTGGGGGCTCAAGCACACTTGGTGGAGGGGCAGCCAAAGGAGACAGAGTTAGCAGCTTCCAAAGAAGGAACCATTTCAAGTTAAAATCTCTGCACAGGCCCTGGGCCAGTGCAGCATAATGCAGTCTGACTGCAGGGAGCAATCTAAAAATCAATACTGAACCAATGCAGTGCCTGTGAAAATAACCAAACAGTAGGTCCTCTCCTCCAAGAATCTGGCAGCCACCATCCACTGCAGCACAAAAGTGAACTTTCTAAACCAAAATAGTATCCTGTGTCTGAGAAACAATGAAAGACAAATCACAAGAGCTCAGAGGTGGAGATTTTATAAAGTCTTGAGTTACCTCTGCAAAGAGAAGCTAAAATAAGATAAAACCCCTGAGGGGCTGTCAACCATCATCATTACGGCCCCTATTAACTAATGATAGTGACAAGGAGAAGACTGTTGTGTTCTCATCACCTTCACCACTGGGCGGGGCTCCTATGCAGCCTCTGGGCCTGCCTGCAGGTCAATGAGGCAAATAAGGAGGCTAGACTTGCTTAAAGATGTTTGTTTGGGGGTAATAAAAAATAGAAGGTGAGAGATGCAGAAGCACAAATTCCTAGCAGCCGCTGCCTACTACCAACTATTTGAGACTCTGCTGATTCCACTGGTAACTGGAGGTGGTGGGGTGGCTAAATGCAAGGGCTTCTGTCTGCTCCCCTACTGGCACTCCTCTCCCTGGGATCTTTGCATCAGGGCTTCAGACCAGTACCAGTCCGTGGCCTGTTAGGAACCGGGCCGCACAGCAGGAGGTGAACGGCTGGGTCAGGGTCCTCTGCCTGTCCTGAAGGCCAGACCTGCTGAGCTGGTCCTAGATAAACCACACGCTACCCCCACGTCCCGGATCCATCGCTTCGGTGTGTAGTGTTTTCTTTTTCCCTTCCTTTAGTGAATGAGTCAACTCTCCTACAGCATTCATTTTCTGGTGGGATATATTGGTGGGCACAAGCCCTGATCAGAAGAAAATTCTCTACAAAACTAAGCACAAAATGGTGTCCTTGCTGAAATAGGAAAAGATGTGGGACAAGGGCTTGGGAATTTGGTGTTCCTTGGTACTTCTAAAATATTCCACTAAGGCAGCGGTCCCCAACCTTTTTGGCACCAGGGACGGGGGCTCCTATGAGAATCTGATGCCTGATGATCTGATGTGGAGCTGAGGTGGTGATGCTAGCTAGTGCTGGCGAGCAGCTGCAAATACAGATGAAGCTTTGCTTACTCCCCAGCCTGCAACTTCTTAGGCAAAAAGGCAGAATGAACGTCAGTAAGCCCAGAGGTAATGAGTAGGGGCAAATCTCATTCCAGCCAGTTATTCCTCGTCAACTCCAACAAGTATCTGACTGCCTTTTATACTCCCCATCAATGCTAGAGAACAAAGGTTAAAATAAAACCTCTAAAGGGCGGGACTGGTGAATGGGGAATATACAAGGAACCCCGTTAACCCATAAGGCAGAAAATAAGCCCCTGCTACATGGCAGGTGCTCAATAAATATCTGTTAAATTTAATAAATGAACAAATAAAAGCAGCTCAACTATGCTGTAGGCCTCTTGAGGCACATTTTCTAAAAAAAACACGGTTGATATTAATAATTGAAACGTTTGGTATATCATTTTCTGCCTTCCAAAATGCTTTCATATGTTACTGAATTGGGCCCTTGCAACAAAGAAGGGTACTAGAGCTGGGCTGGGAAATCATTTCCATTTTGTAGTAGAGAAAACTAAAGTACAGAGAGGTGATCTAGACACCTGACTCAGCACATCAGTGGAGGTCATGTGAGGGGAGCCCCTCTCCCACACCCTCTGACGGCTCAGTCACAGGCCCTCCTCTTCCCCCTTCCCTGGGAACTGGACACCTGAGAGGGAGCAGCGTTCGCAGACATGCACCAAAGCCCTGTCCACGCCTCTGCTCACTGGTTCCCCGAATGATAAAATATTTATTTGGTGATAAGACCTTGCCCTTCAGATCAAATGGCTGCCCTTGCCTAGATTAGCTTACAACATCATAGACCCAATGTCAGTGTCTGCTGTCTGCTGCCCTGAGTGGCTGGAGGGTCACTCACTCCAATTTGCACATGAGCCAGGGAGCACCACTCCCACCCCACCCCTCAGATAGGGAAGCTGAACAACCAGGTGGAGAGTCGTACCTCCTAGGAGCTAGAGACAAGAGCATAGATCAAGTGCACCTCCATCCTGAGCCACACACACTCCTCAGGACTGCCTGGCTGCTGGCCCTTCTGCTTCCCTTCTTCCCTCAATGACAGCACAGGGAACTGGCCTGCTTAGCACAATCACTGCCCACAGCATCCCACAGGACTCTCTCCCTCGAGACTGCCTGTTGACCAGAAGACAACTTTCCTACTAGTGATAAAAAGCACACACCACACATGGGGAAACTACAAAGGCTGAAGAAAGCAGATTAAATGCCACAGTTACTGTTCCAGGTGTACCCTCTTGAACCCTCTTGGCCTCAAGCTCATGGCAGTGGGTTTCAGCACACTTCCCATCTTCTCAGCTTACCAGTCTGACCGTGCCATCAGGCGTGAGTGTGCATTATGGCCATCACCTCTGGTATTGTGAAGAGCCCTTGGTTCAACCTGCTTTAGAGTAATTTCGAAGATTAAATTGAGTTACATATAAGAAGTTATATGAAATGTTTAAAAATATATGTGGTATATGGTAATCAGGTTAGTTGTTAGGGCACTGATTATTCTCCATTTGACTCACTCACCTCCTCATGTTCTCAGGTCCAGAGACTAACCCCCAAGGAAGGCACCGATCAGGGCACCCTTGCTGCTGGCTTCTGATTTGGCCAACAGGAGGCGCACCAAGCAAGAAAAACTGGCAGAAGACTTTTTTTCCCACACCCTCTTGCTTTGGTGCCCTGTGTCTGGAAGCTGTCCCTCCGGGGCTCACTGGTTCAGGCACGGAGATGTCCTTCTTCTCTTTGCCCTTTATCCCTAGGGAGGTAATGGCTTCCCACTGACAGAAAAAGTCTCTGGGTACCTCAGCATTCCACATTTGTTCCTTTAATCCTGACTGCATCTCTTTGTGTTACTTAGTCTTTTTATTTGAATCACCTGGGATACATTGTGTCTTCTTGTCAGGCCCCTGACTGATAAGCTCAGAAATGCGCACATCTGCATCTAATCAGCTGCAAGGGCCAGCCTCGTGCTCATCCATCACCGGGAGCTGAGAAACTACAGTGTCCAGCGCTGGTTAACCTTTCTTCAGTGCAGAACTTCCAAATGCCAAGCAAGGCGAGCTTGACTTTTCCTCCTCCTTTCATCTTCCTAGAGGCAGTGGCCTAGCTGCACATTCTTACAAAGCAGCTCACTGTGGACTGCCAGCAATCTGACATCAGGGTGGAAGAATACAGAGGCTTCAGAGGTTCTGCATTTTCTGGAATCTAATGATTCTGCTGATCCTTTGGTGTTTGGCAATAGCTATTTCAATTTCAAGATGCTTAAATCACATCTTTGTTCTTTCTGTTGTGTAACTAGGGCACACTAAGAGTCTGGAGAAATGGCTGTCAGGGGTAGATGAGGGGGTTATTTTTTGTTTGTTTTTCTTTTTTTTTTGTGGGTTTTTGTTTTGTTTTGTTTTCGTAGGGGGAAGTTGTTTGGGTTTTGTCTTGCTTTGTTTTTCTTCTGGAAGAGTCACACCATTCACTTGGAAGGTCAAGTTTGTTTGAGATTTTCTCCCGCAGTACGTCTACAGCTGACCCCTTCTTCAAATGGTGCTCCTTCTACCCCTCGGACTCTAACTTCACTTCCTCCTTTGCTTTAGAATGCGTGTTTAGTTTGGGAGTTCAAGGCCTCTCTTTTGAATTTACCTCCCTCTAACTTCCAGGTAGCTGCAAGCTTCACTGACAAGTGCCATTCATTGCTCATTTATTTATTGAAGGCCTGCCATGTGCCAGGTAAGACGCTAGTCACAGGGAAACAGGGGTGACCAAACACTGCCCCTGCCCTCCAGGACCTCACAGGGAAGCAAGAAGAGAAGACAAGAAAAAGCTCAGGGAATTAACAGGAGTACCTGGCGGGTGGGGGTCCCACTGGGTCCTGCCTCCACAAGCATTCTAGGGCAGGGATCGGATTCACAGCTAGCCTATTTTCCACACTTCAGAAGAAATGTGCTTCATAAATAAGTAACCACACCTGAGTTACTATGCAAATAAGCTCAGCTCTGTGATCTAAACAGCTAGGTTCAATTTTCCACTAGCCTCTACTCTCCTGCTTCCATCCTTTGTGCTATATTTACTCTATGCAACTTATTTATCACAGCTTGTCATTACCTAATAAGACAACCAGTCTGGGAAAGAAAGGACCGTTTGAAGGGTCTTTACCAGGTTTCCCTGAGCCTGAGTTCCTTTCAAGGGCCAACATTTACCTTGGCCCAATCTCATGCCAAAAACAAACAAAAGACAGCTGCTACAGAAAATACCAACAGTGATAGCTAAATCCATTAAGATTAAGAAATGGGGAGGGAGGCCAGCAGAATGAAACCAGCAGGAAACCTCTCTTACTGCAGTGAACTTCCCTGAGCATTTCAAATGCAGCTCAACACAAGTTCTGATTCACCTTCACCTTCACCTACAGCACAGGACAGCGTCCCCAACAGAGGCTAAGTGCAACTGCAAGATGGGCTTCTAAGAACTTTCTGATTTAAATTCACACTTGTTTCCACAATGTCCTGGGGTTTCTAAATCTTCAGTCCCCACCCAAACACTTCAGCTAATCCTACATCTTGCATTTATTTAGGAAAGGGGGCTCCAGTATTCTATGTGGGTGAGATAGCAAGCAAAACTAAATAGGGAATCTGGCATCACTTTTTGTTCCCATTTCCTTTTGTATAAATCCTTCAAATCAAAGTCATTGAAAGTTGGAGTCAGAAGAGATACTGGGGATCACATAGTCCAATGACCTCTCCTCACTTTAGAGAGCTAATTGAGAAAACAGACCTTGATCTAGGTCCCACAAGCTAGTGGCTGAGCTAACCCAGGCTCCAGTCCAGCGTTCTGTCGGCTGCACTACTGCCCTGGGAATTCATGCACAAGGTATTGGCAGAGAGCAGAGGGGGAGTATGTGGCCACCGAGGGAATAATGGAAAAATTCCAGAGAGGAAGAAGTCGGCTGATATTTAGCTTGCCATCTAGGTTGGCTGTCATGCAGCTCAAATTGGAAGCAGGTGAATTTGCCTGATGAGAGTTGAGGGAGGGGAGTGAGGAAGAGGGAGAAAGAGGAAAGGAGGAAAGAATACATTTCAGAACAAATAGAATCTCTGTCTCTGCATTTATTTTATGTACTTGGATGCCAAGGGCCAAATGGGAATGAGGGTACAGGAAATACGTTCCTGAAAGAGGAAAAATGCTTCTGGTATAAATGAGTAAAGCGTAAAGGCAAGTCTCAGATATGAGTAGAAGATAGGGAAAAAGCTGCTTGTAGTGAACAGTGATGCACCTACCCCGGTTCCTCTTTCCTGAAAGAAGGGTTTATTACCTCACATAGTGGGAATGCTGCTGGAAGACCTTCAGCTGTCAGCCTCTTTGGGAGAGTACCTGGGCTAAAGGAAGGTGCCCTGCCCAAGGTCATGCCTTCTTTAGGGGGCAGCCCCCACCGAATGACTCATCCACAGGAGTATAAGGGCCTGGTCCTCTGCCCCTGCTGGGGACCCCTTAGAGGGTCCATCCCAGCTTTAGATGTGGTCAACTGAATTCTTCGTTGAAATTGCTTCAGAGTTTAACTCCTCTTGCCCATTACTGCTCTCTTCCCCTTCCCTCCACAGTGCTGACACCAAGAGCTCTTCCTGCACACAAATCTCCATCAGAGAGTCATTTGGGGGAACCCAAATGGCAACACTGCTTATCTGAGTAAATACACAGAGTCCCTCTGAAAGATAGAGAAAATCTTCATTTGTTTAACCTGGTCAAGCAACTCATATTTGTGAAAAAAAACATTGCCCAAGTCCTGATTTAGAGCACAAAGTTAAACGCTGTCTAGGTGACAGGTTGTCACCACTGCCAACCACAACTTGTGTGCTGAACCATCCAAGTACCAGAGTATTGAGGCTGAAAAAGCTATTGCTTCCTTTGCAGGGCCACACACTACCTTAGCCAGCCTGCCAGAAACAAGTTCAGGCTATTCTTAAAGACCTTTAAACAAGATTCGAAAACCACCCTTGGTACTGGCACTCCTTGTAAAGTTGATAGACCTTAACTATCAGAATGTTCCTCTGCAATCAACATAAATTGCACACACCCTGTATTAATTTTTTTGTTATCTTAGGCAAAGTTAAAAAATATTTATAAGCGTCTATATTTAGAAACACTTTATGATTCATCTTCAAAATTTTCTTGAAGGTGAATAACCGACTAGTTTTTCTGCAAAAGGTCATGCTTTCAATCTCATCACCATCTCCGTGGCTTTCTGAAAGTCCACAAAAGAACCTTTTCAAATCTTGGTTTGAGTGTTGGTCAATCTATGCGAATTTCTCACATCTTAGAGCCATCTTTATCATCCTATGTGGCAAATGGCACGCCAGTACAATAATAAGTTGCCATCTACGAGACAGCAAGAGCACTGGCCTTGGTTTGCATTCTTCAAAGCATGAATTGTCACAGCCTGGAAACCCTAACAGGACTTCTAATTGAAGAGGTAGATAGGGATTGAGAGGTGAGAAGAAGAAACGTTAAACAGGCTGCGTGGTTCCTAGGGACAGAGAAGGCCGCTGTGCGCCCGGAGAATAGCAGGGAGAAGGTGACTCTGCAGAACTTGGCCAGGGCAGGCAGCTCATGTTTGGGGGTTATGTGCTTCTGCCTAAGAGACAAATCTGAGCACATTAGTTACTTCTTCCTTACCAAGAATCTTGAGATATTGAGATTTCTCAGCTTTGAATTGAAAGTAAGGTAAGCTTTATTTTGTTTCCTGGAACTTACCTCAGGATGCTTTCTGGATCTGCATGGTAAACAAAGATTTATGTAGGAGGAAGAAATAAAAGAGGTATGTTCAATTATTTTGTTATCTTTGATCTTTTTTTGCAGAAGAGCCACTCAGTAATTATTATGTTTGCTTGTGGATTGGTAGAGTTTTTATACTCGTTAGGAAAACCTACCCCAGTGGTTTTCAACCGTTTGGCAAGGCCTGGAGACATTTCTGCTAGTCATTACTGGTTGGGGAGGGAACAGGGACTGCTACTGGCATCTAGTGCATAGGGACCAAAATGCCACTAACATCCTGAACATCCTACAGTGCAGAGGGAGGGCTTCACACAACAAAAAATCAAAATGTCCATAATGCTGAGATTGAGAAACCCTGACTTACAAATAATTCCATGTCCTCCTAATTGTATTCACCTCTGCAGAAGATTCAGGCATTGTTTTTTCTCCTCCCGACACTTAACAGGCCTGGAGAAATTATAAGCTGTTTGAATGGCAAAACTGTCTTGTTTTTGACGGAAACAGAGAAACAAAGACAAGTGAAACCCCAACTGTGAGGTGGAAGCAAGCCTGACCTTAGCCCCCTTCAAAAGTAATGTGTTTGTGGAGATCTGCGAGCAGGCAGGCCAAGTCATAAAATATCAAGAAATTCTCAGAATTACTTCCTCGATCTGGATCTTGTTTAGAGGTACAGAGAGATGTCTCTTGTATTCAACTTTGTAATAATCTCATTTCCCCACTTTATATCAAGGATTGAATACTGTGTAAGTAGAATAACCAGGGACCCTCTTCAATTAGTTTTGAAATCATCTCAATGATTTTGGGAAAACAGACTCTGCACAATCAGGCAGTAAATTGACCAGCCTGGGATATTTTGGGATAAACATTTCTTACTTTTAGGAAAAACAGACTGGGCAGGCCAACATTTTTCAAAGTGAAATCATGGCATAAACAGCAACTTTGTGGCCAGCCTGTGTTGTACAAACCTGGAATAGCACAAACAAAAAAGCCAGCCAAGCCACAAGGGCCTGCTCAAGCATACGACAGTGTGGGACCGCTGCAACCAAGTGGGCAGGAACCTACTACAATATGACCTTTGAAATGTCTTGAAAAGAAACCCTATGTCTAGAAAACAAAGCCCTCATCTCCAGGCCCCAACTCACCCCACCCTCATCCTTGCTTCAACTGAAAAGCTCAAAAAGAGAAAACGTGCTAGAATTTTAAAACATTTTAATGTAGAGTAACTTTATTTCTTTAAAGGGCTGTCTTCCTAAGAGTACGAATCCCCAAGAATGGTCCACAAGGAGGATTCTGAGAAGATGCAACTGGAAGCACCAGGGCTCTGCCTTCTCACCTAGAAAACAATTGAACTGGCAGAATCTGTCTGATGTAACCATTTTGGAATTCTGGGGTCTATCAAAGGCTTGCAACATGAAAGGCTGGACAGTAAATTGCAATTAATTTCAGTCAATTTTAGCTCTTCGTACAGTGACAGCTGCCCATCCCATGCTCCCAGCCCCAGAGCAGACAGCCATGCACCTATTCCTGGAGCAGCTTGCACATAGCTTGCAGGAGCCAGGGTGGGCAAAAAGGACCCTGCTTTCCAAATATAGGAGATCTGTGCTGTGATCACTGACTGCTGTTCCTGATCTCAGAGATGACAACCAAGAGGCAGTTGGCCACTGCTGATGCACATCTCTCCATTTTTACAAGTCTTCCCCCTTTCAGCTGTAGTGACTTCCAGGGGATTTAAAGGGCCAGTACTCTTTTCCCCCTCCTTTCATTTTTCTCTTTTTCCTTTTTTTGGGAGCCAGATATGAAAGAGTAGGACATTCAAAAAACAACTCCACATACAAGGGAAATTAGAAAGTCATTGTACACACCCAGGGAAAGGTGCAAGCTCAGAAAAAAAAGCCGAGAAGACCTTGTTTACACCTCAGCCAGCACAGAGACAACCTACAATAATAAAACAAACAAACAAACAAATAAAAAACAGCACACACTAGGGAAAGAGGGGAATCTGATTTCCAGAGTTACCTCATTATTAGATTCAAATGTCCAGTTTTAAAAAAAATAAATCATGAGACATATAAAGAAATAGGAAAGTATGGCTCGTTCTAAGGAAAAAAACAAATCAACAGAAACTGTCCCTGAAAAAGAACTGATAGCAGATCTATTAGACAAACACTTTCAGTCTCAGACGGCATTTCAGCCAAAGACCAAGAAAGTGGTGGTCGTGCCCACCACTACCAGCCAGTCATGAAGTCAAATACTTATGTCCATTTATATGAGGTACTTAGTCAAAATTATAGAGACAGAAAGTAGCCTGGTGGTTGCCAGGGACTGGGGAGAGAGGAGAAAGGGAAGTTACTTTTTGATGGGTATAGAATCTAATTTTACAAAATAAAAAGTTATGATGATGGATGTATTTAATATCATTAAACCATACACTTAAAAATAACTAAGATGTTATATTTTATGTCTGTTTTACCACAATTTTAAAAACTAGGAAAAAAGAATGGTCTTCAAATTACCCAAACTTGCCAACAGAATGCTGTATTTATGACTAGCAAGAATAGGAGCAGCCTCACTTCTTACCCATAAAAACAATTCAGTTCGCTGAAGCAGATATGAAGGTCTTGCTGGTATCTCTACTGCCATCTGCTGGGTCAAATCAAACCATATTCTAGTGAACCCTAACCAAAGAGAGGTCTTACACTGTATTTGCTTCCATTTTAACTCTAACCAATGGGGTCTCTCTGCCAATCATTTTCCCACCTTCATTATTGATCCTAGTATCAGCACAAACCTATTTCTGAATGTTGTGTTCAGGAGCTTGTCAATGTGAGTGTCACCCCAGAGAAGCTGGAAAAAAAGAGCATGCAGACTTTACACTCAGACTGTTTGCTCTTTGGGTTGATCAAGGCCTGCAACTCAAAACCCATGATAACCCATAAATTTCTAAATATTTAAGCAGCTTGGCAGAGATCTGTGATACAGCATTGGTGGTGGCTGCTTCTAAAATGTTCATTCTCACGATTCTGTGCTTTGAAATTGTGTGAGCACATGTGTGGTGAGAAAGAGTTCTAAGAGGGAACGAGTGGAGATTTGTTATTAAACATCTCAATCTGTGTACACTCAAAGAGTTAGAGGGACACGCACTCATGTTAAATTAAGCCTATGTCCAACTAAAGCTGGCCCTATTTATAACAGTATTGTATAAACTGACCCCCCCAAAAAATGAGATTAAAGAATATAACAGAAGCATCCTCAGTGGCCTTAACTGTCAACACACATGGAGCTTGCACTCAATGGAGGACTGAAAACACTGAGCAGTGATTATTCTTGCAGGCAGTTTGATAATGCAACACGAAAATGGCAGCCCCCCAGAGCCACAATGAAACTTCCACTAAAGAGCTGACTGAATAGAAACAAGGATGCGTTTAGGAAAATCTTCAAAATTTATATCGGTAGTTCCTTTTTAGAAAGTGTAATACTGCTTCTTTACCATCCTTATGGCAATACAGTTGGGAAAGAATACTGATAAATTAATTCTTTAGTGTGAGAAATAAAGATCTCAAAGTTACTTACAGAGCATATATATTTTCCTCTTTCTACGCACAAATTATATTTCTGCTACTTTCCAAATTCCTCTGCATGAAAAATCAAATGGCCTCTATTCTGAACTGGCAATACACATAATAGCTCCATCTTTCAAGCTGAAGAATCCTGCCTTCTCTTACTAGGGCATCAGTAAACTTGGCATTCTGAATGAGAAAATACGGTAGCCTTTTTGATTTTGGTAATATAATGGCAACTGCTATGAGTTTAGTCGTGTCCTCCCACAATGCACATGTTGCAGGCCTATCCCCTAGAACCTCAAAATGTGACCTTCTTTGGAGATAGGGTCTTTACAGAGGTATTCAAAGTTAAAATTCAGTCATTAGGGTGGGCCCTAATCCAGTATGATTGGTACTTCTGAGAGATAATTTCAACAAACATATGCATAGAGGAAAGGTGACATAAGAAACAGAGAAGATAGAGAGTCAGAGGCCTGGAACAGACCTTCCCTTACAGTCCTTTGAAGTAACCAGCCCTGCCAACAACTCCATCTCAAACTTCTGGCCTCAAGAACTGTGAGACAATAAATTTCTGTTGGTTAAGCCACTCAGTTTCTGGTACTTAGTTTCAGCAGCCCAAGAAAACTGATACAGTAACCCTCCCCCATTTCCCATACTCTCAAAAGGCACTGTCCTTGCCCTCCATAAAAGTATTATCCCTGGATGGGAAGCACAGAAAAGGGAATGCAGTTAGCAGTAATATATTGACTAGGTGAAAAACCAGAGGAGAGAAGGAGCGATTAGGGAAATTGTTTTATAAAGTATATAAATGTCTAACCAACGTACTGTATACTTGAAACTAATTTAAAAAATAAAAAATAATAAAAAATAAAGTATTGTCCCTGACTATAACGGCAAGAAAGGACAGATTTTATTACTGTCAATGGGAAAACTGGCATAATTAAGGAAGTCATAAAAAGCTTCCTTGAGAAAGTTTTAACTAAGTTAAAATCTAAAGTAGAAGAAATTAATAGGTAAAAAGAAAGGAATGAGCCTTCCAGGTAGAAGAAGTAGCATATTTTAAAGCCCTTTATAAGAGAAACAGACAGAAGGCAGGTGTCTAGCTCAAAGAAAGTGAGGAGTATGGTAGGAGATAAGTCTGAAGAGGCAGCTGGAATTCTGATTACTCAGGGTTTTTTAGGCCATGTTAAGGATCTGGGGCTTTATCTCAAAAAGCAATGTGATCAGATAACTAGACAAACACTAGAAGAACTCAACATCACCTATGAAGTATTCTAGACAACACAGTTGAACCTAAATTTGGTCAAGTATTTAGAGCTAAATTCCATTTATAGAAACTATGGGAAATAGAAGAACAAGTTAAATAATATCATAAGGAAGAAATCAGACAAATTCAGATTGTGGAACATTCCCAGTAATGACAAAGCTAATCCAGTCAATAGGGAAAAAAAGGGGTGGGGGAACGGTACTCTCTTGATCCAGAGACACAAGCACCAAATGGAACACATGAACCTTGTTTAGATTTTAAGTAGAACAACTCAACTGTAAAAAGGCATTTTTAAGTGATCGGTGAAATTTGAATATGGAGAGGGTATTAGCTTGGACTAAACAATTATTGTTAGTTATTTTAAAAAATATACTGTGTCTTCACACTGAAGTTGTAACCTTACTAGGAGAGACCATACACGAAATAGGAATTCAGTACATGTTGTTAATGCTAATGTCGAATCTTGGTTTTAAAATCTAGGCAGAAAGCCAAAAAGCACTGGGAAATCATATGTGTTTTTGCAGAATCACTGAACTTTTTAATTGTAAATGACAAGAGAACTTATCTCGTCAAAATAAATGCATGAAGAAGAGGGCCCAAAGCTGGATGGTGGTAGAGCTCTTCTAGCACGTGGGCTCCTGTGCCACGAGGCTCATGTCTGACCTCTGTCAGCGCAGCTTATAGGGAGGTTCCCACCGCTCCCAAGCCCTAGGTAGCTCACATCTCGACTTTCTCCTTCCTCCACTTGACTTTATATTATTGCTCTTCCTCCCAACTCCACCACCAAGCATTTTAATTTATAGTCACTCAACAAGTTTCACTTTCCTTGAGAAAACTGCCGAAGGTAATGCTAACAGAGAAGGAATAATAATGAGTGGAGGAAAAACATTTTAAATCAAAGCAAAATTAACATCAACAATAACAACAGCTGCTATTTCAAGCTTTTTCCAGATTTATGTGTCTACTTTATCCTCCTGACTTTCATGGACACATTTTTTCCCTAAATTCTGTTAACAGACACATAATAGCTTTGTATCAATCTTACACGTTTTAAAGAAAAAAAGAGGTTTTAAGTAACTGTTATACATAAAGCATCAATGCTGCAGAAATATCCTCTCTCTTTCCCCTCCTTGATCTTTTCTCAAAAATCACAGCTAATGTGAAGGGCAGACATCAAAATATTATTACGTATTATAAGTCTTATTATTACTTATTATAATACATTGCTTTTTAAATCGTATACATGTATTACTTTAAAAAATACAACATTTTAGAAAACTGAATTATAATTATCCACTACTGTGTTTAGCAATATATGGAAAAATTAAGAATTTGGTCAGTACTCTTCTGGATTTATAAGATAAGCCAAGTACCCTTCATATTAGTGTAGACAGATAGCTTAATATAGGCAATAGGTATGTTTGTCACTATATCAAATACAAATGTATAGCTACGTAGGATTTAGTGAGTATAAATCGAGCAGAGTAATATGTGTTTTGGGGACTTATTACATAAAAATAACAGTTATCTTCTGCTAAGTTCCTCCATTATGTTATATACTTACATTATACATACATATCACTACTCCTCACAACAAACCTTTAGGGGAGGTATTGCTGCCCATATAATACAAAGAGTAAAATGTAGGACCAGAATTTGAATATAAGGTTCTCTGATTCCAAATAAAAAATATATATTCAATTTAAATTTAGCAGAGGAAAATGTATGCTGTTTACTCTTATTCTAATAGCAACTCATTTTTACCATGTTTCATTGTCAAAGCTGACATTTAGTTGGTGTGGCATCAGGGCTGAAAGCTGCTCTGATTAGTTGGGCGTCTGTTCTGTTTGATCAGTGCCTATGCCATACTGATCATTAAATATTTTGAATATCACACTTGTCTATGACACAGAACTCTTTCATTTTTAATTAAATACTTTTTCAGACACTTGAAATTATCCACTTATGACATATTTTTTTGTGCCTACAGGCATCCCTGGTCTACTTCTATGCAAAATTCAGCTGGTCTTCTCTCTAGGTAAGAACATGCTAAGATTCCCAACTTTTACAATACAAGCCCAATGTTTGCCATATATATATATATATATATATATATATATATATATAACTATGGGGCACATCTTTAAAACAGCAGTAGAAATTACCATACTCTCATGTTTCACCAGTGAGTCCAACCTTAAAATGTTCGCCTGTCTTTTTTGTTAAAAGTCAGGTTTGTAGCATGATATTTGGGGAATCAGTCAGATAGGATACTATTCACACTTTCCTCAGTTCTTGCTATTAAATTGATCACAAGCTAATCTTGCTATCTATCTAGACATTAGCTATGCCCTTAGATAAAATGCCTAAACTGAATTTTATACAAAGTTATATTCTTGGATTTTATCAAGATTCAGTACAAGAAATGACCATATGGGAGAAAAAGACATCGATATAAATGTTTCAAAAATAAATCTAAATGTCATCATAACAAAAGAAGCATGATTTATTTCTGAGAGCGTCACACTCTAGATTTATTTACTAGTTATTCCAAAATCAGTTTGCCCAAGTGACATACATAAAATGCTGTACAAGCTCCCTCAACTGGTTAAGATGAGAACTACCAAAAAACGTGTTGCATTAAGTTGACTGTATCCTCCTCTTCGGAAATTTCTGTAACTCCTGCCTGAGATCGAAGGATGGACATAATATCATTAGATAATAGGACAAAGCCATTCTGTAAACATATATTTGCCACTTCTTGCCACTTTTCTAGGGAGCAAAATGGATCATTTATCATAAGATGTTCGATTGCATCTGAGGAAAAAAAATACAATGTTATAGTATGGCACTTATCCTTATTTGATAATTCACACTTAGCAATTCTTCAGAAACAGAAAGAGATATCATTTCAACTCAGTTACTGATTCCCATACCTGAGTCCTACATGTTTAACGTGGAGTGGTTAGTCTAGCTCATGGTAATTGTAATTCCTTCTCCTCCTTTTCATTAACCTTTTCTAGCCTCAATTCAACCCTCTACCATTTCTCACATTCTCCAGCCCTCCACTCATCTCCTCCTTGACAAGGTTAGCAGATGTTGAGGGCTACAAGGAAGGGAGCTCAGAAAGTGAAGAATGTGGGTTCAGCCTTGTTCACAGAATCTGTACGGTACCACTAGAAACTATAAAAAAAAAACTGAGAGCTTATAGATTTATTTTCACAACTCTTAAAACACTTTTATAAATTCCTTGGTAGTGCAGACCCAAAGGTTTAAAAAACTCTTTGGCAAATCCTCCATATTGTCTCTAGAAAGAGACCTCTTAAATAATTCTATAACAAATATTTTTCTAAAGAAAATAAAAGAAAGATTTTGTTTATTAAAGAAAACTAATGATGTTATTTACTTTTGAAAATCAATTATAGTGACCCTCTTTGGGAGATACCTATTTATGGAAGTAATTTCTCATCTATTATTTGCATTACTTACACTACTTAATGAAAGAGAATGTCATTTTAAAATACTGTCATTGCTATTATTTTTTTTCTATTATGATCATTATTTTTCTATCAAATAAAGTATTTTAGTACATATCTACTAATGATAATTTCAAAATTATCTTCCCAAATATATTTTCATATAGTTTATTATTTTTTCTTTGATCCCATATAATAATTTCAAATCAAGTTGTCTGTTCAATTTCCTATATTAGAGAAAGAAAAAAGGTGAAATCTAATTACTTATTTTTGATCCCACTAGAGAGTAGGTTCAGAATAAATCCCATATGTAACATATTATACCATACATAATGTAAAAACAAAATGTAAAGTTTATGTCTAACATTTAAAATACATATAAAATTACTAAATATATACATGTTAATATGTATAAAGTTTTTATAGTGTAGCTATTATTATAATATTCCCCTCAAACTTCCTAAAGATTCTTTCTTCACTCTAATTCCCTCAAGAAATATATACTATTGCCAATAGACTATAGTTTACATTGTAGTCTTTACATTTATAAACTCCTAAAGTTGAGAAGGAACTCTTAGAAGACTGAATTAACTCAACATAATAATCTTGAACCTTTCCCTAAATAACCCACTACTTTTTTTTCTATAACATTTTACTCTACTTACCTTTATTTATTTCTTGAAGTACCTTAATGCCAACTTTTTTCATATCTACAGAAAATAGATGGATTATAGTAAGACCAAAAGATAAAAATGGTGATTTCCCATTCCATTCTTTAGTGAGACACTGAATTAATTCAGGGTCAGGACATAACTTTATTAGCTGCATCAGGTCATCTGAAAGCAAAAATGAAAACTATGTCTCAACACCCTAATATAATACTAGAAACTGAAGCCAGCTAATAATGTATATATACCTGCCAATCAACACTTCTTTTTCCAATCCTTCCAAAGCCCTCAATGAATTCAACAGTACTATCCCCAAACAAAAAAAAAAAAAAAATCATGCTCAGTATAGGAAACACACACACACACACACACACACACACACACACACACACACACACACAAACTACCTATAACAAAAAGTACCAGAAGAAAAATTTTCAACGAACTGTTATGAAAGAAATGTAGTATAATAAAAAGGATGAGACTGTCAATCAGGAAACCTGAATTCTAATCAGAGTTTTGTTAGCCACCTAATCCTTTGGATCTCAGTTTTTGCATCTTAAAAGTTCTAGAATTAGTATCTCCAATTTCCAAGGTTCTATCTAATACTATGTTATGTTTGTTTATACCTTATTTGGGTCGACCTCTAGTGAGTACAGTATCTTTCTTTTTGTGCTTTACACAGAAAAGGTGCCTTGGTAATTTTTTTTCCCTAAAAATATCAAGTATTTAAAAACAGAAATGAAGATTTTAAGAGGCCATTAGCTAGTTCAAGTAGTTAGAGTTTGAGTCATTTGACCATTTTTGACTCCCCCCAAAAAAGCAATTTCATATAGTTTATCTACTAGTTGACTACTGAGGTAAGCTAATGCTACAATCATGATTTATATTCTTAAAATTATAAACTTTGTATTAACTTACTAAACGTTTTAAAGTAAAAATATTCTTCTTGTGCCACAACATAGGTAATTTTCAGAATAATTTTTGAGAGCCTTTTAAGAACTACCATAAACATAATCTGTACTCTGAAAGGCAATATGAAGTAATCTAGTGTTTATTAAATGCATATTTACTGTCCTGGGAACTTATGTATATTAAATCATTGCATTTAATATTCAGTATAAGTGAGATATTATTATTCTTACATTACAAGTGAAAAAATAGGCTTAGAGAATCCTGTTTTCCAATTATATTGATGGTATAAAGTAGTACTGTTCATCTGACCCCCAGAATCTATGGCCTTCTAATCTACAGTGTTTCCAAAACAATAAATACATGTGTGTGCATTGTATGTGTGTATTTACATATACACATGCATGCACATACACATATAGAACAGAGAGAGAGTGGAAATGATAAAAGAGGACACAAGGAAAAGCATTATATAATTCTATACCAATGAAGTCAAATAATTTTTTCTAAATATCCCTAAGGAAGAAATAGAAGTTTATGATTTGAGTCCCTCAAGCCAGCCTCCACTAAGGTGAAGCTTTTTTATATAACATCCCCAGCCTCCAACATTTCATAACTCACTCATCTCTATTTCATTCGATCAGTTATCAAATCCCCTTCTCCAAAAATTGATTAACCAATATCTACTCAGTTATGTATAAGATTAATCAGAAAGGACACACATTCAAATCCCATGACCTTTACTCTGCTTATGAAACTTTGGAATCCATTTCCTTGTTCCTTAGTTTGACATATTATCAGTCATAATTTATCTCATGTATATTCTGTTTTAATAATATTATAAGGGCCTATATACCATCTATGGTATTTGTTTAACTCACAAATACTTAGAACAGTGTTTTTCAAAATATGGGAGCAAATATGGTAAGCCAGGTATCTTCTATTAAACCAGCCATTTACAGATATTTGCAAAAATATAAAACAATGCCATTTTCTTCATAAAATTGTTTGGTTCTTGGAAAGTTATCTTTTATAAAAATATTACATTTATGATAACATGTAAAGAGTTTATTGTTATTTTAAATGAATAACTTAAATTTTTTGTTTAAATTTTTTGTTTTAATTTCTATTTTTTATTAGTTTCAAGTATACAGTACATTGGTTAGACATTTATATAGTTTATAAAATGATTTTCCTAACTGCTCTTTCTCTCCTTTTTCCACCTAGCCAATATATTACTGCTGTCTACGTTCCCTATGCTGTGCTCCCTATCAACTACTAATTTATACTTCTTTAATTTCTAATAGGATAAATATCATTAGCTATAACCAACATAAATAAAAGCCCCTTGGGATCACAATGCTTTTTAAAAGTGTAAAGGAACCTGAAACCAGAAAGTTTGAGAGCCGCAGATCTAAAATAACCCAGTTTCCATATATTCATTTATGTGTTTTATCATAATGGAGAATATGAACAAACAAATCATTTCAGGCTTTATTCTAGAAAAGAATCTTTACATCTAAAACTGATGTTCTATTAGTCAGATTTACACTCTTGGAACAAAAGACTTTTTTAGAACTTTTCTGTTTCCATTTTGTTTTGTTTTCAATGTTTTTCTTAAATTTGTAAATATAAAAGTGATAGTCTAAATCTGAGAGGGAACATTTTTTTTTCTGAAACCAGAAAGTATTAACAAACTGTATCTGTCCTGAAGCCAAAGATGATAACCTTGGAAAGCTGTGGTTGTTTCTCATTATAAAGTAAAATAAGCAAGTAATTTTTCAGTATTTCTCTTTTAAGCTTAATTTTTCTAAGGTTATTATTATTTTCATCTTATGATATTATGCTAAATAAATTCTGTGAATAAATATCAAGGTTCTAATTATATAAAAGTATATTAATCTTTAATTATTACAATATATGTTTAATTATTTTAGAGTGCAATACACTACTAGAGGAACAAAATAATATGATAATGAATCAATCATGTTCCAAGAGTAACTAAAACCTAAATTCTATGTTTAAACCCTGACTAAAATAATTATTACTTATGGAAAAACTATCAATACAGAAACTGAATCTATATACTTAGATACTAATAATAAAATATATAATTCAGTCAATAAATATTAAGTAGTACCTACAATGCCAGATTCTGTTAGGTACAGGTAGGCAAATTACTTACTTCTCCATGCCTTAGCCTCTCTGTGGAAACATATTTTTCATAAAACAGGGATAATAATAAAACCTACTTCATAGAGTTAACGTAAGGATTAAGTGAGATAATGTATGTAAAAGCCAAACCATTAGCTATTATCACAGTAATAGTACCAGGCATGCTGTTATATAATGAATCAAAAAAATTAGTAACTTAAAAAAAGGTTCTAAGTAAAAGTCAATTTATTGTTTGAAAATGGTCAGATTCAACAGCCTTAAAAGATCATTTTTCCTGGGGAAAAAATGTGACCTAAAAGTGTGCTGTTTTGTTTCATTTTGCAGCTTCTTAGAACTGGGGTACACAGCCTGCAAATCAGGACTGACACAGGGGTGGGGCATGGGGAGGTGTCAGGACTGCCTGTGCATTGACATTACCACTCAACTAGATTATTGTACGAGATCAGCCCATTCAACAAAGGTCACCCCAAAAGGTCCACAGTTCTCTCAGATCACTGCCCAGTTGCAACCTCGGTATTTCAAAATTTTGAAATGAACTTTATTTCACTAATTCTTCATTTCTAATGTTTATATAACAATTCAGAACATTATACATAACAAATAAGTTTTTTTTTTAAGTCCTTTAAGTAGCATGGTCCAACATATCTGTAAAATTTATCTTTAAAATTGCATTCTTCGGGACCATCCAGTTTGCTAAATGGTTGTGTACTGAGGAAATACACAATGTATTTGAATGAAGAGCATGAAAAAATCAAGCAGTTTCAGCTGAACTGTTTTACTGGAATTACAAAAGAAATCCACTTATCAATTTTCATAAAACTGACTTTATAATTAATGTAAAGCCAAAATATTGCCTACTATCATGGGTGATCTTACAATTAAAGTCCAAAATTTGAATGTATACAAGTACATTTTCACTTACCGCAAGTAAACTCCTTGAATTGATGTATGTATTCCATGGCCTTGTGAATTTGACCCTGTTTACACATGCAAAGAAGAGCCTTCTTGTGCAGGTTACATTCACTGTAGATAATCTGAGCTAAAGCCAGGCACTTGGCCTTGGTATAAGGATCTTGCTCCCCATAATCACAAATCACATCCCCAGCCTTCTCAGAAAATGTGAGCCTAGAACAAGTAGATCAACAAGGTGCACATTAGAGAGTTCTTGATGAGAGGATGAGAATTAAATATTTAAGAATTCAGCACAGTTGAACTGGATTTTCTATGGTCTGTAAGAATTCCAAGTTAACAGGCCATTGATGTAGGAGAAATTAAACATAACAAAAATTTAACAAGAACAAAAACAATCAGCACGAATCCCTTTGGGAAAGACATTTTAGTGAAACTGAGCTCAAGTTTTTAAAAATCTACAAACAACGTTAAAATTCTCCTGAAAAGACTGGCGGGATTTCAAATTATAAGAAAAACAAAAATGTTATTATAATTGAGAGTCTCAATGGTTTTCAGCAATAATCTAGATTCTAAATCCTATAGAGTGTAAGAACTTATTAAATGTTAGTTAAAGGTTGTGAAAACAAATTTGGCTCAAAATTAGTGATAGATCTTGCAAGCATGTGTACTAAATGGGAAACAGAGAAAGTGACACTAGTGTTATTTTTAAAATTGTCACAGTATATAAGGAGCAACAAAGAAAAAAAAGGACATAACTGTGTCTATTAGGAGATATTAAAGAAGCAGTTCTTTTGAGATGGCTCAATTGAATAGATTTCACTTGTCATCATATTTAACACACCATCTTCAAACACAATTGCAGTGAACTATCTATACTATCACAGTAACCTAGAAACCATCAGCATAAGCCCAAAAACATTTAGATATGATTATCACTTCTAATTACTGGTTGTATAGAAATTGTGCTTTAGTTATATTTTTAATTAATAGCTACAGAATAATATAAATCACATAATATCAGAATCTGTATATAAATAACAAAATGACAATAACAATAAAATGAAATCCTGAAAACCCCCACAAAATGTCTCCTTATTGAAAATTCAGTAAATAAAATCCTTTATGTTTGCTAGGGTGGGCAGCAGAGAGGGTAGGTCCAAAATCAGAACGCAGCTTCTGAGTATAAATCAATTATTTAGAGTATAAAGCAATTCCCTGACTTCTGTATTTTGATACTAAAATAGAGGTTTTGAGATCTACAGCCACATTGTCCCGAGGCTGAAGGACTAATTATTTTGGTCTTTCTTGGGACTATATTACTGAACCAACATGATAATATTGGTATTTGAGTATTTATTTCTTGTATTAATTCAATTATGTGTTTTTTTAAGTGGTCACTGTCATGATGTTGTTCCACCTGAAAAAAGGCCAGAGTTGAGGACAGTGGTTGCTCTCTCGGCTGGTCATTTCCCAAAAGGATGATCGGGAAATTGGAGTATGATCAAAAAGAAAAATTAACCAAAGGAAGGAGAGTCAAGCCCCAAAAGAATGGAACTGGCCCTGAAGGAAAAAGGAGAAAGAAAAAGAGTCTAGGAAATGAGCCTGGGAATCTCTCTCCCCTTTTAACTCCCTCAATCACCTCCTCATACCCTCTGTGCTTTCCTAAAGCACTCCTCTTGGCTCTCCCCACCCCTAATTTCAACTCTAAGAAGACTCTTGCAGATCAGTGGTTATCTGGAGATGGGAAAGAAGGTAGGATGAAGGGGTGAACGGAAGAAGGAAGTATTATAAAGGGACATAAGGAATATTTGAAGGTCACAAATATGTTTATTATCTTGATTGTAATGATTTCATGGGTGTATACATATATCAAAACTTGCCAAATTGTACACTTTAAATTTGTGTGGGTCATTATATCAATTATATCTCCATAATGCTGATTTTTAAAAAAATCATCAAATTGTATACTTTAAATATGTATATGTTATTATATGTAAGTTATATCAATAATGTGAAAAACTACAGCCCTAGGACCAATTGTAAGGACAAGGGCTATAGTTCATCCCATTAACTCTCCTCTCATAAGTTTTCTCCAGAATTATGATGACAGAATCCTGGAGAAGTTGTGCCTGGAAAAAGTGAACTTAATATGAGAAGCAAATAGATCTGTGTTGCATAAATGAATGGCTAAGGTAGATGCTGTTTTGCCATCCTGCCCAATTCCTGCTTACTTCGCCAGTATAATTTTCCTTAGTTGCTCTGGGTATTGGCTGTCAGTGGCTCACAGGTCCCACCCTCATTGCCCATGGTTAGTGGGAGCCACCATACCCAAGAGTTATACACTCCCGCCTCTTCCAGAGCCCTTGAGCAACTAATAGGTGTAGAAATCTGGCCTCTATCCTCAAGCAAGAACAGCTCTGTGGTGTGGTTTATGCTCCAGAACCATCCCTCTATAGATAAGGCTAGATCCCACCCTTGCTTGGCTCTTTCCCCTCCCCTATTCTGCTTCATTTACTCCCTCACAGGTTTTTCTTCAGAAAGTCTCCCTCTATCAATCATGTGCACCCAAATTCCTGTCTCAGGCTTTGGTTCCATGGAACCCAGCCTAAGGAAGCCCTGGTATAAACATGCCAGTCTATGCTGAGACCTAACTCCAAAGCCATCTCCTTACTGTCCTTTCCGGTTTGTATACTCTCCTAAATGCTACCTTGGTCTCTGTTTCTCCTGCTTATAAGTGTCTCCTGGGTTTAAACTTTACATGTACCTACACCTATAATCAGGTTTCTGCCTTATCTCTTTGAGCAACATGATACTGATCAATCCTTTTCTGTCTTTATCGATCAACTTCCTTCCACCATTGGGTGATCATGAATCATCTTGTGAACTGCCATGAGTCAATTCTTGACCAGTTGTGACTAGACCCATTACTCCATGAATGCTTAGCAAATACCTTCTGACAGATGAATTGTGATAGGGACCTGAAATAAATGTTCAAATAATGTATTGATAAGAAAACTATTAAATTTTGAGAACAACTTCATAAACCAAATATCAAAATTAAGTTAAAAGTTTAATTTTGCTTACCTTTCCTGGGTGACCCAATTGATAACTAAATCTAAACGTTTTTCAGATAATCCACATTTGATTCCTTCCAGGGTTAGTGTTGCATCAATAGGACGTCTATAAGCCTGACTTGTGCTAAAGATAGCCTCAAAAAATAAGAGTAAGGGAAAAGGCTTTCCTCTAATTTTTCCAACAGCTACAAAGAGAAGAAAAAATTTTAAATCAAATACTTAAGATAATAGTTTGCTTCATATTATTTTCATCTCTTTACATTTTCTAAAAAATTTTAATCCAAAATTACATATTTATAATTTTTAACTAACACTTATTATGGATTAGATTTTATATTTTGGATAATGACTAGATATTTCAAGTTATGTGAAAATGAAGGCAAAGACTGGGGTGATGTGTCTACAGGCCAAGAATACCAAAAATTGCTGACAGTGACCTAGACGACAGGAGAGAAGTACAGAATGAACCCCCACTGAGAGCCTCCAGAAGAAACTTTAAAAAGCTGAAAGAATACACCATCAGCAGACCAGCACACCTACACTATAAAAAATGTTAAAAGTAGTGTTTCAAGCAGTAAGATAATACCAGATATAAATATAAATCTACACAAAGCAAAATGAAGACCAGAAATGATATATATGCTATCAACATAAGAATTTAGTTATACTGTTTTTATACAATACATCAAGTGGTAAAATATCTTCTGAGGGTAGAATGTGATAAGTTAAAGATATAATCTATAAACATTAAAGCAACAACCAAAATAAATCAACAAAGAGTTATAGCTCAAAATCAACAAAGAAGAAAAATAAAATGAAACATTCAACTAATGCAAAAGAAGGTAGAAAAAGAGAAAAAGATATCAATTGAGGAAAATAGAACAAATGTAACTCAACCACATCAACAATCACATTAAATATAAATGATCTAAACACTCCAATTAAAAGGCAAAAACTGTCAGATGGTATAAAAAAGTAGGATCCAAATATATGTAATCTAGAAGACTCTAACTTTAAACAAATACACAGATTAAAAGTATTTCCAAATATACTATACTAATCAAAAGAAAGATGGATTCACACTTCTAATCTCAAAACTTACTAGAAAGCTATAGTAATCAAGATATTATGATACTGGCATAGAGTGGACATCTAGAGCAACAGAATAGAATTAAAAGTACAGAAATAAATCCTGGTTAATTGATTTCTGACAAAAGGGCCAAAAAATTCAATGGGTAAAGAATAGTCTTTTCAACAAGTGGTGGTAGGAAAACTGGATACCCACATGTGAAAGAATGAATATGGACCCTTCCACCTCACACCATACACAAAAATAAATGCAAAGTGGATCATAGACCTAAATATGTAAAACTCTCAGGAGAAAACACAGGATCTTAAGTTAGGCAAAGATTTCTTAGATACAACAGCAAAAGTGTGGCTGCAAAAGAAAAGATTGGTAAACTGAACTTCATCAAAATTAAAAATTTTGTACTACAAAAAACAACATCAAGAAAGTGAAAGGATAATAGTCTACAGACTGGAAATATTTGCCCATAATCTATCTGATAAGAGATTTTTATCCAGAATATAGAAAGAACTCTTGCAACTCATTAATAAAAACACAAATAGTATAAATGGGCAAAGAATAAACATTTCTCCAAAGGAGATATACAAATGGCCAATAGACAAGATACTCAACCTTGTTAGTCATTAGGGACATGCAGGTCAAAACCACAATAAGTTACCACTTCACATAGATTAACAAGTGTTGGTAAAAATATGGAGAAATTGGAACCTATCTATATTGCTGGTAGAAATGGAAAGCAGTGCAAACAGCTTAGAAGTTTCTCAAGTATTAACATACAGTTACCATATAACCCCACAATTCCATTCCCAAGTATCTAACCAAGAGGAAGAAAAACAAAGATCCACACAAAGACTTGTGCACAAATATTTGTAGCTACATTATCCGTAATAGCCAAAAAGTGTAAACAGTCCAAATGACCATCAACTGATGAATAGACAAACATTGACACATAGCTTGCACAATATATAAAAATTAACTCAAACTGGATCACACACCTAAATGGAAACCCAAAACTATAATATCCTTAGGAAAAAAATTAGGAGAAAAATCTCCATAGATTAGGCACAGATTTCTTAGGTATGATACTAACATCACAGTCCATAAAAGAAAACATTCTCACATTGGACTTCAACAAAATTTAAAACTTCTACCTTTAGAAAGACAATATTAAGAGAAAGAAAAGACAAGCCACAGACTAGGAGAATATTTGCAAATCATTTATCTGATAAGGGACTTATATGCACACAGTGAAATACTACTCATAAATAAAAAGAATGAACTATTGATAAATACAACAACATGGATGAATTTCAAAATAATTATGCTGAGTGCAAGAAGTTAGTCAAAAAATAATACCTGCTATATAATTCAATTTATATAAAATTCTAGAAAATGCAAAGCAGACTAGCTGCCTAGGGACTGGGAAGAAGCTGTAGGAGGGAGAGAGAAAGGTGGGGTGAAGATTAAAGGGAGAGAAGAATCATTGAGTAGAATGAGGGAACTTTTAGGTGATACACAAGTAAAAACTTATCAAATTGTGTACTTTAAATATGTACAATTCATACATATGTTTGTATGTTAACTTGTGACAATAAAGCTGATTTTAAAAGGAAGTAGAACAAATTTGACAAAATATTAACATTAAGTCTTGATAGTGCGTACATGGCTATTATATGTATCTCCTACTTTTCTGTATAATTGAAATATTTTATAATTTAATTTAGAAAACCTAATTAATCCCTTTAATGTTACAGCTAAAGAAAATTAGTAAATGGTAGATATAGGTCTGGAGCCTAGATCTTTAGTCTCCCAGTTCAATGCTCTTTCCATTCTATCAGGCAGAAAAGTATGATTTGCATACATATACAAGATTCAGAGAGAAATGCTTACCCTTAAATTTATTCACTGTCCCAATGTTCTGAAGAATTCTTCTAGGACTATTTGCTGCAAAACAAGCTGCCTTTTCATATTCACCGAGTGAAAGTAATTCATTGAACCTATAGCCATTGCATTTCATTATACATTATAAATAGAACACAAAAGAGAAAAATGATTAGAAATTTCTGATACAGACTAAACATAATGGCATAGTAATGTAGAAAAGCAATTCTAATAAACTATAACTAGATTCATTCGTTTTGTAAAATGTTCTTTCACTTCTCTCCCTAATAATCCGTCATTTTTGTAGCCTCATAATAAAACTCTTGGAATCTGATTTTGTGCTTTATTCCTGTAGTATTTATAACAAGCCATATGAAAAGGAAAGAACCTCAGGTGAATTTACGATGAGCTCAGATTTTTTCTCTCTTACAGTCTCCATATTAAAGAAGGAAAGAAGGGCAATCTGCTTGGCCTTCTTGGCCTAGGGAAAGAGGCTTGGCCTAGGGAAAATATTAATTGGACACAAAGGCTGCCAAGTTGAAAATCAAGAAGTGTCCTTGGTATTCAGAAGCCTATGTTGCTCTGCCAGGCAACAAACTCACAATTAAATATGAGACTAACACAAGAAAAAAAGATAATAGTTCAAATAACTTAAGTCTCTACTCTTCTTCCTAGGCCAGAATGTCTTAAATCACCCCTTACTTCACAATTAATAAAACTATTGCAATGAGATTTACAGTGCTGCAAATAACATGGAACTCCAGAGAAGCAAAACACCAAAGTGACATTAGGCAAAACAGATAAAACTTTTAACTGCAACAAGGGTTTTTTCTCTCATATCTAAAGCTGGTAGACATAGAGAAGCATGCAGAATAAGGAAATAATACAAGCAAATCAATAGCTGAAAACTGTTTAACATGTAAGATTATTACATATGTCCATTAGATATTAACCTTTTAGCTTATGAATTAACCTCTTAAAGAATAAATTCTTAAATCTTTTTAAGCCTCAATTATATACTATATATAATAATTTAATGTAAATTAGGCAGAAAATATCTTCTTAATATGTCATTAGATGGGAATAATGAGAAAAAAAGACTGAATTAGCTAGAATAATCTGACTCAAGAAGACATGTCAAAAACATTTTGTAACATCAAGTTGATGGTTGGGGAATGCAAGAAAAATATAAATAAAACATGAATCAGCACTACAATTCACCTCTATCCTCTGAAATATTTCCTAGATTATCAATCTAGTACTTTTTTCACAAAGAATCTATTTTTTTTAATTCTAGCTTATTTTCTAATTTGCCTATTAGTATAGAATTTTAGATACAAAAGCGAGAGACTAGTTCATTAACATTCTAAATAAATGCTAAACATTTAATAAATATTAAATATGTAAATAAGTATTTAAATACATATTAAATAAACATAGTATTAGTTTAACAAGAAAAAGCAAAGCTTTTAAAATATTTGCCTTTCAATGTAGTAAAGCAAAATTTCAGCTTCTTTTGCTTTGCCTGGATCATATTCACATAGTTCTTCAACAATGCCTTGATTACCTGTAAACATAAAAAAGCCCTACTGGGTGGTATTTAAAGTAATAAATCAATAAAAAATAATAAACATATAGATGTTTAATACCAACATTTTAATGCTACAGTTTATAACACCACCAACCTCCTCTAAACTGAGTGGCCTCCCTTTTCTTCCTTAATTTCAAGTATTGTGTCATTGGCTGACCAAGTCTACTCTACCAATTATCTGTCAGCTCTTGAAGAAAGAAGCCCATAGGGTAACAGAGACCTAACAGAAGTAAGTACATTTTTGCTTTCTTTAAATTCAGCCTAGGAAAATCCCTGCTCTTTAGCTTCCCGAGGAAAAAAAGTAATGATTTCCATTATTTGTGTTAATTAAATATAGAGATAAACTACCATGTAAATCTTTAGTTTTCTGAATTTGCTTCACAAAGTCTTGAAATGAGATGCTCATGTCAGATTTTACCCATGACGTAAGTGCAAATAAAATAATCTGCAGTCTTTGATGACTATAAAGATAAAAGACATCAATAATATATTAAACCTAAAATCAAATAGTGAAATATTAGAATAAACACAAATAAAAGCTTCAAACTTTAAAAATATATAATCAACATGCATACTGAAACTGTAATTCTTTGTTCAGATTTTCAGCTACATCCCGCCGTTTTAATACCACAATCATTTCCTCATCTAAATCCAACATCCTCTGAGCTGGTACATATTTTTTTGACATAACTTGTTTAATTTCTGCATATTTATCTTCAAGATGTTTCAGGTATTTAGTGAGAGCATCTAAACTGACAGAATCTTGGAGGGTCATGCCTATGGGAAAAAGGAACAAATCAAAAAAGCCAAGCCATATGTGCTCTTGTGCTCAAACAGCAATAGGTTAGAGAGTTATATTATGAAATAATTACGAAATGGTAGCATGAACTTGTTTACTGAACATAAACAGAATTAGCATAGAATTTTAAATGGCTAGCAGTTTTAAACATATTATCAATGAAGACTCAAGGAAGACTTGTCCAAACCTTAGCATCCTAAGGAAGAAAATTTGAATGGCCTGATCACCACACCTTGCAACCCCCTAACTATAGCTGCTACTCAATACCACCAAGAGCTTCTGCCTAATAATTCAGAATTTCTGCCCAGTAATTTCTCCCTAACCAAATCTTCCATTAATCTAGTAGAGCTAATCTCAGGGTAATCTGTTCTCTGCAATGCAAAGCTTAAAGATGCCAGCCATATCTTCAGTCATCCCACCCTGTCCTATTGTCCCTTTGTTATTCATCACACACACACACACACACACACACACACACACACACACACACACACACACACACAAACTTCCCTTCTCAGTCAAGCTAATTGTCTTGTCGCCTTTAAAGGCATACCTCAAAATTCTCTTCCAGAAACCCCCCTGGATTAATCCTATTCAATTTTAATCATTCCCTTAACCTGAATTCTCTCATCATTTAATCAATTTTCACTTATTCTGTATTCACATGTATCTTATTTATAATTTGCTAGTCATAATTTTATATTTGAAAGGAAATCTAGTCCCTGCCTCCACCAAATACAGGCTGATTCAACCTCCGTTGAAATCCTCTAGTATGGAGTAGTTCATTATTTGAAGACATAGAGTTCTTCATTGAAATAAAATCTGACTTCCAAAATTTCCACTATTGATTCTGCCTCTGGATAAACACTAGTTGAAATCCATAAAAGTTTTGAATAGTTATATGTTCTCAAGGACTTTCTTTTCTCCAGGATGAATATTTATAATTCTTCTATTTATTCATCATACAAACCTCTTGACATCTTGGTTGAATTTCAAGATACGCTCCAATTTCTTAAAATGTGGCTTAGCTGAAGATGATGAACCAACAAATGCTGACACTAATATGAATCAACAATATTCACCAGAATAATACACTACAGGTTGTTTTGTTGTTGTTTTGCATGTTATACCATGGGTTCTCAGACTTTCGAGTACATAAGAATAAGCTGGAGAACTTGTTAAAAAACTGACTGCTGGGTTCTTCCCTAACCCCCAACCCACACCCATCTCAGCAGTTTCTGACAGTAAGTCTGCAGTGGGGCCAGAGAATTTGCATTTCTTATAGGTTCCCAGTTAATGCTGATGTTGACACAGGAACCACGCTTTAAGAACCAGTCAGACTGGAACTCTTTTAATTCAGTCAGACTGGAACTCTTTTAATCTTTTAAGGTTTTCTCATTACCTTTTTCTATCTAGAACCCTGGCTAAAGTTGTTTGTAAAGTCTAGCTAAAGTCCTGCTCCACTTGGAAGATAGACACATAGCACATATTTATTAGTTTGTGTAACAGGTAATAACTGAAAAAAACAATTTCTTTCAAATATTTCAAACAAAATACAGTACCTGGAATAGGCTTTGAGGGATCTTTGGAGAAAGTACAATATTTTATTTCTTTTGTGTCATACTCTGCTCTAAGTTGTTTCGTTTTGTCTATTTGCAATTGAATCTTTGAGGAATTATTTTCAATAATCCTTAGTCTGAAAAAACAGAAAGCTTTATGTTTCTTTCAACTAACTTATTTAATCATAAAATTCAAAGTAAAACAGGTTAAATCATTACTTTATTTTGGCTAATTATGATTTTGAACCATTATGGTCTTAGGTGGAAATTTACAAAAGTGTTCCCCAAGACTTTACTAACCTCACAAGTGAGGAACAATTTTCTTTCAAAGTATCGATAAAATCTTATACTATGATTCATTGACCTTACTGGAAATTTATTAAATGTTAAACATAATAATGTGGCCACAAAGTACTGTGTCTATTCCTTTTAATTGAGAATTCATTTTTGCAATTTAAAAATTATTTTTATAATAATTCTATCAGTTTTCTGTGGCTGCATGTTACCACAAACTTGGTGGCTTAAAACAATAGAAATATATTCTCTCATAGTTCTGGAAGTCAGAAGTGCAAAATCAGTATCCCTGGGCCAAAATCAGTGTTGTCAGGACCACGCTTCCTCTAGAAGTAGAGGGGAATCCAGTCCTTCTTTTTCTGGCTTCTGGGGGCTGCTAGCCTTCTGTGGCTGCATCACTTCAATCTCTGCCTCCATGGTTGCATTGCCTTCTCCACTTCTGCTTGTGTCAACGCTTCCTCTGCCTCTTTCTTACAAGAACACTTGTGACTGAGGTTAGTAAACCTGTGACACTGGTGACAGCCCACCTGTTTAACCCAGGATGATATCTCTATCTAAAGATCTTTAATGTATTTATATCTGCAAAGACCCTTTTTCCAAATAAGGTAACATTTCCAGGTTCCCAAGATTATGACCTGCTCTCTTTGGGGGCCATTATTCAGCCTGCTATAGTAATTTTGATCCTAGAGCTAGAGGAATGATAGCACTTCTTTGAGATAAAACTGATTGTATCCAGAAATAGATAGGAATCTTTAGACCAAGAAGTATATATAAACTTCTTTTAAGCATTATTTGAAGTTTCCCTCCTAGCTTATTATTGAAATGTTGGCCTAGGCAAAAAATAACAGATTAAAATAATTGATATATAAATGTCATAGGGTTTTTGGCACATTAAAAACAGGTTTGTCAGTAGATAACTGCTGTCTGCATCTGATTATTATATAGAGTTCTTGGTAACTACAAATAGCTCAGAACAAGAGCTTGCAGTGTTTATGAAAGGACTATAGAAATATCTTTTGGCTTCCACCCAAATAAACTTACACTTGTGGAAGAAAGCCATGTTAAAAAGTAAACAGACGCTCTAAAGAACTGAAAGCAGGGACTCAGATACTTGTATATGAATGTTTATAGTGGCATTATTCTCAACAGCCAAAGGTGAAAACAACCCATGCACTCAACAGATAAGTGAACAAAACATAGTATATAAATACGATGAAATGTTATTCAGTCATAAAAAGAAATGAAGTCCCAAAATATGCTATAACACAGTTGAGAAGGTATCTAATTGTTACCCCTTTCTGTAGCTACTTTTATGGTCTCTTTGACAATTTCACTACAATAAATTGAGTTGAGTATTATTTAAAATGCTTAGGATTCTTTGGGCCTCTTAAATCTGTAAATTGCTATCTTTCATTAGTTCTAGAAAATTCTTAGCCCTTATCCCTTTGAATCATCCCTTCCCAATGTTTTTAGAGTTGTGGTTAAACATAATCTTTTTCATTCTATCCTCCATGTCATCCTAAAAATAGCTTTAAGGTATAGTTCATATACCTTAAAATTCACCCTTGTATGTAATTCAGTGAATTTTAATATATTCAGAGTTATGCAACCATTACTATTTCTAGTTCCAGAACATTTCATTACCCCCAGAATAAGCCCTATACCCACTAGCAGTCTACTGAGCAGAAGGTAATTTTCCATGCAATCTCCAAGGGTGGGACAGTTTACCCTGGGTTCACTCTTCAAGGGTGTAGCCATTTATTGTCCCAGCTTGATATGGAGAGGATTTCCCAGTGGACTACACCTCTTGGGCAGATCCTGGACTCTTGTCTTTTGTCCTCGAGCCACCAAAAAACCTGAAGCTTATGGTCACTAGTTTTAATAAATGCTCTCAGGGCCAAAGAAGCTTTAGTGCTCCTCTTATCTTTCGTCTTGTTACAATTTTGATCTGATAATATCTTACTATCTTGTCAGCTTCCTGTTGCTTTTGGATTTTTAAAAAACATTTTAAGTAGCATTTTTTTGCCCCAATATGAAGATCCAATATCTAGCCAGCCATATTACCAGAAATGGAGATCAAACTTTGCATAATTTTCCAAGTTGATTTGAAATTATCTATAAAAATAACATGCCCATCATTTACCAAATGGAACATTAGAAATATGAGATTACGCAACAAGAGTGAGCATTTTATCCTCTCCTAGTAAATTACTTACCTTTGTGTATTACAGAATTAAGTGTCCTAATTCAGATGGCAATCATGAAATTGTATTATCAAATCTTCCATGCAAGAAATTACCTGGAGCAATTACGTATATCCCTTATTTTATGATACTACAATATGCCTCCAATTATTCCAAGATAATATCAAGTTGGTAGGAAGGGTAACATGAAAACATGGCTTTAAAATAGTGTAGAAATTAAAAAAAATAAAACTGGTTACAGTTACACTAGCTAGTTAATATAATCAAGTAACAATGATCACTTTTTAGGCTACTTACTACTATACTTACTTTGCCTCAAGTTGGATTATTCTCTTCCTATGATATACCAGTGCTGTGGGCTCTGCTGCCAAAACTTTAAGTTTTCCATGAAGGTGAAATGCTGTTCTTTGGCCCTTCTTTATTGTCTCAATAAAGGTATCATATTCTTTTTTGATTGAAGTAAGAACAGATTTGTATGCAGTGACATATTCTATTACCTGAAATATGATTTTTCTGCCTATGGTACTGAATTTTTTTCCCTAGAAGACTATAGATCAAAAGACTTTCAAATAGCATTATAGATTATCCTTTAAATAAAACATGATGAGCAATTAAAAGTCTATACTTTTAGAAATTTGAGCTTGCTAAGTGCAAGCCCAAATATGACTGAGTAATAAAGACAATAAATATTTACTGAATATGTGCTTTGTGAATTATTACAATACTGTGAGCTTAAAATGAGAGAAAAAGACAACATTTGCTCCACTTTGTATAAACACATATGTAACATAACGTTAGTTAAATCAATACCAGGTCTCATTATCTCAATTCTAGATCTTTTAAATATAATTATATATATTTACTAGCTCCAAATCTAGTCTTTGACTTTATTCAGACCTTAAAATCCTGAATTCCCTTCACTTCCCTGTTTTTCTAACCTAACAGCTCCTATGGGCTGATTAATACTCTCAATTCTCAAATTGTGTTTCTACTCCCAAGATAACAAGTAAAACTGTAGAAAACCCCTCATCACTATACATTCATGGTCCCCAATGGTATTTAAGTACAGAATATCTCTGGAAGGATGATGTAAGAAAAAAGACACAGTGGGTACCAGCAGATAAGGAAAGGGGAAGTAGGGTCTGATTTGAGAAGGATGTGACTTTACATTGTATATTGTTCTTTGTTGCTTCTTTTTCTTTCTTCTTTTTAAAATTAATCTTGTGTGTGTTAGTCATGCAAAAAATAATTATGAAACATTTTAAATAAGTTAAAAAACAAAAAAATTATAATTTAAGGTTTCCAAATTCTCTTCACAAGGATTTCAGAAGGGATCAATGTGTGTGACAACATGGATGGACCTAGAAAGTATTATGCTAAGTGAAATAGGTCAGAGAAAGACAAATACCATATGATCTCAGTTATATGTGGAATCTTAAGAACAAAAGAAATTCATAGATGCAGGGAACAAGCTGATGGTTGCCAGATGGAAGAAGTTTGAGAGTGGGGTGAAAAAAGTGAAGGATTAAGAAATACAAATGGTAGTTATGCAATAGTCACAGGAATGTAAAATAAAGCATTCTGAATCTAGTCAATAATATGTATAGTGACAAGTGGGTACTATACTAATCAGAGGTACATTTTGTAAATTATATAAATGTCTAATGGCTATGCTGTACTTCTAAGACTAATATAATATTGAATGGTAACTGTAATTGAAAATAAATTTTAAGGTGAGGGGAGGTGAAGAGAAATAAGAGGTTCCAATTTCCGGGTATAAAACAAGTAAGTCATGGGGATATAATGTACAGCATAGGGAATATAGTCAATAATATTTTGATGGCATTGTACTGTGTCAGATGGTTGCTGGACTTACCTTGTTGCTAGACTTCTTTAATATATCAATATTCTTTAGTATATCAATATTGAATAACTAAGGTATACACCTGAACTACAATAATATTATGTTAGCTATATTTTAATAAAAATCTTTAAATATATATATATATATATATATATATATATATATATATATATATATATATATATGAATGATATGGCAGGGTGAAGTGCTAGAGGAGAGGGCTGGGGTCATGGCATGTCATGGTCTGAGAACATGATATTTGAGCAGAGACCTGAATGAAGGAAGAAAATCATGTGGAAATGTGAGGAAGGATTACAAGTAGAGAGAACATCAGGGCAGATGCCCTGGGTTAGGAGCATGCTTCACAAGTTTAAAAATCAGCAAAAAGTGAATGAGAGGGAGAGTGGTAGGGAATATGGTCAGCGAGTGGAGGAGTGGGCACAAAACCTGCAGGATGCTGCTATGAGCCATTCTAAGGGATTGCTTATAGAACCATAGAGTTATCCTATCTGAGGCCTCTTTCATGCTTGAGCACTAGGATGGATGATGCTTTGTAGTTATTGGCTCTGCATTTGGGCTGAGGACTGTGATTTGCTATTTCTGTGCCTTGGGTGATGGGCAAAAGTTGGGAGGTCGCAGGTTCAGGCAATACAAAGGTGTATTGCACATAAAGAATATTACAACAATCATAAGTGTGATCCAAGTGGGTCTACTGTTTATTATCATAACGCTTCGACAATTTCAATGACAAAATACTCTTCTTCACAGGGCTGGACCACCTTCATCTCCCTGCATTCCTTGGTGATAATACTACTTTAGCCCGAAGTTTGCCAGGCACCATCAAACACTGACTAAAACAAAAGCCTCTAGTAACATATAGTTGTTTAAAAGAGACACACATACATACATACATATATATTCTTTAGCATATTTAGCAAGGATATATCATTGAGCATGTGAATTTTAAATGGACTAGTATATTTGCAATTAAAAGATCCTATGTGAAAAATGTTAAATTAATATAGAGAAACTAATATTAGTACCTACGATGTGCCAGGAAGGTTTCATTTATAATTTTATTCATTTGTTCAAAAACCATTTTGTGAGGCTTATTCTGTGCTACTGAAGATATAACGAAGAACAAAAGGGATGCACAAAACCACAAAGTGTGGCATAACTATTCCAATTTTACAAACAAAAACACTGTGGCATGGAGGAATTTCAACTTGAACTCAAAGCCACACAACTGGTAACAAAGAGTTGAAACTCAAATGCAATTTTTCTATGACTTTTCTCTTGTTTGATAAAGCAAAAATAAAGTCAGATACTTGCACAATTGAAAAAAAAAAAGACAGGCTCAATGTGTAAAGGGAAAAGATGTAATCAATCCATAATTTTCCCTGAAAGCTACAATTACACTTTCCACCACTGCTTCATCTCTAGTCTCTGGTATCCCTCACTGGTTTTGTTAGCTAGACAATACCTAGAAAAAATTATCCAGGAAAACGTCTGATCTATCAAGGAAATGGTATAAGAAAATTATTGATCCATGGCAAGTACCAAGAAAGGATATCTGAGTGGGAGATACTGGTTGTTATTTGTGACATGACCATACTACCTATCTACCCAAATCAGGATGACTACCACCTAGGAAACTTTAATAAAATAGAGGTCATTAATCTGTAGCCTTTCAAACTAACCACCCCACTGTTCCTAGCCATCCTCCTCCTTACACACCTCTGAGATGTGCTGCAATTCAAGATACATTAATGGATAGAGAACAGACTTATAGTGATACCATGATCTGCTAGAAGAAATAGATTTCAGAAGAACACTCATGGGAACCTTTGAGAATGCATAGATAACACATTAAAATAAAGGAGATAGCCTGGCATACCACAGGTAGAATACAGTTTTGCTTGACCCATAAAATATTTTAAAATTTAAGAATTTCACCCTCAAACCATATTTCTAGCTTCTCTTGAAAACTGAAAAACTGATCACTATTCCTTAATGGCAATAATCAGCTGGAGATTTAGGTTGAATTGGTTCTTTATTTTCCACAGTCTCTTATAGCCATCCCACCCAACTCTTATATGAAACTATCTGGCCTCTGCAGGCATTCAAGTTTGAGACTCTTGTATTAGGGCTTCCACTAAACCCATGAAAACCAGAGCTATACTTACTAGGTACACGTGTCTGAGGGAGAAGAATGGTATCCATTCCACCTCAGCTCCTCTGTGTGGATCTAGAGCATTCATAAAAAATGCTACCAGAAACACAAAAGGCTAGCCACTTTCCAGAGTGCAGTTGCCTCGATAATTCACCCACTTCTATAGAAGTTCACTCTTGCGAGCTCTGGTCTTCTTTGTTTACTAAATCCTTGGCTCGCTCTATAACCTACCCTCGACTCTGGTTATAAGTCTCAGATCCTCCTCACTTTGATTCAGACATGGTTTTACAAATACTCTATCTTTGACTTTAAACAGAATTTGATATTTGTCCTCTGGTTTCAAATACTCAAGAGATGTAAGTTGATATTTTCATCTTCTGCCCAACTAGATGCTTCCAAGAGGGAAGAAGATTAGAGAAGGTGGTCATTAACAGTTTATTAACAATGAAATGTGCTGGAACAACATGAAAATGGAAAGGCAAATTATCTATTGAGAAGCTAGAAAAAAAGCTTCTGCTAAGTTTTAAAAGATGTCTTTTTCAGATCCTCTCTCAGCCCTGAAGAATAGGATTCTTCACAATGTACAACTGTACAATTTATAATTGTACAATGTATGAACAGTCCAAATGGAAATATTGGGGGGTAAAGAGAAAAGGACTACAGATATAGATGTTATCTTTATTTAATCCCATGTCTTTTCTCTAGGTATTAAACTTACCAACACTACCTACAAAATGACTTCACTATCATTATGCTAATTTAGAGCAAACAGCTATTCTGGTAAGAAAACTGACAAGTGTTAGCATTTGGGCCTGCAAAGATAAGCATGTCACAGTTATAACTTCCTTTTGCTGCTCTCAAAGAAGTAGTCATAGCATGATTCTTAATATTTATCAAACCTATTTAAAATATGACCTTTAAACATTCATTTAATATAGTCTTTAATGACTAAAACACCAAAAGCAATATCACTAATCATAACAATACATAAAATGAAGTTAATCTGCCAATGTACCATTCTATGGAATTTTCTGGATGACTTAAAAAGGAAGACAAGATTATGTTTCTCTATTTTATGCTCTTATGAATATGCATCAATTTTCTTAATTCTACTGGTAGGTACTTATCACTACTTTCTGCTCATTTTTCCTTACAGAGAAGCACTAGGTTTTTTAATTTAGAGATCCATTAAGACTCATAGTGTGTAATGTTTAATAATTAAACAAACGACTGAGTTCCCATTTTGCTTGTGGCTGGTTTAGTCAGAGACCAATAGTTTACAGAAGTCTTAAGTAATTATTTCTTCTAGGTAAGAAGGAAAGGATGCTGATTTCACTTATTTAACTGTCAAGGCATCTTGCAAGGGGGTAAAAGAAAGGCAAGGTAAAAAAAAATTAGGATTGGTGGACAAACTGCAATTGTTCATTAGGAAAAATAGGTATTTCTAAAACCTTGAAAAGCAAAGTCAAATGTTATATAAGGTCACAGCATTTTCTAATCTGATCTTCGTATTTCCAATGTTCAATCTAGTCATATCTCCTGTTTACTGTGCCTATCTAGACATCTCTAATCTACAAAGAGCCTCAGTTTAATATGCTAGACCAAATCTAAACCAAGACTTTAATGATACCACAAACCCAAAAGAACAAGGAACTACCAGGTTCCTGCTTGCAGCCCAATTCCTAACACATCAGATAATACTTTCAGATGGAAAGTCAAAAGAGCACAGCTGCATATTGCTCAAAAATTAATAGCCTGCACATAAGCTAAAAACAGTTGAAACACTCATTAACTGTCTAGTAATAAATTCAGGATTGCATTTTCCCCATTCGCTCCTTTCCAACAAACTAAATGAAGTTCTCAAGATTAACATTGTAAGCAAACAGCAGTGGTGTTACTACTAAGACAGGAATATTAGTTGTCAAGATGCACCTATGAAAATTCCATTGTTTTAAGAGCATTATGATACCTTATCAAAAACGTTTCGGTATATGATGTAATATTCATCAGCAGGTCCTTCCTTATTACAGCCCACTCTTTCAGTTTCTGTAATTATGTATCTTTGCATACTTTCCAAAAATTCCTTGTCACTTCTACTCATGATAGGAGGGAGAACTCCATGTTTATTTATTTCTTGAACAGACATATTTGTTCACCGGAGAAAAGTTAGGTCTTGACTAGCTTTTGCAACAAAACCAAATCTTTGATAAGCCTGAAAGAAAAAGAGACCATCAATTAGCAAAGCTTAAAATCAAATATTGATCTAAAACAAATGTACATTTATTTCAGAAAAAAAAATGTCTCATGGATCTCTTGAGATAAATATTTCAACTATGAATTAAAAGGTCAAATCTACTCTACAGTCATGTGTTATTCCTCTGGCATAAAATACCAAACACCAGTCAATAAAAAGCTCATTTCTTGCTAATCAGACTTATGTACCATATGATTGATGGTTTCTCAATTCTCAACACTTTGTAACAGAAGGTTTAGTATTTTGTTTCTTTGCTCATGTGGGAAAACTAGTTGGAGAACCTGATGACACAATGTCAACTACTTCTCCACCTGCACGCCTCTCTGGCCACATCGTGGTCATCCAGCACACAATAGCTACACGCCCTTTATACATTTATTTTTAGAATACTTTATTACAATTCTTATCTTTACTATGAATATACTAATTGAAAAGTAAGAAGTCAAGATATTTGACACCCACCAGTGATATCAAAGATAACTGTACCTTTCTGAGTACAGTTTTCAAGCAGCTATATTTCACTCTCTCTTAGTAAATAATCTTTACCCAAGTAGAGCTGGGTACAGAAGTTGGTTCCTGAGATCAATTCACATTAACATCAAATGGAATCCAAGGCTTCCTTAAAAATGTCTAGCAAAGCAAAACATTTTAATTCCTCCCCAACCCCACCATATAAATTATATAATCATGGTATAAATTTTGGAAAACATAAACAGATATACTAAAAAACAAAAATCATCCAGAATCCCATCACCCAAAGATAATAACTATGTAATATTATGGTGTATTTCATTCTAATTTTTATGATGATATCATTCAGCAATAAATAAGATAAAGTCCTTGGCTCCTTGGAGCTTATTATCAGGTAAAGGGGACAAACTATAAATAAACAACATAATATCACACAGTAAAAGACAAAAGTCAAAGGAAGAAGAAATGGGTGTAATCATTTGGGAGCGGATGGTCACATCTGAACACCACTGGCTTCCTATTACCCTTAGGATAAGGTCCAAGTTCCTTTACTTAGTCTATAAATGCCCTATAAGAACCAGGGACTCTCTGTGACCAAATTTAGCCTTTTCATGACCCTGTCCTCCTCATAACCACACTCCACTCCCATGAACTTGCTTTTACCCAAGGGTCTGCATAATTCTCTCCTGTGCCTGAAATTTCCTCTCTCATCCTCACTGCTTCCCTCCAACTCAAGGTACACAAGTACTACCAATGACATTTACTTGGCTTTTACTGGTTTTTCAGATCTCAGGCATTAAACGTCGTCAAGCGCCACTGCTGTGTTATCTCACAGTACTGTGCACTTCTATCATGGCATTATCACTTGAGCCACACCATGTTACAGACTTTCTGTTTATGTTCTGTCTCTCTCAGTAGGCTGTAAGTCTGACAAAACTGGGAACCAAAAATATTATTCCCCATTATCCTTCCCCACCCATATGCATTCCAGTGCATAAGAGTTTCTAGCAGAATACATACAAAAAAAATATTTCCTTACTAATTATCACTGAACAATTATCTGGTCTGCCCTCAAACCATCATACAGTTAAAGTGATTCTTTCTCTGCATCTACAAAATGCCCGAGTTACATAAACCAACTCAAGATCACTTGTCATTCATTCACTCATTCATTCATATTAGACACTTAGGGATACTTAAAAAGAGCTATTGCCACAGAGCAGAGAGGGCAGTATGACAGAGGTGGGCACAAAGGGCTACAAAAGCCCCGAGGGGCATCCCACTAGCCTGCAGAAGAGGGCTGGGAAACATCAAGAAAAACATTTGAAAGAATAACATCTAGGGAAATGTTTAAGTTGTGTTATATTTATTTACTCAATAAGTATTTTGGGGCAACTTCTGTGTATCTACCACTACCCTAGACACTAGAGATATAGCACTAAACAAAACAAAGTCTTAAATCTCCTAGATGTTACATTCAAGAAGAAAAACAATACACAGTAAAAATATAGTATGACAGATGGCGGTAAGCTGTATGAGGAAAAGTAAAACAGAAATGAATGCTAAAGAGTAAGGAGGTTAGGTGCTATTTTATATAAGGCATTAAGTCAGGAAAGAGGAAAGCTCTCGCTGATAACATAACACTTCAGAAATCTGAAAAAAAAGGTCATATAGATTCCTGGGAGAAGAGTGGCTGAGCCCATGGGGCACCTTTGTGAGGGTTAGAAAAAGGTGCCCTTTTTCTAGGCATACTTGGCAAGAGAAACAGTGGACTGTGGTCTCCACTCACTATAGTGCTTGAGTGACTGCCTCACTCATAGGAATGTTGACTTAACTCTAAAATGGGAAGCCATTATAGGGCTGTGGGCAGAAGAGTGACAGCTGACTGATATTTTAAAGAATCGTTCTGCCACTCTGTGAAGACAAAGGTCAAACCTAAAGAACTGTTAGGAAGCCAATGCAATAATCCGGGCAAAAGATAATGGTGGCTCAAATCAGGGTAATAACAGTAGAGGTGGTGAGAGGTGTTCTACATATACATTTAAAATAAAGCAAAGAATCTGTGCTGAGGGATTAGATGTGGGTACAAGAAAGCAATAAAAGATGACTACAAAGTTTTTGGTCTCATAGATTAGAAAGATAGGTATTGCAATTTATAGAGGAGGGAAGAAAATTTTCATGAGATCAGTAGTTTGGGGCTTGCCTATTAGAGGTATCGAGTAGGCAGTAAGCTGGAGTTCACGTGCATGGTCTGAGTGAGAGATAAGTCTTTAGGTCATCTGCAGATAAAATGGTATTTAAAAGTTATAAGAGAGAATAAAAATGACCTGGGAAACATAAACAAAGCAGAGGTCCAAGGACTGGACCTTGGAGGTACTCCAAAGTTTAGAAGTCTGCTGCTTCAAAAAGAAGCTGTGAAAGAGCCCGTAAAACAGTGTCCAGGGAAGTAGAAGTGAGAGGGGTATCCTAGAAATTAGGTGAAGAAAAGTGCTTCAGAGAGATCAACTGTTTCAAATGCTGCTGACAGATCAAATATGACTAAATGACCACTGAACTTAGCAACATGGATGTGATTAGTGACCACAAGAAATATTTCGCTAGAATGGTGGGAACAAAGCCTGATAGGAGTGGGTCATTGGAAGTGGAAGAATTGGAGACAGTGAGGAGTTTTGTTGTAAAGGTGATTAGTTGGCAGAATAGGAGACAAAAAATGTTCTGAGGGGAAAAATGGATTCTTCAGAAGTGCCAAAGCATGAGAGAGCATAAGTCAAAAACTTTAACTAGTTCAATATTATTATAGTATAAAGTAATAAGTTTGGCAGATTAGGCTGTAGAGGAGGCAGAGGCTGAATATCATACTAAGGAATTTGGATTTTTATCCTGAAGGCAAAATAGAATGACATCATCATTCTTACTTTTCAGAATGTTTTGGGAGGCAAAAGTGAAGGTGGGTTAGAAAAGGAGAGAGTCTAGATATAGGTTAGAAGTCAGATACTGAACTTTTCCAGGAGAAAACTAGGAGGCCCTGAATTTGGTGATGGGGATGCTGAGGGGAAAGCATTGAGATAAAAAGAAATGACATTGTAAGAGTACATTAGAAAGTATTCTGTGGCTTGTACAAAGGCCAAAGTAAGGACATAACTCGCTTCTAATTAGATTGCATTTCAAGAGAACACCCTTCACACACTCCAAAATCTTCCTCTTAAGACCTTAACCACCACTTACAAAGTCCATATTTGGAAATTCGACAACTAAATTCAACAGGTTTTTTTCTCGTATGGCATTGAAAACTCCGAAGATTTTCAACTTATTAAACCGTTTCACACTAAGGAGTGACACACTAGGCCCAGAACCTTCCTTAGACTAGCAGACTTTGGCGGGGTGCAGGGCGGAGGGTAGGCTGAAGGCGGGAGAGGGGCTACAAAGCGAGAAAATGAACCGAACTTTTTGAAGATATCACTTATTTTTCGGTTTGCTTGGAGTTAGCCATAGGAATTCCCTTCTCTTTCAGGCCCAGGGAACAGCTGGTGATAGATAGATGGCTGATCGTCACCCCTTAACCGCCTCCGTAAGTGGGTAAATGATACTTTCAATCTTCTGCCCTTCCCCAGCCTCTTACCCATTCCTCCTAGTCATTTCCGACTCGTTTCCACCTTTCCCAAAACCATTACTCCGCTTGCCCTGCCTCCTTCCTCACCTTATCCCTTTCTCCAAACCCAACTCCAGACCTTGGAGATAGTAACTAAGGAACCTGCGGGTGTGGAACTGCATCTTGGGACGAGTAGTCCTAGCGCAGAGAGAGCAGTGGAAAACTACAATTCCCAGAAGACACTTCCATTGTCTCCTTTTCCTCAATGAGATACCACCCCCTTGTAAAGACCTTCTTAGCTACGTGCACTGTATGGGAAAAGCCTTTTGAAAATATTTTTAAGTTATTTAAATCTTCTACATCGAGAGCATTCTGAAGGTTAAAGTGAGAAATAAGCCAACGCTAAGGAGAGAAAAACTGAGGTTTACGAGCTAGTCTGGCACGTGCTTAGACAGCCGCAGTAGCGGCAGTCAGGCATTTGGTGTGGTCTCCTAAGAGGTGGGGCCTCCAGCGGGGCACCGGGAAGCCTTGGGGCCTGCGCGGCGCTCTTTCTTTCCGATCCGCCATCTGCGGTGAGTGTGTGCTTCTCGGTTGTTTCACCGGCCAGAGACTTATCTGTTGCCTTTTTTGTGTCCCCAGCTCTAACCCGCTGTTTCTTTCCCTCCGCTTCAGGTGGAACCGCCGTCAAGATGCAGATTTTCGTGAAAACCCTTACGGGGAAGACCATTACTCTCGAGGTATGTATGGGCCAGGTGGTTTGAGGAAGCCAGGGCCTGAGGTGGATTTCCGCATCGGCACTTTCGCCCAAGAACATGTTTCCGAGTCTGGGCTCCGAAAGCTGGCCCGGAATTGGGGGTCGTTTGCTGAGCAGGGAACAGGGCTAGTTTTCCATGCCTGAAGTCTGGGCCTTTCAACTCCAGTGGTGCCGTCTCGACAACCAAACCAGGGGTCCCGCGCCCCGGCTAGGTGCTCCGGGCCGAGTGGGCGCGAGCACGTGTGCCCCAGCTGCTGCCGCCGCCTTCCCCGGGCTGGGATGAGGAAGTGTGCTTTCCCGTGGCAGTCCTGGGAGGTGGCACCGGCTGTGTGATCATTTCTGTTGAGGCTTCAGTCGTCTCACCCAACTCGGTTTTGTAGTAACCTTCATATTGAGCGTCTAGTTTGTTAGAGTGTTATCTATATATTTGCATTTTAAAACTTACAGGTTGAACCCTCGGATACAATAGAAAATGTAAAGGCCAAGATCCAGGATAAGGAAGGCAAGTAATGTTTTCTAGTCTGGAAATATTAACCTCCAAGGGCTTCAGCCTACCTCTAGGCGCTAGACATACCTGCTTTTGGTGGGATGGGAAGAGGTCAGATAAGTGAAATTGCCATTGGAATAACACAGTAGACAAACGTTTATGAGCGTGTAACCAAGGTGCAGTGCGTTTCACATGTGAATTTGAGCTATTCTCTACGCCCCTTTTTTCAATATGTATTAAATATTGTTTAAACTACATGATAAAATTAGTAAACATTTAAAACCATGCCTGTCCCACAGTAAAGAACAAGAACTCTTGACAGCTATTAGTACTATTCTATTCAGGATTATTTGTAAAACTTGAGCAGATATGTTTGTTTGCTATGACTTAATTTGTTGGGTTTGATTTGTTTTTGCATTAGGAATTCCTCCTGATCAGCAAAGACTGATCTTTGCTGGCAAGCAACTAGAAGATGGACGTACTTTGTCTGACTACAACATTCAAAAGGTCTGTTTGGAGGAAAGAACAGCCCTTTAAATATAAATGTTAAAAATTTTGACCAATACACAAAAGTGGGGAAAATGTTATTAGAGTAATAGTGGATTCCCAGGTAACTGGTACACTAATATTTGTGAAGCTGTTATAGTTTCTCACATTGAATTTTGCAGATTGCATCCCATGATATAATGTGCTTAATCTCCCTGTAAAGTAATTAAGAATCAGAGGCCTCTTTTTTTTCCCAAGACTCCCCTCATCTGTGGTGGTGCATATTTCCCACTGCATCCAATTAGAAGCAGCATGAGGCTAGTTGTGGAGCATGAGCATTAATGTAATAGTTTTTAAAGCCTGTTTCATGCTCTTGTTTCATTAACAGGAGTCCACTCTTCATCTTGTGTTGAGACTTCGTGGTGGTGCTAAGAAAAGAAAGAAGAAGTCTTACACCACTCCCAAGAAGAATAAGCATAAGAGAAAGAAGGTTAAACTGGCTGTTCTGAAATACTATAAGGTAGGCCAATTAAGTTTTGTCCTATAGATTAATAAATTTTGTTCACTTCTCTGGCTTCAAACTCTTTTAAGTTTTTTTCCTCTTTAGTATTTGAATGGGCTTTATATAATGGGGTTTACCTTTAACTCCTCATTCCAAACTGGGGTTTTAATTTTGAAGTCACATCTAGGTTTAGGACTTGGCTTTGTCTACCCTCTCAAGGCTGGACTTTAATGAGCTTTGAATTTTTTTTTGTTGTAATTACTGGTGAAGATTTGGGGTGCTTTGGTTTATAAGTACTAAGAACTAGTTTTACTGTGATTAAAAAATTAAAATTACGTCACTTAGACTTTGGAATATATTGTAAAATTAACGGGCTTATACTTTTTAGGTGGATGAGAATGGCAAAATCAGTCGCCTTCGTCGGGAGTGCCCTTCAGATGAATGTGGTGCTGGAGTTTTTATGGCCAGTCACTTTGACAGACATTATTGTGGCAAATGTTGTCTGACCTATTGCTTCAATAAACCTGAAGACAAGTAATTTTATGAGTTAATAAAATACATGAACTACATTTAATTGTTGGGTTTTATTCCAGTGGGTTTTTAAGCATCAAATTGATCTCACCATTTTCTTTGATAAACTATACTTTGACAGTAGCGTTTTGTTGTATTTAATATCAGCTGTTTAGATATAAACCAGTTCGTGTTCCTGTCCGTTTAACTTCAGCACTATTGACTCTTGGACCAGATAATTCTTTGCTATGGGGGCTGTCCTTTGCATCATAGGATGATGAACAGCATCCCTGGTCTTGACCCATGTGATGCTAGTAGCACCTCACCACCATTACCACAATCAATAGTGTATGCAGACATTGCCAAATGACCTCTGGAGGGGGAACTGCCCACCCTACTCTCCACTAAGGATGCATGTGAATTGGTGTGACCTTGCCTAAAAAGAGGTTATGACATTTGTTTCATACACAGGAAATGTAAAGGCTGAGCTTTAAGTTGCCCTAGGTGATCTGGCTGGGGTGTTTGCCAGGAATACACTATGGCTCAATGTTGAGCATGAACCCTTAGGAATATTTGTTCATTAGTACTATTGACACTGAAAACTGTTTCAAGCAGTATTTGGTTCCATATTTTGCCCATGTAGCTCAATTCAGGGAGGACTGCTTATCTTAATAAAACCCTTTATACATGCTTTTGAAGTTTATTAACTGATCACTTTCAATGATAGGCCAATAATTAATTCCCTTTCACCATATTACTAACATCGGGATTTCTGGTTGGAGGCATCCTTAAAATCAGTTTCTCTGTTTCATCAGTTATACATGTTAACGCTTGGATGAACTTGGGTATTTTTTGACCAGTAGTGAACCTTTAATAAAGCAAAACTTTATTAGTTGCTCTATAATAAAGCAAGACATTTAATCTTTTACATTCTTAATACTAAAATCCTGGATCCCAAGAGGTCTTGTTTAGAACTTCCTTTTCTTCATAACAAACAATTTCATCTCCCACTTTAAATTCTATCTTTTCTTCATCCAAACTGAGACCACAATCCATTCCAGTTTTGATAATTGAAATATCATCTTTATGATGTTTCAGTGAGGTTAATGTGCCTTAAAAAAATAAGATTCATATATTCAAATAAGCATATTCAAACAGCTATGTAGCCTGGTGTTGAAAATTAAATTCTTACTACTGTTAAATAAATGACAGGATTAAATACCAGGGAAACCAAAAGAAAACGAAGTTTGTAATAAGGATTTGTAATAAAAAATACTAAATCCCCCATTTTAAAAATCGACCAAGATTGCAGAGGATGGGATTGTACTCAGGCCTTTAATGAGAGAAACAGGATAAGAGACTGCAGGCAAAATATCTAAAGGATGGAAGTAAGCAGGTATACTGATGTAGATCAAGTGTAGGAGACATGGCTGGAAAGGTAATTTGGGACCAATTTTTAGAAGTTTAAAAAATTGGATGAGGGAACTAACGATCCCAATGTAGTCATCAGAACTACTAAAGAAGGAACCCAACAAGTGGAGACCAGTTATGAGCAAGAAGGAATGGTCTATCACTAAAAAAGTGAAAGATGAAAGGATTTCAAATAGTTAACTCAGGATTGTCAGATTTTGGTGACTGGATATGAAAAACAGAAACAAAGTTTGATGTTGCTTACCCTTCCAAATAACTTGTCTGTTACGGATTAATTTAAATTTTTTTTGTTTTTCTAACTGTCCCTTTTGAACTCTGCAGCCAGCCACAGGAACTTTCTTCTTCCCTTCTGTTATGGAGAAGGTAGCAAGTACAGAAGCCTCACCTTTAGGAAGAAGATAATATTAAGTACAGCATACAAAAGACAGAAATACATAATTTCTGACATTATGCAAGGCAGAATTAAAGGTGTGAGAAAAATACAAATTGTGCATAGAAAGATGTCCTGGTTTTCTTTGACTCCATCAACTTTATTTTCCTGACCAATATTAGAACCACAGAAAAATGCTTAGATATTCTTGGAAAAGAAAATCACAAAAACATATGCTCACTACTGGTAATTTACATCCACTTAAGAGTACTTAATCTGTGACTCAGCTTAATTTTTTCACTGACTAAAAATTAAAACGAATTCCAATAATGACATGGTATCACACACTATAATGTATCAACTCCAGGGTTAGTGTTATTTGGTGTTTGCTTACTCCTTGAAATCCTCACGTGACACAGTTTTACAAATTGCTGTTAGCATAAAAACATACGTACTTCTATATGATCATGTTAAGCAAGTCAGAAAAGCCTAAAATATCTGTTTTGTAGACCAAGAGTGCAAATACTGAATCTCTCATCCTTAGGAAACATCAGACATCCAAATTAAAGTACATTCTAAAAGTCATTGGACTATACACTTCAAACTGTCAAGGGCAAAACAGATTGAAGAATTAAACATAATCCATGATAAAGTCCATTATTGGGACAATGGACAAAATTTGAATCTGGACTGTGGCTTAATAGTACTAATGTTAAAATTCCCAAGTTTAATATTTGTCTGATGGTTTTATAAAAGGACATCCTTGTGCTTAGGAAATGTTAAGAGTTTACTAGCGAACAGATACAGTATCATATTTACTATCAAATAGTACAGAAAAAAAGGGAAAGTAAATGGGGCAAAATGTAAATAATTGGAGAAGTGGGTAAAGGTATATGGGAGGGAGTTCCTTATACTTTTAATTTTTCTGGAAATTCAAAACATCAAAATCAAAAGTTAAAAAAGTATGTATGTGGGGAGGAAAAAGAACAAAACAATTCAGTCATCTTAAGTAAATTTAGCCTGTAATCTGGATATGCTAGGAAGAATGTTTTTAAATATTTAATATTTAAATGTAAATTTTCTTCTCATGGATTTCTCTGCAGCTCCAAGATAGAATCAATGGCTTCTTCCATGACATGTTAACTTTTATGTCTCCCACCCCAGTCTAATTTATATTACAATTAGTTGTTCCTGTCTAAATTTGAGGGCAAGTTCTTACTGCCTTACTTGCTTTGTATCCTTAGGGCCTAAGCATATTGTGTTGCAGAGGGCAGGTGTTAATAATACATATGAATTTACACTGAATTCTTACAAAGTCATTTTTTTAGAACACAGAACATATGTACTGGAACAGTGAATTTATTTCAACAGTGAAATAAATTTTCCTCTAAACTTTGCTTTCAAGTATTATTTATAGCACCTAAGATATAAATATTTAAAAGTAACATGCAGTGAGCACTCACCTATTATATGCTCTTCCACAGTGCAGGGCAATCTGCTGCTCAATTCCCCCTGCAAATCTTCAATTAGACGGTAAATGATTTTGTGAAGTTTAATTTTTACTCCTTTTTTTACAGCTGACTGCTCGATAACATTGCCTGCATTCACATTGAAGCCATATATAACACCTGGTGAGCAGAAATACGATCAGTAAAAGAGCACAAATACTGCATTAAACAGTCTGTCTTTCAAGCAGAAACTCAAATCTATATTAATTCCTTCTACATAAATTAAAAGCAAGTAGGGGAAATGAGAAATTCTATAATTTTTTCTCATGGAAACTAGTAAACTCAAATTACAAAAGGATTTTATAAATTCTATTGTGGCTTGTTAATAAGGAAAATCTCTTTATAATTTTTAAATCCATTAATTTAAGAAACATATTAAGTGTAAGACAGTATGCTAAACAAAGCTTTGCTTTTCATACCAGAAAGAAAACAACAATTAGGGCTGAAATATTATTATATTATTTTACAAACATTTAATTCTAATATTAAATTATAATCTTATGTCTACAACTTCTGTTGTTTACCTCTAGGTATTCAGGGACCAAAAGATGCTCAAAAATAGTGAACTTAATTGGTAAAGTTCAAGAGCTATATCAGAAATGAAAGAAGTTCCATGAAGCTAACCATTTTACCAAAGAACAAATAATGTATTTAAAGGCACATATCTGGGGGGCGGGGGGAGCAAACACTCTTGTATTAAACAAAGGGAAAAAATTAATGCAAACAGCTTAATCAAAATAAAAACAACGACCTTCTTAAAAGAAAAACGACTTTCTTAATGAAAGTTATCATTAGAAATCATTCAATACACTATCTATATTACACAGTACAGTCCTAGGCTAGTCAGTGCCCATAAAATACTTTGAATTAACCAGCATTACTAAAAATACCTTTTCAATAATAGAGATAACACTTAGTTCTAAGTAAGTCAGGTCATGAAGTACCTCCTTCCTAAATGATTCATTAATCACTCAAAAGTGTTGGTGCTTTGCGCCAGGTATCAAACCTAGTTAAAGAGACAGCCATGAGTTCCCGTTTTGTGTATCATGAGTTTGACTAATAAACTATCCCCTGCCTTGTAAGAATTTAAAGATAAAAGGAGCTTTTGATTTAAGCAATATTTGATTTGTAAAATTATCAACAAACAAAAATAGGTAGCCAACAGAAAAAAATGAAGAAAAGTACTGAATAGGCTGATTACAGTGTTAGGAACATTCAAGTCTAAATGAAAGATACAGACAACCAACCTTGGGTTGAGTGAGAGGAACGGAGAGGACAGTAATGGTACCTTCAAAAAAAAAAAAAATCAAGAAACACTACTGGGGCTTGAAATAGTTCCCCGAGGATGCAGTACAACAAGTGGAGCAATGGCTAAAACAATGTACATTGCCTCCACCCTCATATGGTAGCTGGGACATGCCTGCAATAGGAAAGTTGATGATGATGGGGTCAAGGTCACATAAATGCCAAACAAAAAACAGAAGAAAATTATTCACAGTATGTAGTAGGGAACATAGTTAAACAAATTGGAAATGGAATCCTTACCATGAAAAGTTTCAGCAAGGTTAACATCATTTTCACTAATATCACCCACACCAAAATGTACTAATTCTAGTTCACACTCATGTGAAGCATCATAGGTATCCATAATATTCAAAATGGCCTCTACGGAACCATCAACATCACCTAAATGCAGCAAAAGTTTAAAATTATTGGTGTTAAGAGTCAGACATTAATAGATACAAAATGACAATAAACTATCTAAAACCCTAAAAAAAAATGGCATTTACCACTAAATCACCTTTTTATTTAGGTTTAGCATTATAAATGTTTACTTAATTTAATAAAGTATGAACCAAATGTACATTTACAACAGAATCGACAAGAAAAATGTTTACTAAGAATATCTCCCTCAGTAGGGGGTGGGCAAAAAGGTGCATGAAGGGTGTCAAAGGTACAAACTTTTGAGTTATAAAATAAGTGTCATGAAGAGGTAATGTATAGCATGGTGACTATAGTTAATAATACTGTATTGCATATTTGAAAGTTGCTAAGAAAATAGTTCCTAGAGGAAAATTTTCTAACTATGTACAGTGATGGATGCTAACAAGATTTACTGTGGTGACCATTCTGCAATATACAAAAATATAATATGTCAATTATGCCTCAATAAAAAAGGTCTCCCACAAAATACTGGCTTAAATTTAATGGCCCAAATTAATTATGAGAATGAAGAAATACATATATTCCAAAAATAAGTTATAAAGTAAAATCTTTAAAAAGTCACCTTTAATTATTATAGGAAGTACATTTGAATCTCTTTCTGCTTTCTCTTTTAGCTTTAAGGGTTTTTGTTCCTTCTTTTCTTGGAACTTCATAAACGATCTCTCCTTCCAGTGCAAAGTACCATACTTCTCACGGGCTTTCCGATGTGCTTCTTGGTGTTCCTTTCGCTTTTCTTCTATTATTTTAAGATTCTCCTTATTTTTCTCCTGTTCTTGCTCATACTTCCTCCAGTCAATAACTTCACGTGCCCTTGGCTTTACAGGTTAAAAAAAAAAAAAAGGAATTTTTTAACTAAATAAAAACGAGTAACTGCTGAGTTAAAAGCTTCGTGTTTTTCCCACATTATGAAATTAGCTTAACTCATATACGAAACCATTCATTTTGTAAGTTTCACAAAACTTATAAAACTTTGATTTGGGGGCTTTCTGTATAATTAAAACTATTTAATTTAAAAATCCTATCTCAAATTTTAAAAAATTCTATAGCCAAATTCTAAAATGGCACCACTGGCCCTCTCATAGCCCCTTATAGTCTAGAATTATTTGTTAACATAATATACTTATTGGGTATGATATTATAGATATTTAAAATCACTATATCATATCTAATAATAGAAATTAAGTTTGATATACCTCAGATTCTACTTCAAGAATTTCATCTCCTGCAGAAGGGAGGTCTCTCCAGCCTATAATTCCCACAGGCATGCTGGGACTGGCCTCATTAATTGTTTTTCCATTTTCATCAAACATTGAGCGTACTTTTGCCCAACTCTTTCCAGCAACCAGAATTGAGCCTTTTCTCAAAGTTCCTCTTTGAATTATTGCTGTAGTAACAGGACTAAAATGAAAATAAATCTATATAGTCTTAATGCTATAATCAAGAAATAATAGCACTTTCTTAAGTAGAGCAAACATATCTTTATGAGATTTAAAAATATATCTTATGTACACACAGCATTAATTCCACTACTTCTCTACTTCTCAAGCAGTTTTTCATACTATGAAAACATTTCACAATTGTTAAAAGGTGGAAGCAACCCAAATGCCCATCAACAAAAGAATGGATAAAGAAAATGCAGTATATACGCAACCTTAAAAAAAAGAGAGATATTGTCACATGGTACAACATAAATAAACCTCAAGGTCATTATGCTAAGTGAAATAAGCCAAACAAAGAAGGACAAATCCTGTATGCTTCCACTCATATAAGTACCTAAAGTAATCAAAATTATAGAAATAGAAAATGGAAAGGCAGTTGCCAAAGGTTGAAGGGGAAAGAGGAGAAATTAGTGTTTCATGGGTACAGAGTTTGTTTTACAAGATGAAAAAATTCTAGCAATCTGTTTGCACAGCAATGTGAATATACTTAATACTACTGAACTGTATACCTGAAAGTAATTAAGATGGTAAATTTAATGTAATGTATCTTTACCACAATAAGACATTTTTTTAAAAAACAAATAGCATTTCTTGTAAGGTTATGGTACTAAAGGGTGCAGATAGTTGAGTGTTTTGAAAGAATCCTAATTCTTTTGCTGTAGCTAATTAGTAAAGCAGTGAGACCTCTTCTGACAGGGAAAGAATTAAAGAATTAAAGAGAACATAATTCAAAAGACTTTCCTACATATTATATTAATGGGTAAGAATACAAAAAATTTGGAAACCCTAACATGCAATAATTGCTATTTCATTTCAATTTATGTCAGTCTATGAGGCTTCACCAATACAGTTAAATCAGTAGGGGAAAAAATTAAACAAATTGAACTACTTATGTCATCTAACTACAACTACTAGATGTATGCAGATAGTTGCTATGGTCTACTGCTAACTGCATTTTTGTGTTCTGTGTGCTAGTGTAATAATAGTTTTCAAAACAAATGCTTTCAAAATATTGTTCATGGACTAACATATTGTTCAATCAAAATACAGTTATTTAATCAAGTCACAAAACAATAAAATGAAATTATTAAAAAGCAAGCATTTTAAGAGTCCTACCCTCTTCCTTTGTCTGTGAAAGATTCTATTACTGTTCCTTCCACTGGACCAGTGGGGTCTGCTTTCAGTTCTAACATTTCCGCAAGAGTAACTGTTGCCTCTGCCAAAGCCATCAGATTATCACCCTTTAATAACAACAACAAAAAAAAACATCGTTAATATACATTAATAAATATTATCTGTAAATGTTAAGTACCAGGGTCAGAAAGCCAAGTAATCCTTGACAGTTATACTTTTTAAGCATTAAAAGCATTAATTACCCAATTAGAAAGACGGGAAGAGAAAAGAGGGAGGGAGGGAGAAGCAAGAAAACCTGATCCAGGGACAGATGTTGCAAGAAACAGTGGCTATTTTTTTTAAAAAAAGATGGCCTCTAGTGGTGCTTGTTAATATCCTTCCATAAATATGCTTCATTCATTTACTCCCTCCTCCATCTGTCTCTACAATTGTGTTTTCCTTCTTTACAATTCTACTTTACACTGAAGTTCTATCCAAGTGAATAAGCTTTTACATCTACTTTTTCATCTGATCCATTGTTAACTACCCAGCTATGTAATCCTGAAAAATCACTTCACCTCCCTAGATCTCCTTTCCTCACCTGTAAAGTTAAAGACTAGATTAGATGATCCTTTCACTTTTAATGATCTGTTTATTATGCTTTCTAGGGATCCAAGATCATGCAGCTTGATCAACTGGTGATGGAACTGGAACAGATGGGCGAGTGACTTTTCCATTCTCTCTGTCAGCTAAAAGACTGCTCACATTTTTTTACAGACTATAAAACAAAAAAGACAACTTTAAACAAAACTGAATGAATACTTTGCTACCCACCTATTTTAATCCTAGCATTTATTCCAATTTATAAAATACTGCTCTGAAAAGCAGAGCTGGGGTTGTTTCTTTGCATGACGCAGTCTTTTATATCTACCTTGGAAAAGAAGGCCTCATCTTACTTCTCTGCCACTCTTCCCCAACTCTCTCCATTACCCAGAAATGACCTCTGCCATGCCTCCAAATTTGCCTAACTAGCTTTACATCTATCTACTCATTTGATGGTATCTGGGCAGAAAAGGTAGCCATGTCTTCAAATGTTTTAATCTTGTCATCTGGCTTTCAGAGTGCAATAGCAATCAAAGTATAGCAGAAATATAAGAAAGGTGGCATTTCATGAGTTTCAGAGAAAAAGAGGAATGGTTTTACTATTAAGAGAGGCATAATTTCTAAGTATGTTGGAGATAATGAATTTAGGAGAAGTAAAGATAAAACGAGACTGAACTAGAAGAAGATAGCCAAATATATTATCGTCCCTTCAGAGAATGATCAACGTGAAAAAAATCTATATTACAAGTAAACTGCAGAATATGAGAATGGACAAAAAAGTAAATTGTTGCTTAGCAGTGACCTGTATAGAATAAGAGAATTGGAAAATGCTATCACAGAGCAGGTACTGAGCTTCCTTAGTTTTTCAACCAGAAAAGAATAATTGGTAATGTAAATGCAAATTTAAATAACATTAAAGACTTATAGAAATTTAATTAATTAAAACATTGAGTCAATCATTACAAACTGAATCCAAATGTTCATGTTTGTATTAGTGAAATTGTTATTCATTTAAATCTCTCTTAAATGCCCTAGGACCTATTCTATAGTTTTTCACTAAAAAAAAAAAAAAAAAGCACTTTTTATTACCAGCTGGATTTCATTTCTGCTTAAAATAGTCTTTAGCCTAATATTACCCTAACCTCACATTATTCACCATTTATTCTCCTCATTCAAAGTATCTTATAACAAGAAAGGTATTAATTTCCCCACTGATTCCCCACATAGCCCTGGATTGGTGACTGGCCTTTCTGAGCCTAATTTTTAATCTACCAAACCAGAATAACGATACCAGCTTTGCCTAGTACCCAGAGAATTTTAAACAACAAAAGACATTATGTACGTCAAAATGTACTTAGGGTATAATGCACTATATGCATTCCCATTTGAACACATCATCTATGAGATGCCTGCATTTACCGTAAGTGCAGAGACGTGCACTGCTTGAACGTCGCCTCCATAGTCCTCACACACCACATCATAAGCTAGCAGTTCTTTTTTCACTTTTTCAGGATCAGCCTCAGCTTTGTCACATTTGTTTATGGCAAGGACAATAGGCACTGAAAGAGTTAAGAAGAGTGTAAATGATGACACCTTCAATTCCAGGTATTCACAATGAAGACACCAACCTTTTCTGGCCTTTTCTTTACTCAGTGAATAGACTTAACAAAACACCTAAAAAGACCCACCTCACTCTGCTTTCTATGCATAAGGATTCCAAGTGTGATATATTGAAACTAATTATAAGTAGATTCTGAATTAAGACCACAAACCTAAGATGATTTTAAAAAACAAAACAAAACAGTATTTTGGGTGCAGAAAGGCCTATAATTTGAAGACAAAATCAGCAACTACACCAGAAAAAAGTCAAGGGAGATTCTAATTCAATTCTAATATCTCTAGATGATTTGCCTCTTCTTCCCAGGAGGTATTAACACATTGTTAAAATCTAACATCTCGCTCTGGGGTAAAATTAAGTATTATTATTGTAAACTGTTAGGACTGACAGCAAATTCATTATTCATACATTTAGCTAAGTGACTGACACATAGTATATTCTCAATAAATGATTTCTTAATGAATGAACCAAATAACCTTAAAATCTACTTGTCATTAATAAACATATCTTCTCATTACAGAAATCACACAACATTCTAGGAGGTAATTCTCTGGTTGGGTTTCACCAAATCTGAAATTTTTTCAGGGATCAAAGGAACAGACACAAAAAAGCTATGCAATCCACAACCTACTATTATCAAAAAGCACATTCCCTATTGATGAGCTGAAACTTTACAGAAATCAAGAGAACAAGTATAGAAAGCATAATGTGAAGGATTTATCCTATCTCAACCAACTACTTTGTTCTTTGTTATGGGATCCTTGGCAAGTTTATCACTCTCTTCTTTTTGTTATATGCCCTAGAATCATTAAGAATATAGTCCATTCCACAAAAGCAATGTTGAGGAATTAGAAAGAGAGTGAGACTGGAAGCTTGAAGATCAGATTCATGCTGCCAATAAACTGTAATGAGGGGAGTTCCTACCACTCTCTGGGTCTTAGTTTTCATGTTGTGAGATGATAAAATATGACTAGATTGGTGATTCTCAATCTTCTTTTTTTTCTTTTGAACAAACTTAGAGGAATATGATGTACTCCATCAGGTACATTTTCTTAAGACAACAGTATTTTCTCAGCAGGTATACAGTCATATCAGAATAAGAACGAATGGGCAGAGTATGTATGTATATTACAATTTTGTAATGAAAAAAAATAAGCAAGAAAATAGCTAAGTAATTTTCCAAAAGTTTCAATTTTATACTCCTGACCAAATAAGAATTTATTTAATGTAGATGAGGGGAAAGTTTCCCTTTAGAGAAGTCCTGATGATGAATGAATAAGGAATAACAGATTTAGAATATCATCACTTTGCAACTTCTAATGAATTTAGGTGATGGGTACAAGGGGGTTCATTATTCTATTCTTACTTTTACATCTGTTTAGAATTTCCATGATAAAAACATTTTTTTAAAGTCATTTGAGACTGTCATATTCTCATACTATGCCAAGTAAGTAAACAGTAGAGGAAGGACTGTCTTAGTGATCACAAGTCCCAAAATGAATCCTGCAACACTCTTCTTAGTAGTTATGTGTGTGGGAAAACAATTCAACTGAATTTGAGCCTTATCTGTAAAATAACTATAATAATCCTTGGATTGCAATGAAGATTATATGAACTACAACATACATGGCCCCAAAACAGTGATTCTTATAAGTCAACCACAGACACACAGTACCTTGAGCATCTTTGGCATGCTGAATAGATTCTACAGTTTGTTTCATTACACCATCATCTGCAGCTACTACCAATATGACAATGTCGGTGACCTGAGCACCTCTGGCTCTCATTGCTGAGAAAGCAGCATGTCCTGGAGTATCAAGAAATGTTATCTTTTCTCCTGAAGGCAGAGAGACTGCGGAAACAGAAATCCAAGAACAGCAAGGACTCAAATATGTACATCTTTAACATGAAGGAATATATGTGACATTATCAAACACAAAAATGCTTTAAAGTAATTTTATTCCTTCCATTTACCTTACTCAGAATACAGAGCATTTCACAACAAAAAGTTTTCTTTTCATGTAAAAGTTCAAACTAAAACTCTTCATATTTCTAGAATAGAACTACTTTCATAAATGTACCAACTGATATCTATTCTGGAAAAAAAAATACAACAATAGTTATATAGGCAGCCACCCCAATATGAGCAAACATCAGCTGCACAATTGTCTTTGTTGCCTTGAGCAACAAAGACAATTCAGTATACAGTTAGTAGAGCTCAGGATTTGAGTCCAACAGCTTTGTCACTGACTAGCTGTGTACCTTGAGCAACTAACTTAACCTAAACAAGCCTCATCCTCCTTATCTGTAAGTAGGAATATTAATACCTACCTCGTGATTCTGTTTTGAAGATATGCAAGATAAAATATATAAGGTGCTCAGAACAGTGCTGGGCACATGCTAGGTACTCAGTACATGACAGCTGTTATTTAATTGTCATTAGCAACATTATCACAACATAGCACCGAGGAATTTAAGCTCATTAAATCAAACGAAAAATAAAGTAACCTTTATTAACCATCTGCTCTACATTTCATCAAACCAATGGCTTTAACCTTTAGCATTCCCTTTTACTTTTTTCCCCCTCTTTTATTTTGAATTTGTATATTTCATATTATGACACCTAGTTTAAGAAAATATGTGGAGTTCCCAAACACACTGTAAGGTAAATTGTGTTCATACCAAGAAAGGCACCAATGTGTTGAGTGATGCCTCCAGCTTCCGTTGCTGCCACTTGAGTTTTTCGCAGTTTGTCAAGTAACGTCGTTTTCCCATGATCAACATGGCCCATTATAGTAACAACTGGGGACCTTGGGGTTAATAAAGCTGGATCTGCATGGGGCCTACAATTAATGGCAAAGGAATTACATTTCTTCAACATCAGAAACACTTTATAGCTGGTGAACTGGTTTACATTATCTCTGTGAACTACTGTTAACAATAAAACCCAACATTCAGCTTTGATTAGGTATAACTATTTTCCTCTTCTATACATACAATGACTTATGACAAAATACATCGCTGCCTACCTAAAGTTGGCATCTTCAAAACCATGAGCAGAATTGAATAAATTTTTAAAATTCATTATCAATATTCATATTTGGAAAAATAATCTTCAGAGTTTTACAATAACCTGAATATACTTTCTGATGCTTTAAGCACTTTGAAGACAAGTTTGACCTATAACCACAGATCATTTTAAATGCAAAAGAAAATTTAAAGCAAATCTTTTCATTAAAAAGTGTGAATAAAACTATGTGGTCTCCTTCCCCCAGTATATATGGTTATGTTTTACCTTCTCACAGCATCTTTATTTTCTCTGACTTTGTCCTGTTTTAATTTGCTCCATTTTAACTTCATCCCTGCCTTCTTTATCACTTCTTTGATCCAGACTTCATCTAAATGTGAGTCTGCTTCTAGCGAATCTATGTCCATAGCAGTATTCATTAAAGCTTCATATATACAGTCTGGGTGGAATAAGATAAAATCTTTTAGGATCATGAAATTAAATGTTCAAGAAAGTACTGTACATGTATTTTCTCTGTAAGGCATGTTACAGCCTTCCTGCAATTAGTAATACTAAACAGCACTTCGGCACTATGCTTAGGGGCTATTTTAAACAGCAAACCAATAAAAAGCATAAAAATGCAAAACACCTGGCACTAAATAAACCACAAAAATGATACTTGTTGAACCAAAAATACAGTATTGCCTCTTAGAACCTCAGCTAGAAATGTGATTGGGCGACTCAAAATTTTTACTGCTCTGCACATGTCTGAGAGTGACTGCAAAAGCATTATGAGTATTAAGTTAAGAGAATTTGCCAATACAGAATCCCAAAATTAACTGTATGCATGTGTGTGCACACACACAATATCTCAGCATACACACAAACTCAATTAATTTATTTATGTATCTATTTAGGGTGTCCAAAAAGTCTGGAAATATAGGAAAAATGTTTACTTGTTATGTGTTTTTTCATTTTAATGTGCTTTGTTTTCATTTCAGTCATATTTCCCTGTGAATGATGTTATATTAAAATAAATAGTTTTGTGTTTCCAGACTTTGTCACTCTATAAACATTTTGAGACATATATATGAAATAAAGGCATCATCAAAAAGTAAAACGTTATGCTAAAAGAACATCCTGTTCAATAGTATGCTGGTAAATGTTTACTCACAAGGCTTGCCAAAAATAAAAAAAAAAATTTCTCAATTTTCATGGTGCAAGTACCATGGTTGATTTCAAGCTACCAACATGAAGTCACTGAATGCAGAGAAGAAAAGAGATGTGCAGTAGCACAGTGTTTCCAAAATACAGGCAAAATAGGTATAAATAACCTCAAGAACAAGATAATAGTAAAATGCTGTAAAATAATTAGGAAGTGAAAAGTTTTAATAAGTATTACAATCAGCTCACAAAATTCCTTATAATTTAGATTGGCTCACAAACTGATGAAAGCCAGCACATCACTGATATTACTTCATAATAATGCAACAAACTCTTTCCTATGTATCTCCCACCGCATCCTTTCCCAAGAAAACACATTTTAAGAATGACACAATGCAAATTTTCTATGTGAATATGTTCTAAGAGAATAAAACTTTCTAAACATAAAAATTATAATTAGTATAATTCTGTTTCTAATAATGCTAAAAATCTCTAATAATCTATTAACTAGTTTTCCAAAATATTTTGCTAAACTTTTGAGATAGAGCTTATATATAGGATAATCTTTTCTCCTCTATATTAAATGCATATAGTATTGACACATTTTCTTATCTTTATCCAAGATTTAAAAGTTTACATGTAGAAAAGTGCCCAAAGCATTTCAACCAGAAATATTACATCTAGTTATTTTCATTGACCTAGGGGAGAAAAAAAATGTACTCAGACTGCTAATATAGTAGTTAAAAATATTCGGCATATAAAAATTATCTTTAACTCAAAAGAGATGTGAATATAAAATTAAATAAGCTTTAAATAGATAACATTTAAATCATAGCAAATCAGTTTCAGATTTAGAGCACTGATCTGTGGAATTAAATTTATATTTTAATTATTTCATTCATTTGGTGATACAAAAGAATTATTATGATTACGGTGTGTGTGTGGTAATGTTTAAAAAATCATCTTTTAGCAACAGATGTAGAAGTATTTATGGATTAAGTGATATATTAATAATTGTCATCATTAGTTTATGCACACATTATGCTTATTATTCTATTATTTCGGGTTCATATGTATGAGAATTGCCAAAAATAAAGTTTCAAATCAAGTCTTCTATAAATATCGTATATAAAATCATATTAATACAGTTTTTCTTGGAAAAATTCTGAATGACCATTTGTTCTGGTTATAATTATATAATGGAACTGCAAAGTTATAAAAATGCAAGACAGTATGCTAATTTTCTATTTGTGAGGATGTACATGCACAAAGAATAATACTTTTAAGCACAAAACATTAAAATTCTAGTTCTGCTGTAATTTATAAAATAACAATTCTTGAGAGATAATTTGGTCTGTGAATAAGAGCATGAGCTCTAGAACTATACTTCTGGGTTTAAGTCCTGGCTCTACTACATAATAGACATAAAATCCTGGGTAATTATTTACCTCTCTATGCCTCAGTTTCTCAACCTATAAAAGGTAATAATAATCATGCGTACCTCTAGTGTACTGTGAGAATTGCAGAGTTAATAAATATAAAATACTAGTACATAATAACAGCTCAATAATTATGAGTTATTATTATTAAGTCTTTCTTTTTCCCAAGAGTCTACTTCACTTGCTACTTTATTTTGCTACAGTCATTGGCTATTTCTGATTGACTGAATTTTAATGTTAGTTTATGATGAAAACTCAAATTTTGTTCCAACAATCCTAAAATGATAATAAATACATCAGTGATGCAATGAAGAAATAAAAAAATGACAATGATGCTATACATTTATAAATAAAAATAGTATTAAAAGCTGTAGTTATTACTATAAATATTTTTCTGCTGGCATTACAGATATTGTCAAAATTAGTAAAAAAAGGAAATCAGAAAATCATAGAAAAACAAAGGGAAAGTAATCAATATAAATATGATCCCTCAGTCCAAAAAACATTCTTTGAACTTAGTGTAATAGCCCACAGAATTTCTGAGAAAGAACAGTTAGTTTCAGATAAGAAAATCATTTCCACTTTTATTAGAAGCAAAATCTTAGAGAACTATATTTGGCAAAGAGCCAAGAAACAAATTAGAGTTTGTGATTTAAAGTGAAAAATATGGGAATGACTTAACATGTTTTTAAACCATCCGTCTAATTTTCATCCTTGAATGCCTTAATCATATTGCAAATAAAATACTGGATAATCCATGTTCTCATATTTTCCTTATAAAATTATCTGGCTCACCTACGTCTTTTTCCATTGCTCTGGCCAGCTCCTCAACAGTCATTCCAATCCACACCTCCACCTCTTTTTTAGATTTTGTTGAAGACAACTGAGATTTCCATGATCTTTTTTCCTGTTAAAAATTCAGAATGCATGAAGACAAAACTTTTAAGTGACAATTTAGATTTATTCTGGAGTATCTACCATAATCAAGAGCTCCTAGATCTACCAGTTAACACTCTCATAAGTAGTTAAACCTCAGACTAAAATGAAAACTCCTACATCTTTAATTCACTGTTATATACCACCAGTTCTCAAGTAATCAAATTCATCAGCATTACTGAACAATTAAGACTCCTTCACAGAGATGTATTGCCTGGAGTGTAGCATTATGAAATAAAGATTCTGTAAATTACAAAATACTCAAAATGGATTTCTGCTCATGGCTCTACACACTTCCATCTCAGATCAAATAATATAATATAATAACTGATAATATAATAACTGATAAAATATAATATAATAATATAATATAATAACTGATAAAAATCTAGAACTACCTTTTTTGTTACTAGAAGCCTATACTGAGATAAAGCAGCACCAAAGAGCGCATCTGTTTGCCAGGGCCAAGCATACAGCTGAGCCGTCCGCACTGGGTAAGCAGATGAAAACACATGCTTCCACTGTGCTAATATTCTTCTTTGACCCAGGCTGTGCAGCTGCCTACAAAGAGTGTGAAATCGTAGCAAGTTCTCCACTTTCAGTATCTTCTGGTTCATGATTATCCTAGAAAGAGTTTTAAAATAATATTTTAGTTAATATTGAAATCAAATTAGCAAATATTAGTTGGGTATCTACTACATGCAAAGCATTGTGCTAGAGTTACAACAATGAATAATGATGGGTTCCTGCCCTGAAAGAGCTCAGTCTAGTCAGTTGAAATTCTGTACTACTTTCTAAATATTAAATATTATTATTGTTAATGTTCCTACTATGATAGAACTGAAATACAACGACAAACTTATAAAGGGCTTTTTTTTTTCACTCTTGAAACATCAACTAACCAAATCACAAAGTGATTTTTCTAAAATGCAAATTTGAACTCATCAACTCTCTGCTAAAAACCCACCAATGGCCCCCAATGAATCACCAGTTTAATGTACAACTTCAGACATGCTATATAAGGACTCATTATCCATTCTCTGTTAACTTCTCACTTCATCTCTTACACTATTATAGTCCCCTCACTCCTACAAGCTTTTGTTATTTTGACCCACCCATAATCTCCAATGGTTTATCATTTAAGTTTTTAACCTTTGTATAAACTCCCTTTCCTTGAAATTGTTTTCACCCTTAACATTTTTTCCTCTTTTCACCCCCAATTCCACACACACACACACACAAAAGACACTTTAGAGCAGGGAAAAAGTCACCCAATAAATATTTATTACGTAATGCCTTTTGAATATCTTTCTTGGAATGAAAGTTTACTGAGAGAAGACTACAAAAAAACTCAATGGTATTGTTCATAACTCCATAGTATATTTCTTTTCCTCCTTGAGTCTTCAATTCCATTCTGCTCTCAAGACTATTTCTACAACTTTGCTTTTCAGTTTTTAAAGGACAGAACAATTAAAATAATGAAAGTACAAGTTTTCTTCTCCTAAACATCTCCTGAGCACCAGCTTTCAGGCAGTGCATTTGGGGTTGCTGATGCAAAGTTTAATAAGCCAGAGTCCTTTCCTCGAGTTTACTGTCTTTAAAATGTTCTAATATAATAATTCTCAGACACAGTAAACACCTCAAGAATAGCATATTTTAAAAAACCATATTCAGGTACATGTCCCTTGACTGAGAAATAAAAAGTGCTCAAGAAGCACAGGATTCCTTAGGAACTTTTTTAATGAGTCTAAAACCAGATATGACAAAGACACAGATTAATGGAGTGGGAGGAAATGCCCTACAGGAGATTAACCAAACCACAGATAAGTAATTGAGGTAGGAATCAGAAAAACACATTGGGACATTAATCCAAATGTCAAATCTGGAAAGAACCTTATTTGCTATTTATTCCAAGCCCCTCGTTTTACAGAAAAGGAAAATGAGAGTCCAGCGAGCTCAGAAAAAGTTTCTCCAAAGTCATACCGCTAGTTAATAACAGGACTAAAACTCAGGCTATCTGACTCCCAATTCGGTGTTCTCTCACCGCTAGGAAATTCATGAAATCTGAAAAAAGATGTTGGAAATACGTAGTTGCATTGGTGGAAACGTGTGAACATGAGTCGGAAGCCTTGGAACTTATTTGCAAGGTAAAAAAGAAGTCATTGTTTAAAAAAAAAAAAAAAGAGCACGGATCTGGGGTGGCTTCGCCTGGAACCCGAGCCCAGAAAGCCTTTGGGCACAGGGGAGGTTGGGACCTGAGCGCCGCACCTGCTGGGGGGCCGCACCTGCCTCAACGCCGGGAGAGGATGCCAGCCGGCCGCTTCTGTTTGTATACCGCTGTCGAATGCCGAGAATAAATGCATCATGGAAAAGCTTCCGAAAGCACAACGTTGAGGATGTGTGCCACTGACACTTTAGACCAAACAATATACGCCACCCGGGACCACCCGGCTCTCGGACCCGACTCACTTAGCTCCCACATAACGCCAGCAGGGTCTGGAACCTGAGGCCAATTGGCGATCACCTTCCGGGCATGGGAGAACTGACAGTCGCCCAGTCCGTCTCCGAAATGGTCCCCGCGGGTTTTCCGGCGCCGCCGGAAGCGGTTCTTTCCGGAATTCAGAAGTCGGAATTCCGAATAGTCTCGGTTGCGACGAGGGTTACCTGGGCATCATCTGGTGGGCGCCAGGCCGCGAGGTGATGGTTAAATCTGTAGCCTCTTCCTGGGGTCAGTGGCGCGTCGGTAATAGCTTCTGCTGATCGCTTCCTTTTTCAGAAGTAAATTACTGCGGCTGTGAGCGGCTTCGGTGCCTACCCCCGAGGGAAAGTTAAATAAGGAAATGAAATGATTGGCTCTTGCAAAACATATACGTAACAAGAAGGAAAAAATAGAAGGGAACGTGGCGCTTTCTCTTTGAAAAGTCGCCGCGTATGGATAGCATTTGAAGAATAAAGCCATACTGCTTTCCAATCCCAGCGCATTCCTAGTTCTGTAGACTTGGAGACGTTATGTAAACTCCCTGTGCCTCAGTTCTGCAATATAATGATAGTAGCTACTTCATAGAACAGCGATAAAGTTTATGAGCACCTTGTTAATAATAAGGGTTTGCTATTATTACTATTATTACAGCCTCCTCCCAGAGCATTTCCACACCTTGATTGGACAGGTCTTTTGGCCGATCCCGTTAACCACAACCACCTCCACTTTTCAAGAGTGTTAAGTATTGTTTTATCTCTGTCCTCAAGGTCTAACATTACCCAAGGCTAATGACATAGTATAGAAGAGGTTCTCAAAAGCATACTTACCGTTATTTCCTTCCCTTAGTCTGACTTAACTCATGCCTTCTTGTCTCCCCAGTGCCTACCACAAAGGTGTGCACTCAGTATTAACTGAATGATTGAATGGAAACGTCTGTCCTAGAAATCTTTTTAATGAACCTAACACCCACACACTTAAAAATTGGAATTATTTATTCCAATTCCTATAATTTTACTTACCATTCACAAACACCAACTAAAGTGGAATTCTGCAAGAAATTGCTCTTTGCTCTCTTATTTGCCTTGCCAGTTGAGAAACAAGCAGAAATCGGTTCGTAGAACATCAAAGAAGGGGTCATATATTCCTTTCCATGATATTAAAGTGAAAATAACTGATACTTTTCTAATCATGATGATAATACATGATAATGTAGAAAATTCAAGCAATAAAAGGGCTTTTAAAAAAGAAACAGGGTAATTTAAAAAACAGTGGAACTAACCTGAAAGAGCTCCCACTGGCCAAAGATGGGAACATTTAACTAACAAAATAACAGTATTGGATTATAACCCAAAGTATCAAATAAGTATTTGTGTGTACATACTGATATAAATGAATGAATGAATGAATGAAGTGGGAGAAAGCACAAATTTGTCCTACAGGAGTCCATATAACATATCTATGTAGCTTCTACTAGGAGGTAAAGCTTAGTTCCCCTCACCTTGAGTGTGGGCTGGGCTTAGTGACTTGCTTCGGAAGAATAGAGTATGGAACAGGGAAATTAGTAACTTCACAGTGGAGAATGCTGGCAAATATCACCTAAACCAACTAATCAAGGTGAATGTAATCAGCAAAGTCATGTTGCTGATTACATTCACCTTGATTAGTTGGTTTAGGTGATATCATGTAACCCCTGAAATGTAATATGGACACTCTTATATAGTATCCTTCCCTAAAGCCTATAAACCTACTCTAATCATGGGGAAAACATCCGGCAAGCCCAAATTGAAGAGCATTCTACAAACTACCTGAGCAGAACTGTTCAAAACTGCCAACGTCATGAAATGCAAGAAAAGACAAACTATCACAGATTGTAAGAAACTAAGGAGGTATGATGATCAAATGCCTTTATAGAATCCTGGAACAGAAAAACGCATTAGTGAAAAAACTGGTGAAATCTGAATGAAGTCTACAGTTTAACTAATTATAATACCTCAGTGTTAATTTCTTAATTTTCACAAATGTATTACAGTTAATATAACACATTACCAATAGAAGAAATTAGGTGAAGGGTATTTAGGAACTCTCCACTACCTTTGCAACTTTCCTGTAATCTAAATTTATTCCAAAATTAAAAGTTTATTTTTTTAAAAAAGTGAATCGAATCCTAAATCTCACATCTCCAGAGATAATCAATTTTATTCTTTTGGTGAACATCATTCCATTTATCTCTCTGTATACATGTACACATATACAGTTTTTCATAAATGAGACTCATACTATAAATGCTGCTTTTTGTCTTTACAGCTTAACCACAAATAATATTTCATACCGTCATCTCCTGAGCCATTTCTCAGACCTCTGAAATGATAGCTCATAGAACACACTCCATGAGGAAACTTGAATTCAAAGAAGAGTAAAAAATAAATAAAACAGAAAAGCAGCTGTATTGCAGCCTATCTAGCAAATGGTTTGAACTTTTGTTAGTTCTGCCTTTCAACTTACCTCCTCTACTTTTTTTTTTTTTTTTTTTTTTGCCTTTCAAAATCTTGGCTGAAAGCTCCTTAAGGAGCTAGGTCACTTTATTATCTAGACCAACTATAGTTCTTGGTGATAATTAGGGGTAAAAGGCCTTCTACAAAAGGAGCAAGCAGTGAATTGCTGCCTGGCGCACTTCAGCACGACAGTTCTAAAAAGAGCTATAGATACCTCACTGGGCTTGTTCGAGGAAGAGGAAATCATAAGGAATGACACAAGAACTAGGTACCTTCCAAAGGGAAACTGATCAAGGCTGCATTAAGGCAGTTTGAAACTACAGGATTAAATCTGTTTTGTTTTCTGTTTCAATTGTCATATATTCTCTTCACAAAATAAAGCAAAAAAACCCTACAATGTAAATTGCTAGAGAAATAATGCCAGGAATTTTAAAACTAGAAAAGACTTGAGAACCTGAATCATGGCAATCTAAATTTATCAGTAATAGTTAGAATCATAACTATATTTTCACTGCCAATTATATACTAGTCATATAAATCTTTTCTTATGTTTAATATTTTGTACAGTAGTTGTTTTTGGCACCTTAGTAGGTTTGAGGTCCACTGATGATTCAGTTTTCCTTGACTTTGATTTGACAGACACTCTCAGTGACATACTGGTAATCTAGAGATCACATTTTGATAAGGTGAATTTATTTTAAATGTGTGGCTTTGGAGAAAATCACTAAACCTTAATAATAGTAATAATAATAATAGCCATCATTAATTCAATGTGCTTTATAGTCATCATCTCATTCAATGCTGCAAGACTGAATGTCTTATTTTTGTACCATTTTAACAAACCAGAGGGATTGCATATCATTGGGGAAGTTAAGTAACTTGCCCAGGTCATATCCTTAGTGATTAGTGAGAAGGATCTAAATTCATGTTTGATTTTAAGGCTGTTTCTTAACCATTTCCATATTTGAAGAAATTGAATTAAAGATCTTTAGGATCCCAACCAACTTTGAGATTTTACCTTTTGAACATATGAATGTTAATATTTTTTAGCTTAAGTCTGGTATCAACCTGTACTCTATGGTATTGGTAAATCTTTGTGTTTCTGTCAGTACTGCAGCTGCTATTAAAGCAACAATTATCTTTATGGAAAACAATGAGTAATGACTTTGTATAGTACTTGTGGAAAACATGACATTAATCTCTAGGAACCTCTAATAAAAGCCATACCAATACTCATTAAAGATGTCTGCATTGAATTTTCTTCAGCAATGAGATAGTTATCTCTTTACCATTGACATCCAAATTACACAGAGCTTTTCTGTGGGCTTCCTCTTGAGCCTCATCAAATTATACTTCACTGATTTATTTTTATACAATTATATCTCTTAAAAAATGTTTTTGCTATAAAGTCTTTGGTTTCATTTTTTCCAGCTTTATTGAAGTATAACTGACAAACCTGTATGATATTTACTGTACAGTGTGATCTGACATACATATACATTGTAAAAGGATTCCCCCTATAATTAACACATTCATCACCTTAACATATTTACCTTTTTTATTTTATTTTTTTTTGGTGAGAACATTGAAATTCTATTTTCTAAGCAAATTTCAATTATATAATACAGTATTATCAACTACAGTCATCATGTTCATCACCTTAACATATTTACTTTTTTTTGATGAGAACATTCAAATTCTATATTCTTAGCAAATTTAAATTATATAATACAGCATTATCAACTAGACTCATCATGTTATATATGAGATGATCAGAACTTATTCATCTTAACTAAAGTTTGTACCCTTTCACCAACCTACATTCCTTATTCCTACATTCTTGTCCCACCTCTTCCACCAACTAGTTTAAGACTTACTTAACCTTTCTGGTGTTCAATATCTTTATTACAAAATGAGGAAGGTTAAACTCAGTATTATTTTTGAAAAGTTTAATAAAAAATATGACTCAAACAAATATAAAGTGAGCATGTGTCTAAAGATGTATTTGACTCATTAATGATGTAACCAGCAAGTTGGTAAGCCTCATTTGAAGAGAACTGAGAAGTGCCAAGTATTTACAGTGGCTAAAAGAATAAATGATTGAATAAGATTGCTAATAAATATACAAAATTGGCTAATATCTTGCAGCACAATAAAGCTAGAACTGTTGGGGTTATATTTTCTATGAGACAAAAATCATTTGCACTGCTACTGGGCAAAATTCACTTATATTAATACCAGGTTTTTTACACATTAAGACTTACCTTTACATTATCTGCATACTAAAAGAAAATAAATACCAAATCAATCAAAAGTGTACATTCCTAGAGAATCAGATAATCCCCAAGAGTGCCTTCCAAACAAAACCCAGCAGGACATACTGAAGGTGCAAACAGTAATATCTTTGCCTAGTTCCAAATTTTTGATAATTTTTCTTAACAGAACTAAGAGTCCTTTGAGATTTAAATTTCTCTTTTGTAACCAGTGCTAAAAATGTACTGCCACTAAGAATTACATCCATTGTATACCACCAGTGAGCACACATTAAGTTTATTCTACTTAGAATTGCCAAATGCCATTTTGTTTTTTAAATTTTTTATGTTTTTATTTATTTATATATTTATTTGTAATTGAAGAAATGACTTAAATTGCCAATTGGCATTTCAAACCACCCAGACTAACTGAAAGGCTTGTAGTTTCCTGATATTTATTACTTCAAGGAAAGCTTTATAAAGAATGTATCTCATCTTATACCAAAATTAGTTAATTCAATAGTTAATAAATACATATTAAGAGCTCATCATGTACTAATCACAGTTTTAAGATAAAACACAGAAATAAAATAGATGAAGACTCCTGTCCTCGTGGAGTTTATATTCTTGTGGTGGGAAATTCTAAATGAATTAAATATTTGAATGATAAATAAAAATAGAAGATAATGTAAATTATATCATTTATAAACTTGGGGGGACCTTTCTAGTCATAATTCCCAAACCCAAAGGGAGGAAAAACTTAGATTAGCCTGGTGTTTCCCAAATTTAAGTGGGCATCAGAATTCTTTGGAGGGCTATTTAAAGCACAGATTGCTGGCCCCATGCCAAGATTTTCTAATGCCATAGGTATGAGATGATGACAATGATGTTGGTTTGGGGACTACACTTTGAGAACCTGGATTAGAATATATATATAAATATTTTAAATGTCTATACCGTCAAGTTATTAAAAACAAAATTAAAAGAAAAGCTACAACTGGGAAAACATTCACAATACTTGATCAATTAAGGTTGTAAACCGGGAACAATTCCTCCCTACTCTTGAAGTGCTTTTCTGTGAAAAGAGCTCATTTGATGCATTTTGGGCCTTTCTTCTGCCCCCTTATTCATTCGGAATCTGAAGAGATGGGTTTGATTTACTAAATGTGAGAATAACTGAGCATACCTCAACTCAACTTTCTTTCCCTCAGGAGCCATCAGTGAATACAGTAAACTGCATTCCCCTGCACTTTTACTTACATTCTAGTGGAGCTTTTATTTTATCTTGAAGTTATTAAGTTGCTATTTAATGTCTATAGATATATCATCCTACCATTAGTAAATGTAAGTGATACTGGTATTTTTCCTAAATCTTAAAAACACAACACAAAAGTATGTTTGCTTATTTAATAGTCTTGACTCTGGTAATCAAATAATTGCTAATTAAGATGTGGAGAAGAGGATGTTCTCATACTGTAAATTGATGAAACCATTCTGGAGGGCAACTGGCAACAGCTATCAATTTAAATGTCTATACTCTGTAACTGCACTCTGGAAATTTACTCTAAGAAATAAATGAAATAATCATGCAAAGATATACAGATATATAAAAAGATAATTATCACATCTTTATTTGTAATAATATGGAAAATTTGGAAATTTTTAGAATGTAAATCATTGGACATTAGAAAATATTCAAATTAGGAGCTGGGTAAATACATGAAATATTATACAGCCATTGTAATAATGTAGATCTCTACTGACATAGAAAGATGCCTATTGGATGAAAAAAAAAAAAGCAGATCAAAAAATATTGTATGTTATGTAATTCTGTGTTGAACAGATAAAATTAGAAATAAACAGCATTATATTGAGTATATATACACATAATACATGTGATATGAATATACGTAAAGAACTGACTTAAATCTTTTTGTATATTTTTCTGTGGTCTGATTTTTTAAATAAACATGTATGTTTTTAAAAGTATGATTTTAAAACATTTAAAAAAATAAATTCATGTAACTTGTTAAATAACATTAAACAATATTTTTATACTCAAAAAAGAAAGCTACATTATAACAAAATGAGTTTGTTTCTGATTGAATTAGCCCTTTTTGTTCTTACATTACTTCTAATATATTTCAAAGATGTATTTATTAATATTTACTCAAATCAGCATTTGCGATAAACAGGTAAATCAAATCAGCAAGAATAGAGGAAAAAAATGTGTGATTTCTGGTCTCAACCTTATATTTTTATTAAAATTTTTACAAATATATTCCACATACAAGATAATTTAATGCATTAAAATCACATGAAATTTCTCTTTTTAGCCAGTAAGACTAGGACAGAAATTCCAAACTAGGCCTTTTGAGTCATGCTTCTCTTGCTCAGGCCCGCTTCCATATCTGGAAATGTACTTTCCCTTCTAATAAAACTTTTCTTTTCTACTGTAAAAAAAAAAAAAAAATCCAAACTAGTTCCCATAAATCTAATTCAATTAAACTATTCTGAAATGCTAGACTTAAAAATATCCCGTTCATATACAAAATAGGAAAAAATAGTACTTTTGTATAGAAGTTTCCTTGGGTTGCTGTGAGAACTGCCTATAGGCCATGTAATGATATTGACTGTAAGGCTCCATTCATTTATGTAGGGTTCACTAGGTCAGCAAAGTTAAGACTGGTTTGAAGTGACCTCACAGCATGCCTTGCTTTGCAGGGTTTCCCAGAGTACAGTTATTGCTGCTCCACACTGTGCCTGGGGATCACAGTAGTGTCTGGAAACAGTTCCTACCAGAATTAAACCTTCCTTATGACCATGCAATTTTAAATGGTTTAAAGTGAACAAAAGAAAATGAATGCTACTTCTCTGCTTAACCAAGTTGTCATCATCTACTACACATTTTATGTTATATGAAACCAGTATTTTCCCAGGCAAGAAAACTGAATGTATTCATCCATTTCATATTTTAATTTGGAGGTAATTAAATTCAGCCTGCCCACTTAATAACTTTTCTACATCTAATTTTCTTCTCTTTTTAAGTCTTAAAAACATTCTCCTGTGATTTGAGTTGCGAAGACCTGGTTTATATTACCTTATATTAATAACATTTTAAAATCTTTTTCAGACTTGGTTTACATTTCTTTATTTTTAGTAACTCATTGATTTCCCATCCCCATTATAAAATTATATATGCTTAATATTTTTAATATTCTAGAATATAGAAAAAATTAAAAATACCCACAGTTCCACTAGCCAGAGATTATCCCTTCAAGAAATGTATTTTTAGCAAGTGAGAATTTTAGTGTCCAGTTCTACTGTGTGGGAAATGGAGCCATGTCTCCCTCCTCTTGTTCGTTGCAGGTCAATCACACTTTCAATGCTACTTCCTTGGTTTGCTTCCTTGCATCTTCACACACAGTGTCATGTTGTTTCCTCTACCAGGGACATCCTTCTCTCCTCTCTTTGTCCTCTTGATTCCTATTCATCTTTCAGATGTCAGTTTAGGCTTCACTTCCTCAGAGAGGCCTTCCTTGATCTCTCTGCCTCCCTCAAACTAGGTGAGAGTCCCCTATTGTGGGCTATCCAAGACCATCTCTGGGTGAAATTGTGAAGTCCGACCTGATTTCTTCCTCTTTCACAGTTTCTGCCAAGGATGTTATGCATATGAAGACTCACTTTGCTGAGTCTTAAGAGGCTTCCTTTTCCAGGCCTTCAATTTGCACCCCAGAAATGACTTAAATTCACTCATACCAGAATGAAATATCCCTAGAAATATCTGTTTAATTTGAGATTTGAGGCTTAGTCTGAATGAAACCCAAACATGAAAGTTCAGGTCTCATTCAAAGAGTGAGTGAAGGTTTCGCATAATAGTGGAAAACAGCCCAAGAGGTAGGCAAAGAGCTTCTGAAAAAGTTGAGTCCTGGTTGCCACAGCTAATTATTCACAGATCAATAATAAGAAAAACTGACTTTCAGAAAAGGTAAAATGTAAAATTATAATTTATAAATTAAAAGTTAAGAAGTCCTATAAAGATAGGGATTTTAGCTCCTTCCTCTCTGTTAGTTGCAACCTCAGAGTTTCCCTGGTGAAATCAGAAACTGGTCCCCCTACATAGAATACAAGCAGTAACCCTAAGAGACAGGCCACTCCAGATTGGTAGGTGACGGGTTTAATAAGCAAGGGAACTTACTTAGGCGGCTTGCCTCGGGTGGCTGCAAGATGAGATATCCATCCAGATTCTTAAGAGTTTATATAGAGGACTTAACATGGTTCGGCTACCTAATGTCCAGATGGTCTCAACACCACGTTACTCACAAGGCTGCCTCCTATAGGTGGTTTCCAGTACCGAAACTGTGGGCAAAATGTAGTTCCAAGAAGAGGGAATGAAGTGAGGAGTCTCTGCCTGCTTCGTCTCTCGTGTCTACTGGAGATCATTCAACAAGGTCAACACTCCCTAAACTGAACGTGGTTACTGGCTCTGATTCTACTTAAAGAGCAGATGTACTGGACCTAGGAAGCAGAAGTGGGGTTAGGGAAAGACACTCTCATGTCTTTCGGAAGGGAGGCGCCTTCCTCCCGTGGGACACGGGGTATGGAACTCAGCAAGACTTGAAAGGCTGTCTCCACGGACAACTTTCAGAGACCAGCAGGGAGAGGAGGGCGGAGACGGCCCCGCCCACCTCGGCAAGGCACCGGCCTGGGCTTCCGAAGGCGGCCCTAGGCCTTCCAGGCACTTCCGCCGCAGCCTCCCGGGAAGCCGAGCACTTCCTATCCCAGGGTCTCTCCCGCCGACCGAGACAGCACATGTCAGGCGCTGAGTTACGCGCGGCGCTCGAGCAGCGGCTCGGTGCGCTCGCCATCCGCACGGAGGTCGTGGAGCACCCGGAGGTGAGGAGTTCCTGCCGGTACAGCCCAGCCTTTCAGAGTGGGTGGGCTCCGCTGCACCGTCTATGGGGTGAGGCCGCCCAAACCACCTGTCCCAGGAGTAACATGCCGCAGAAATGTCCGTTCTAGGGCGTTTCCCGGGTTCTAGAGTACGAAAGGGACCTGACAGGAATATCAAGGGCCTTTTGCTTTGGGATTATGTTATTGTGAGAGAACTTGTTTTCCTCCTGGAGTGATTTTATCCCATTCCACGTTGATAAGTAGTACAACATATTGAAAACTTGAGCACTTTACACTCGTGTGGGATGTTAATCAGTGTGTCCACTTTATGTGTAAAGTCACCAAGTAGTAAACTGTCTCTGAAGTGTCTACGATGTATCAGGCAGGGATCATGCATACTGCGAGACACCAAGGTTAGAGTTTGGTATTTTTAAAACATGATTTAGTGTATAGATATGAAGATTTGCAAATACTTATAGGAACCAATGTGTAACTTCAGTGGTTCAGGGCCATAGTTTTTACCCAAGGCTTGAGTAACAGCTAATGATAATAGCTAAATCTGGTATTTTTCAAAGGGTACAGAAATACATTAAAATTCATTTTCACTCAACTTTACCAATTTATCATGAAAACTGTTTCTTTGACCTTCCTTCCCGTATAGTCCACGTACTCTCCCCTTCTTATCTGTGCATATCGCCAGCTTTTCTGATGTTCTCTATTAGTCCAGGGTCTCTCTCCCTGCCCCCCTCGCCCTCACTGTAGTTATATATTTGTGGATTGAAGGTTGACACCTGGTCTGGATGTAACAGAATGCTTAGGAATAGGAGTCTGGGCTGCTATGAAGTTTCAGTAGCAAAAGTTTAAAAACAAAAAAGCATTTTAGGAAAGTCAGGGCTTGGCCAGCACACTGGAATAGAGAATTGACCCAAAAGAAACTATCTGAGGTCCTAATATGAGTAATTGAGATAGTAAGCACTTATAATTATTTGGTAATGGGTCTCTACCGGTGAAATCCAGGGTGTTGAGTACTTCCTAACCTTGCTATTTTCACCCAGCAAGCAAAAGACATAGAACTGTGTATATATGCATATAATTTCTCATGTGATATTTTACAGGTATTTACAGTTGAAGAAATGATGCCTCATATCCAACATTTGAAAGGAGCCCATAGTAAGAACTTATTTCTTAAAGACAAAAAGAAAAAGGGCTATTGGTTGGTGACGGTGCTTCATGATAGACAAATTAATTTAAATGATCTTGCCAAGCAGTTAGGTGTTGGGAGTGGAAATCTGCGGTTTGCTGATGAAACAGCCATGCTGGAAAAACTAAAAGTTGGCCAAGGCTGTGCCACACCCCTGGCACTCTTTTGTGATGATGGAGATGTGAAATTTGTACTGGATTCTGCTTTTTTGGAAGGTGGACATGAAAAAGTGTACTTTCATCCAATGACCAATGCTGCAACCATGGGATTAAGGCCTGAAGACTTTCTTACATTTGTGAAGAAGACAGGACATGATCCCATAATACTAAATTTTGATAAAAACAACTAATTGGGCCAATATTTAGAATACATTTGTTTCTGAAAGCTGTTTTTATTTGTAATTTGTAAAAAGCATGAAAAGTAATAATATTTAGCACCTTGGTTTTGTGACTAAACCATTTTAGGAGGAATATTTCATTTTAAGGGGACTGTTTTTAAAAAGATGTGTCGAGGTAGTGTTAGCTCAGATCCCATTCCTACCCCCATGACTTATTACAAGAATGCCTCCAAAAATTAATAAATTAATATCAAAACTAAGATTAGTTAACTAAGATGAACTGTTTTACATTTTCTTTAGTGTTTATTGAAAAAAAGCAAGTGCAAAACAGTATATATAAAATTATGCATATGATAGTGTACATGTAGGAAAAAAAATCAAAAGGAATATAAGAATATATTAAATTGTTGACAGTGGTTATCACTGGAGAATGACGATTAAGGAATAAGAATTCTTAAGCAAGATAATTAAAATAAAGGGCAAGAGCTAAAACTTCCCATTACTGGGTATTTGTTTTTAAACCAGTAATTATTTTTTCAACTTTTTAAAAAGTATATCTTTAGAAATATTCTAAAAACACACTCAAGAGTAGGGATGGAAAATTATAATCATTATATTAATAAAATTACATTTTAAAACTCAAAACACAGGCCATTAAGGATTTTAGTCTTTGTTAAGTCAAATGTGAACACAAGTTTCTTCTTCTAGGATATATTAAATTGTACTCATCCCCTTTCAGTTATGGCATATGAGAAGTATAAGATCCCAGGATTATGTACTGTAAGCTGTCACAGAAGCTAGTTCAAAAAATAGGAAAATTGACATTTTGTTCAGCTCAATTAAACAAAACCCTTCATCAGTTGATGTCTGGAGTAGACTACAAAAATAGTCTAGAGGTCTTGTCATGAAAATTCTCATGATTTCCTCTAGTATAATCAAATGGGATTTTTTCCTACGTTTGATCACTCAAAAAATAATTTCCATGTGGTAGAGGTACTATACTTAATTTATATCAATTTGTTACTAGAAGGCAAAAATAAAAGTAAAAACTATCATTTCTTGATATATATGATTAGAAACTATAAATCTATTCATGGCAGAAATTTTATGTAGAATGGAGTTCATAAGAAATACTTTCCATAAATGATAACTTTATTCTCAGTTGCCATATTAGTTTTACCTATCTGTACTATAAAGAGTAAGTTTTAGGTTGCTTTGCATATAAGGTTTAGTGAATAGAATCAGACACTGAGGACCTTCCCCAACTTATGGTGTATTAAAAGGCCCAGACAGACAGACCTACCCAAGAACACAAGGCTGATTGCCATCTCCAACATTCTGCCTCCTTAGGCTGTGAGTGAAAATGAGAGATACCAATTTATACAATCTATTAATATGTTTAAACCTATTTTAGGATTGACAAAACTGATAAATTCTTTCTCCTAAAACTTCCAATACTCATCCCAAAATGCTTAGGACAGATCATCTAAAAGGGTTATGGGTTATAGCTGAAAATAAGTTTTCCAGGGCAAAGGGAAAGGAAAGAACATTTGGCTAAGTTATACTTTATAATTTTTAAATGAGTACTAACCACTTGTTATAAAAAATCACTTTTGTTTTATTTCTTTTTATGTCAGTTTGAAAAGTGAATGTTAAACCAATCAAATTTAAAAAAAAATAACGTTAAAAAGTAAAATAAAAAATAATGAATGCTTTTAAAAAGATAAATCAGATGATGGTGTCTCTTGTTATAAACTAGACCTCTGGCTGATGTTAGGTGCTGCCAAGTAATAAACGTTTTGCTCTTCAACTCCAAATCCATCAGTGGCATTACTTTTAAAGGAAATGTTACAGCTTTTATATTATTTGATTTGGTATTTAATAACAGTTATAAGTACAATGGCAAACATTGAAAGAGAACCCTTAGAAAACAAAGAATTTAAAATCAGGTTTTGTTAAAGGGTGTTGTAAGTGCAACTTTAACCATAAGCATTCCTTTTAAGGCATTTTCATTGTCCAGATATTTCAACATGTACAACAAGGTTTATATTATAAAATGGGCTCCTTTTGTATTCAGGCAAGGCTTAAAGAAAAAATACATCTTAGGACTAAGTGTAGCAAAGAAAAGCACAAAAATGCACCATTTTTCTCATAAGTAACTTAAAATACAAAAATCATTTAGCATACATTATTACTCCTCATTGTAATTCCAGATTTGGTACAATTTCCTTTTCACTTCCTGACATAAACTGTTAAGAAGTTACAGGCTGTAATATTTCATTTGTGAGGTGGCTGCAATTCTATTAATATGCACAGTGATTTTAAAATAGGCTCTTACTATGTATTGCATGAAAGGTGCTACATACAAACCTGTTTTATGAACTCTTTGGTAACCACCAGTTCAAACACTTGGACCAAACATTTCCACATGGCCAGATCTGAAGCCCTTTACTGGAGCTCTGGGCTGAAGCTCTTACCCTGTATATTGAATTCTTCAGTTTTCTAGGGGGGTTAGGTGTAGATTTAGAATAGAGACATATAATTAAAAGCATGTCAGGCCTCAATCAGTAAAGTAGTCCCAGTTAGTTTCTAGTTAGCCATACTGTTTTGTTTGGCAGTCACAGTTATCTAAAGAAAAAGAGTGACTTCCTACTAAGTTTGCTTCTGATGGTATCTTTTGGAGCAAGCAAAATATTCATGTGGTTATTATCTGGTCCTTTCTTGAAACAGTATGAAGAAGGTGATGAATATAATTGAGAATATTTCTATTTTTGCAGTCTCAAATGTTCCCTTGGTTGTATCTCTAACAGGGTCAGCCGACTGAGATTCAGTACTTTATAGGCTACCATATAGCATTTTCTACTAGAAGCAATAATATGCTATTTAAGTTAGCAAGTTCTCTATTTTAGGATATTAGTGTCCTGGACAAGTGAAGCTGTGATATCATTCACCCTCACTGGGCCACCTCCTACTCATTACATTTCAATTTTCAGTAATTGCCCCGGGATGTGTTCTAGTTGTGCAAATTAGAAGCTAGTTAATATAAATCTAAGCTACCCACTATATTTTAGCTAAAACATAATTTCTATATTTACTTTCCATTTATCCACCTAAAAATGAATTTACATTTTTTACATGCAAGTGTCTCTAGACTGCCATGATGCCCATTATCAATTTGATACTTGAATCTAGGGAGACATGATGGAGAGATTTTTCAAAGTCCAGAGAATAGGTTTTAAATATGTCTGTTGTGCAACATTTGTATTTTAGAAAGAATCCTTTGTATTTACATTACATAGCACCTTTCATCCAAGAGTTTAAAAGAACTTTACAGCATAATTTGGTGGCAAACCTAAGTTAATGGTGGCATTAAGTTAGTAAATCCAAGTTTGCTAACTTCCATTTCAATTTCTGGTCAAATATACATTGCTTTTCATTAATGGTCTTTCTGAAAGTAGATTATGAACACAACACTGTTACTGGTGTGCCAAAAAAATATATATATGTGTATATATATAGATGTAAAAGGGAGAGTAGGAGACACATTTCTCATGGGAGCTACATTAGTGATAAAACAGTTCATAAACCACACAATGTGGAATATGGAATTAGTCCCAAAAGATTTTTAGAGCTGGTAAGGAGAGCCTAAGAAGTATACTGTTAAAATTAAAAAGGTACCTTTTTCATTTCAGATCTTTAAGATTATTCTGATATTTATGTTAAATAATGAATTTGCATTAAAAGGTATCAATGCATTTTTTGATATAAGAAAATAAAACTGATATAAAATTGGAACTACAAAAAAATTGATGTTTCCCTGGGTTAACTAAGTCTACTTTTTTGTGCTTCTTTCAAATGTTTAAGGTAACAAATGCATACAAATATTTCAAAAGTACCAATAATAGTTACCAAGTTTAATGTAATATTATAAAGGACAAAAACAAAAATTCCTATTAAGCTATAACCTTAATAATAAGTGAGTTCCTGGAAAAATGCAGATCACAGTAAATTATTTACATTATTTTTGCCATAAGGATACTTCTTAAGCAACAGTCAGCTCTCAAGTTAAAAACACACACACACACACATATACAACCCAATACTAAAGAAGGTAATGAGTTAAAATACAACAGCTTTATCTTGGGACTGCCATTTGCTGGAAAACCACTTTACTAAAAAAAAAAAAGTTTCAGAAAAACACTCTAACTGGGATCCATGTGTGAATGCTTAGTGCTGCTTAATGGGGAATATAGAAAGATCAACATTACTATAAATGTTCTGTAATTCCTATCTTATTATGAATTTATCAGATTTACCTAGTAAACTGAATTTCTTTTGCAGTGCATCGAAATAACTGGCTTAAAATTAAAGAATACCAACACATGCAGTATGCTAATCAAATAAGGTTCTGGCATGCCAAAACAATGTTTTCTGGATCTTGATATACAGTACATTCCACAACATACTACAGCATTTAATTTAGATTTACACACTAAATATAAATGGCTAGATTTCGGCTAACACTTAGCAGAAGCATTAAGCAAACATGGATAAATTCATAAACAAATGACAGAAGAAGACTGTTCTTGGAGTACTTCTTGAAACCTTAAAACACTTGGTCTTTAGTGAGAGAACATCCTTTATTCAGTAGATCTTAACAGTACAATATATAGTAAGTTCTAAAACCTTCTAAAAATTTTGGCAGTTGACTCCAGTAGTGCTCCTTGATTCAAGGAAGGAATGAAGGTTTGTATTTCTTGCCTGCTCTAGTCACGCAGGGTTGTATAAAGTCTCCTTAAAGATTTTAAAAAATGATTTCTATAGTTGGGTGTCTTGTTACTTCAGAAATAAAGGCTTCATACTGAGAAACTGAAGGACACTTTTCTCTCTGTATTTAGTTGAAAGGTAGAAAGAAGAAAGAAAATATAAGATTGAAGATGAGAGATATAAAATACAGAGAAGCAGCCACTATAAGAACAGCATGCATAGGATATTTCTATAGGAATGAGTGACAGAAAGAGACAAGTATTCTGAGTGGCTGGCTTTTCATAGGAATGGCATTTAGTTTGTCCTCTTTATCAAAAACGTGGGAAATTCATATTCCTAATACAGAAAAAAAGACTTCAAACTAAAAATGGAAGTCCTAAAACATTCTTTACTAATGAAATCAAATTTAAATTGAAGAAAAAAAAAGGAAAATAATTTTTTAATGTCTGTTTCCTGTCTGACAAGCAAAAACTTACAGCAATCAAATAATCTTGCTTTACTAGTAAGGACAGAAGCCATGAATTAATAAGCAAGCAATATTTACATCTGTTAATGCAATATGCACTTGTTCTTGTACTTAATATGGTTAGTTTGTATAAATGAGACTAATCTCATTTACATTTTAAGCAAGAAACTCACCACTTGGCCCACATGTCATGTAGTGGGTTAAAGAATTAGGAGCTTTGCTGCTCCCTAGACCTGCTTTTTGTATTTCTGTTTTCTTGTATTTTGTCCACATCTGCAGGAAAAAAGCATTTCATGTTATTTAATCAAAGGTTAAACATAATACAATTCATGAAGATAAGAAAAAAAAGTTCTCACTGAGTAGGGCAAGGAGAGAGAATCTAACTCTAGGATAGTTCTTAATTGGACAGATACCTCATTACTTAAAGACAGATTTTTGTATTTTAAACACTATAAATATGCCTTCTTAGTGTCAGATAGGTTTACTTATGTTTATTTACTAAACGGTCACTACAGATGGTAAGGTAAAAAAGAATCTTGCAAACATTGGCAGAAATATCTAAATGATATATTTGTATTATGTAGTAAGAAAGCCTGGGTTTGAGACATATTTCATGGGCAAGTAACATACCTACTTACACTTTTTACAGCTAAAATTGCTTTGGTCAAAGGGGACCCAGTGCTGAACAGTGTAAGTTTACAATGTCACACAAATAATAAGGGTATAATTTCTAGAAACCTAGCCCAGTTTCATCTAAAATTAGGGTACTGAATCTCCATACAGTTTTTCAAATAATCCTTTGTGAAGCCATAGGGTATTCATGGAGATGTCTCAGAGGAAAAATGTGCAGCTGCTCAACTGAGTCAGAGTCGCTTCACTTTTATCTTAATTTTTTTTTTTTTAATTGGGGGCATCTTTGTAAGATTTCACTTACAGAAAGTATTATGCTGATATTTTGAAGTTTGGAAACACTGGCTTTTTATGATTTCTACGGTTCTTCAAGTGGTGGGAAGAAGCAGGTAAGAAACTAGTGTTTTAGGAGTTTTATGATTCCACACCTAGTGATACTTTCTGGAGGAAGTCTAGTCTGTATTCTCAATCATCAAGACACATGGACATAGTATGCATCTGTCTTGCATGCACAGTATGCATATTCATTTTGAAATCATGCTGCATATATAACTATAGCCATTTGTGTTGCAAATACTTCTTTCATGTAAGTATAATTTTATAAAATAATTATAGTTTTTAATCTAACAGCACATCATTTCTCAATGTATTCCTCATAAATTTAATATTTAAAATTTAAAGTACAGATTTATAATCCTTAAAAAGTTGAAGTAGTTGTGAAATAAAATATGACTTGATGTGGAAAAGAAATAACAATAATTATTATATTTGCATCATATATGGACTCTATCTAATCTTACCTATATTTACCTTTGTTTTATTACGTTACCAAAAAAAGGGGACATGAAAACATTTAAAATGTTAAAACTGACTGTGAAAGAAATGACAATAGATTGATATATTCACATAGAAAATATACTGATACTAAAAAATATGAACATTTCCGATTGTGCTCATTTGACTACCTGCTCTAGCACTGTAATTAGTAATAGCTGGTTATGAGAAGTATGGTAAAAGATATAAATGAAATGGACCTACCCCCTGAAATGATTTTGTGTAAGTAAAAGAGGATGATTTAATTTACAAAGGATGCAAATTTCACTAGTAAAGATTCTCTATTTATTTTCTCTGACCCAATTAATAACAATAATTAATCTAACATGTAGCAAATAATAATTTTCTCCCTCTTTAGAAAGTTACATTTCAAAGCATTCCTTCCAGATGCCAGGCTGTTATTATTAGTAATATATAGGCTGAATCAAAATGGCCAAAATAATCCAGAGACAGAGTGAAATTATACTCCTCTGGATTTAAGTGGATCAGGGCTATGACAATAAAATATACTATCATTTTTTTTTTTTTTTTCTGGGAGATAGAGACTCGAGTTTATCTGATTCTGCTTTAAAAGTGCTTGACGATGGCAGGATAATTTTAAAGTTTATGATGCTGGAGTTAAAGTTAGCAAATATTTTCTCTATCTTATATAATTATTTCATAGCTAAGTTTGTATTTATTCTTAGTTCCAAAATGTATTCTACTAAACACATATCTGTTTGTTTAAATGGTTACAAATCCTAATTTTATTTTAGCACAAAAGTACTCATTTTAAATTATAGAAGTAACAATCTTCACCACTTTGTAAACTTGCTACCCTTTTTGGACAAAAAATTCAAATTTCCAACACAATGAGTATGATTAGTTTATTTCTTTTTTGACTCTATATTAAAAAAAAAAAAACTGGAAAAACTACTGTTAACTAATTCCAAGTAAAAAAGTAATCTTGAAAGAAAGAAAATGAAGTGCAAAGAAGAAACAGAATTACTACAAATGCTCCTTGTCACTGTATAAGTCACATTAAACTAGATGGGGGTTTTTTAAGAATTACACTAGATTTATACGTATTAACAATGTTTTAAATCTCAACAATTTTATAAATATGAGCAGTAGTTAATATTTGCTGCATTAAGTATTGAGTTATTAGCTTTTCTCCAAAAATAAAACAAGACAAGACATTAAATGGCAAAAAATATCACATCTTTTTACATATTTTCCTATACACGTGCAATATGAAGTGCACATTCTGGGGAAAAAAGCAGTGAGAAGAGTGGGTGGGAAGGAAGGGAAGTAAAAAGGAGGAAAAGAGAAAAATGAGCATTCTTTTTTGGAAGCAACAAGTAAATATGACTTGGAAATGCTTTCTTGGTAATTATAGCATGCAACTATTTTAACGTGCTCCTAAAAAGTAACAATCTCCTCTTAGACAACAAGGAATGTGAAAAAAAAGAGGAACATGTATTGTTAAGGTTTTAAAGTCATGCAGAAAATGTACAATGTAATTAATATTTCGTGCAGGCTTTGGTGTGGTTACATGTTCACATTTATACACAAGCCATCATGTACAGCCAAAAACTATGACACAACTTAAAAATAAAAATATGAACCTAGACAAATGATTCTTTTCAAAAGGAGCTCTTCAAATCAGATTAGAGAAGTATAGTGCATGTCAAATGACATCAGTATTATATTGTGTAGTTCTGATCATACACAACCATACTCATACCAAACAGTTTGATTATCCTCAGAAACCAACAATGCAGCTTCTGTGTCATAAGGATAGAGGCATGCAGGAATGATAAGATCACTGTTATCTACAGAAGACCATGGGTTGCTTTTACTAGGGTTCTGATTATCAGAAAACTGTCCATTATCTTTCTGTGCAGCTTTATCCAAAGAGGCAGAAGCCTGATCAATTACTCTGGTGATTGGCCTGGGAGGTAACCCACTTATGTTACTAACTAACTCTGTATTCAGGGATAAAAATGGCTGAGATGGATGAGCCACAGTAAATGATTCTATGCTATCTTTAGTTGATATTCCAAATGCATCATTAGACATATTAATAGCAGCAAAAGTTTGGTTTAGAAAATGTGACCTTTCTGTTGTTGAGTTTCTAGCCTGGGCATATAGAGACTGAGGCAAATTTGTAGCTAAATCATTTTGTGCACGAGAACCTACAGCATGTATTGGGTTGTGAAGTGTATGAGAGGACCACTGGTGTAAACGGTACTCACTAGATGCTGCAGTGATGTTGCTATCAGCAGCAGTAGCTGGTGATGAATCAACTGACATAGGTAGTTTACTGTCCTTGGTCAAAAAATCATGGATGCTTGTCCTTCGAGTAGTTCCTTCAGCGGTAGAGATCACACTGCTTGCACGAGGTAAAGTGGCGTAAGGATTACTATCTTTTGATTGTCGTGACAAAGAAGTTTCTTTTATTAATTTTATCTTTCCTTGAGTTCCTGGGATAGGTTTTCCTGAAGAACTAATGAAGTAGGTATCTTCAGTCTTTCGAGGACCAGGTCTCACAAATTGTTCTGGTTTAGTTGTCCATCTATCACAGAAGTCTCCTGGGGATTTTCCACTTACTGACCGGGCCAGACCACAGCTAACTGGTTTGCTTTTTCCCAAAAAGTCGGAAGAGACAGACAAACTTTTCATTACTTCATCTAAAAGATTCTCTTGACTTGAGGACTTTATCTGTTAAAAAAAAAAAATCAAAGCAGATTAGTGAATAGCAGCCATGCTTTTACTTTCCTGATATATTAAACTGTGTGATATAAAATTGCTAGTATATCTAAACACACTTTTCAAAAAAGCTCTAAAGTTCAGTCTCAGAAATTCAATTTGTAATGTCCAGCGAAATTAAGGTTACTGACCTGTATTGAGGTAAGTTTGTTGCTTTCTTCCAAAAACTGTTGTAGAGTAACAACTTCACTTCCAGGGGAACCAGTTTTGATCTTGTGATGTGCTCGACTCTCTAGTGTTTCGGGCATTTTGTGCTGGAGCACTGGACTTGATCTGGTCTGTCTTTTCAAGTATTGAATTGGACTGCTACCACTGCTGGACCAAACCTCATGATCATGAAGCAGGCTAAATTCTCCACTGCTATGGCTTTGTGGCCTGCTTTGGATAGTAACTGCACCTGCTTTTGGAGTAGATGATGTGTTAAAAGTTCAGTAATAGAAATGAAATTAAAACTACATAGGAATAACATTTGTTGACTAGATTCTTATGAAGAGTTAAATTGTCTTTCAAGCTTTATTTAGAAATGCTTAGTAAACTATGTTTATCTTTCATCAGTCTAAGAACTGCCTGCTTATTCTGTCTACCATTGACTTTCTTATCAGACTACCATAGCCTGTTTCCTTATTTGGTCATTTGATAATTATAAGCTGTAAAAGGTCAAAGACTTGCTTTCACCACTATACTCAGAACCTAAACATACAAAGCAGGCACTTAATATATTTGATGAGTAAATAAACTAATAAATAACAACACATTTTTTAAAAATTCAGGTTTGAATACAAGTTGCCCTTTGAACAACATGGGGGTTAGAGGTGCTGACTCCACAACCCTCTCCATATATGTTCAAGGGTCAACTATAATTGTAAAACACCTCACAATTTAGTAAACATGATTATATGAATATTAAATTATTTCAAAATGTTAAAACCAGAAACTGTCCTAAGTGCTAAAAATTTTAATTCTTTGCCTTTTGATAGCCTTTACTCCTTGTTTGAAGGCTTCTGTTTATCCTTAATGAATAACCTTAAAAAACTTTTTTTAACTTAAATAGCGAAGAAAATCAAAAGGAGATAAGATGTAATTACTTAGAAAATTCCAGTAAAAAAAATAAAATAAAATATGCAGTATTTCATTCTTTATTTAATGTCTGAATCATCTAACTGTTCCTGCTTTCCATTGCTAGTATGGTGGCTCTAAGCCTTAAGACTCAGTTGAGGTTGAGGAACTGCAAAAGATGCAAATTACTAGTTCCAGAAAAAAATTACTAGTTCTAAAGTTTATGCTATTCCTTGAGTACTGATTCATTTTGATTACCAGCAAACTACACAGGTATATATTCAGGTATAGTATAGATATAGAAAATATAACTTTCCATAGTTTCTTAATCAGAGAGAGTAAAGTAGGTCATGAAAGAATTTGGCTCAAGTTATGTAACAATTTTACAAAAAGAGTATTCTCTTAAATTTTCAAATCAGGAAAAAATACTTTGTCACATTTTAGACTACATTTTTTATTAGATATATAAACATAATTATAAAAATAAAAAAATAATCTTGAAATTGGATTTTTTTAATCATAACAACAAAGTCATAGCATTGATGATAAAATAAAACTAAAACTGAGACAAAAGAATTTTATAATACTAAAAGCAATAGAACAATTGCATTCATTATTATTTGATAATTCTGGACTATAGAGAATAACTATTTTAACTAATTTTCATAATCTATTAAACAATTCCAGACCTGAGTAGGCATTATACCTTTAAGAAAATAGGTATAAGTCAAGAGTTCCAGACATCACATAAAAACCTCACTTTGCAATGCATATTAAAAAATTAAGGAAAAAAATCTTGAAATAATTTTTTATGAGCTATAGGCAACCACTTGGCTCTTGTTATACGCACACATACAATTGCCGTCTCAAACAGTTCCCCTTATTACATGAATAAATTAAGTATTTCTAAAACACTTTTTATAATGTGAATATGATGTACATGCATAATGAGAAAATTAATGACAACCATTTTAATGACAAGACAAACGTAAGTAAAATAAGGACCTACAGATATTTTTTGAAGTATAAATATTATAAAAATATTTTATCTGTGAAGATGAAAAATGGAAACGAATATAACTGCTCCTGTTTTTACATTTGTATACATTGAAATACATTTGTATTACAATGTGAAAAATATAAAATGTTCAAAAGAACTATGTTCCAAACATAGACATTTGGATTTCGTACTTTACCCCAGAAACTTGATCGATCTCCCTTTTAAATCTGGAAATGGATTGAGCACATTAATAAATTTACCTACAGCATACCTTTGACTTCATGGAGTGAAGCATTATTATTGCTATTGCTAGTGGATGTTCTGCCACTATCAAGGCTGGCTGGTCTCGAAGCTAAATGAAAAAATCAGGAGACAGTGCGATAAAACTTCTAATTGGTGACACTAAACTTTTACATTCTGATCACAGAATGATTTGAGGAAGCAATCATGCATACTTTCACAGGCTGAGCATGCCCAAAGACAGTGAAATTTTATAGATTAGAAGCAAAGACACTTCCACAGTTCAGTAAGACATTTCAGAACACGACACATCTGAAACAAGCAGATTTAGTGCACATTTAGAGTAAAATTTCTAGATAGAAATTTTTTAGAAAAAAAATTTTAGTTTAGAGGACTGTTTTAGTTGAATAGAGTAACAGGCCAAAAAAAAAGTGTTAGTGATTGGGTCACTTACAACAGATCAGACGACGAATCCTGCACATTGCAGAGATGCCATGAACAGGAGGAATATGAGCATCTATCTGCACATTTAATGTCTTGTATTTCTAGCCATACAAGGGACACAACTGCACAGTGAACACAGTCCTATCCTACTTCTTAAAATCCTGCTTACACATGAAATTCCTTTAATATTTATCCATTTATTCTTAATAATTTAGTTTGGTAAGATTTTTGGGGTATATTTTTCAGATAGAAATTTAAAAACCTATGGTCAACATTGCAGAAAATGTGGTTTCTTAGAGGTTCACCCTTTACCAAAATATCTTTCTAAACCAATAATAAAAAATAACTCTTAAAACTTTAAACTTATACCAAAATGGCAACAAAATTACTTTTAAGCATTGTGCAGGTATACTTTATAAATGAGCCTGACTAAAACAGAGACAACTTAGATGAAGCAGTAACCTTAAAAAGAGGCAAAGGGAGTTTTATTAGGTTCGAAGAAATGGTAGAGGTAGCTATGAGATGCAGGTTAGATAAAACATGCTTGCTGGCAATGCCACATTCATGGATTCAATGCAAGAGTCTTAGCATTCTCATTCTGTATGTAATATGTATTCTCTAAATAAAGTTCATATCTTACCATGAACTCTTGATCCCGTACTAGAATCATCACTAATACCTTGTGGACTTATGTCTTCAAAGGATGTGGCATCTACATAAAATAGCAAAATGGATATAGAAATATTTTTTAACAAAAAAGAAAATTTTATTTACATAGTATATGGAAATTTTTTTAAAATCACATATAATACACCTTGATTTAACAGATTTCATAGACTCAATTAGAATCTGGGTCTAGGTGTAAAAAAACGAATAACTCTGATGAGCGTTGACTTGCTTAGGGAAAACTCCAGAAGCAATGAAACAATTTCCCCTGTGACCCTGCAAAGCAAGAATTTGGGTTGTTCTTACATGGTTTTTTATATGGTTTGAAGTCATGTTTTTAGGTTTCTAAAAAAAGCTTCTATTGCTCTCTCCTTTTCTCATACTTTACTTTTTCCAGTTAAGTTCATTAGATGTTTATTATGAAAGGTCTAGGAAAGATTTGTTATTTAAGTTTTAAATTTTTGAAATGATTTGAGAATTTTCTCAAATCAAAGCCGGATTGTTTTGACAATTATTTCAGGTTGTTGCTGTCAAAAAAAAGTACCCATGAGAAAGTCAAATTAAAATTCCTGTTGCCAACAGTTACACAACAGTGCAAATAGCAGACGGCCTATACCTTTATTATTAACCAACTGCTTGGATCTGAAGCCTGTAGAAGAGTTGACAGTTGAAAAGTTGATGGCTGTAGTAGAGAAGGCCATAGCTCCCAATTCTTTTCTCCTTTTACCCGTTGAAATATCATCAGGAACCTCCAAATTCTCAGTACTACCTGTCCACTGTCCTCCTGCTAGGACCATGGACTGCACCAGGTCATTCATGGCTGGGATGCAAATGAAAGCAAATGAATCAGCATGGTTAATGTATTTGCTCTTATTTCTATTCTGTATTATAAATGACCTGGTTTTTGTCTATGGATTAATGCAAGTGAAATAAAAAAAACTATAACCACAAGGTCACTGGAATTATGACATGCATTCAGCTGAATGAAATGAGTAGGCCAAAGGCTGATAAATTTCAGCAAATATTTTTATCCCACTTCCAACCCCTTTATAGATAGAAAAAAGAAATTTTACTCTTTACAACTGCCATGCGTTTGTGCAGTGATATGCAATATAATTAGAAGACTTCATAATGTGGTTTTGTGGTAACAAAAATGGAATGAATAAAAGTAAAATGAAGAGCAGTTCTTATACAGCATCATTATTGAAAATGTTAAGAGTCCTTGGTCAGAGCAGGTTACTGAAGAAAATATTCACTTTATGAATCAAGTAAGCATACCATTCAATAAAAACCTGAAAGAGATGATAACCAAAGTGATAAACATTTAATGTGATTATATAATTACCCAATTGACTTAAAAAAAGGAAAACCAGAGTATTATTATATAAAGAATGACAAACATTTTTAAGGGTTACAGGCCATTTTATTTATTTATTTAATCTGGTTCATTAAGGAAATAAAATCCTAATGCTAAAGATTTTGTTATATTTTCTTTAAGTAAATTTCTTTGGGGAAAAAACCTCTATGGCACGTAAAATTAAAGGGTTTTTCTGCCAACTTTAGAAAGCGCTGGAGATTTACAAATATATTATTACATGTATGATTAAACATATGCATGTATATGTATCAGTGAACGTACATATAATGCGAATTCAGCGCCAGTTTTGAAAAAAAAATTCTTCCAGCTCCTTGTATTAGAAGACTGCACTTTGCAAAATAAGAGAATTGGTACAGTCCAGAGAAAGGTTAGTGAAAAATTAGTAATGGAAGCCAGTGTAGTCATTTGAAAGAAGCTGAACTGTCATAAAGTCTTACACATGGAACGACGGTAGCAGGCCTTCGTTTTGTCTTTATCCTTCGGTCTGTTCCTCAAAAAGGGCAGTCTTTTCAGTGCAACCACTTTTATGTCAGAGCATGAGAAAAAACAGAAACAGAAAAATGAAAGAAAAAAGGGAGAAGAACAGATGGGAGTTAAATGTTGAAATTAAGGACAGAAATGAATGTCTGAGTTTCAGCTTATGTATGCTATACTAAAGCTATTTATTATTTTTGTGCTGCTGAGTGATAATGAAATATGAAATAAGCACTTTGATACTTAAAATACTTGGAAAAGCACTGAAGACAATGATGAGGAACATGTATTTTGAAAGTTTAGACTGGCTAATGTCCTAGAAATATAAGAACTGGTTAGAATTACTTATGGAAGGAACAATTTTCCTAGTTAAGTTGTAAATGCATAACTTTAAAATTAGGACTACTGGTGAGCCACAGAGTACACGTGATGAAAATGTACAAGGCTTTTCAATCCTCTATTTCACTTAACTTTTTAAATTATAAGGCTTTATAGAAAAAAATATTTTATGAAAATGCAAATTTTATAATGGTAGTTTAGTAATATACATCAAGAGAAACTAAGGTGCCCAGGGTATGTTTAAAACAATCTAAAGAAACCTTTAAAACTTTCATTATTTTTTAAAACTTTAATAAACAAGAAATTACTTCTTGGCTTAAACTGAATTCTGGTGCAGTATTTAGGGGCACCATGGAAATATATATTCTTTTAAACAAGGTCAAAAGAGTAAATGAGCAATTATATTAATTTCATTTTGCAAAAAAGGTTGGGGAAAAAATAAACGGGTATTTTGACAGTAGTAATAAATGCTAGCACTAAATTCTGATACAGCTAAAATATGAGGCACCCTAAGACGAGCAAAATAGACAAAAAAAAATTTACGCATGACATTTTTAGATATTTTGTAAAGGTTTTTTAGTCAAGGTTATTAAAAAACTCAAAGCTAGCACTTCAAAAAAATTTTGTAAATGAGAATTAGGGTTATAACTATAGTAGGAATCATTAGCATAAAAACAAAAAATATTCACTAGTCATTAACATAAGCTACATTTTAATAAGATTTGGATACAAAAAAATTGTTTCACCTTTTTGGTACTAAAGTTTAGGAGCTAGGGAAACCTGCATGAAGACTTAAAAACACAGCCTTAATACTCATGCTATTTCTCAGGGTCTATCATTCTCTTGTAAATAAAACTCTTTTGACAAACTGACAGGTATCATTCATTAATGAGAATTCAATGGAAATTCAGCTTTTTAACTTACTTGATTGCTATTAAGAATAGTGACAATTCATTTAAGCTTTTAATTTGACATTTCTTTTCTAGTTTAGTAAAACACAGCTATTTCCAATGATTGAAAAGAAATGAACTGAAAGCAACGTAAAAATGGACACTTAGCTAAAACAAAGCAGAGTGGTTGCAGCATGCACATGTTGTCTTATTTAGATACTTTTTCTGTTTTCAATTGTTTAACAAAGGCTGCTTTACAAACAGATACTCTTCCAAAAGGGACAGGATAAAAGGAGTTTTAAATTTGCTAGTAGTGGAATGTGATCCTTCTACAGCAATGTTTTTAGATTGACAATGTTCCTTTCCTAAACTATAATGAAATTAAGGGAACATTGGTTTTGTGTTTATTTTTAAAATTCTAAAACTGAAAAATTGCAGGAAAGGAGACTATTATTTCTTTCTAATTCTTATTCTGGATGTTTCAGCAAAGAATATGAAGAAATGATGGACTTATATTTAAAACAAACAATATGACCTCAAAAAAAAGAATGTCATGCCTTTCTAGTGTATGCTGTCATATCTGAATTGAAGTATCTTCCTTTAATTAAAAAAACTGAGTACACCCATTACCATTCTGATTTAGTAAAATGTCAGGTATTTTAAATCAAAAGCATCTTCTTAAATTATCTGGCACCTTCTTAAGAAAAACTTGATGATCTCCCTACAGTAATACTCAGGGGTTTCATGTAAATCTGGCTGACAAGACTAGATTAAAAAAAAAAAAACCCATGTAACAATAATCTTATGTGGGGATATAGAATTAAACAACTTTATTGAGCCTACTACACACACACACACACACACACACACACACACACACACACACACACAAATGTGTACGTATGTATAAATATGTACATATGTATGCATATCACTTTTTTTGTTGCCTGCTTATGGATTCTAGTCAGGGTGCTAAAGCTGCATTCTGAAATATATTTACTCTATATTCAATGTCTAATATCCTATACCTGAAAATACTGCCTTTTCAGAGATAATTCTCCCAAGGCCAAAACACTGTCTATAGTTTTTTGAATGTTTTGAGTTACCCATATGAATAGTCTACCCCTTGGGGAAGTAGCAGTTGTTTTTGCCTGCTATTGACTTCAAAAGAAATAGCAGTGAAATTTATATACATATATATGTATATAATATAAACATACAAGTTATATAAATATATAAGAAATTTAAACATATAAATCTATTTTTCTAATTTAATAACTGGTGATAGAGCAGATTCAAAGAAGCCTGTTTACATATTATTTAAGAACACCGATAGTTGTCAATTTCCTAAACATCTTCAAAGGAACTAGCATTGGATTCTTTTCTTTCTCTTAAAATACATTTAGGTTTTTACTTCACTCTTGCTATTTAGCTAAGCACATTAGTACTGAAACTAAAAGATTATGAATTGTATAGGGCACATTAAGATATGAAACGTCTATATTTGTAATAAAAAAATTGAATTAAAGTTTATGCACAATTTATATCTCTCCATCTATTTTAACTGATCCTTATCAAGTAATCCCTCAATAGTTTTCATAACCTTCAATTATTTCCAAAGCTGAACATTCTCTTCAAATTCACTTATTTTTCTTTGCTTCCCCTCCAATGTAACTTTACTCCAATTTGATATCATCAAAGTATATGAGTAATACCTCATTATAAAATGCCTTATTATTGTTATAAGTAATTATAAAAATAAGATCTTATAAATATTTCTCACTTGCTCCTCACAATCTCCTTGTTAAGTATGATGCAAAGGTAAAACGCCTATCATACTAAGAACTGGAGAGTGGCAGAGGTATTCTGGCTCTTATTTAATGTTCTTTCTACACTATTTTACCTCCCTGGGCAAATGATGGTATCCCTGTGTATGAGATATCTCTAAACACACAATACATTATTGTAGTATGCAATGAATTTTATAATTGCATGGAGTTAAAAATAAATGCATTCATTAGACTATTATCCCAAAGGACTGCTGAAGTTATTTAAAAGAAATCTTTAGAAAAGCATTCTAAATCAACAGAGATCAAAAATGTTTAAAGAGTTTAGGCACTCACTGCTGCTTTTCTTGGTCCCCAAAGTTTGGCCATCTTCTAAAGAGTTTGAACCTACTGAAGAACTATCTTGACTATCTTGATGGGGGAGCTGAAGAAATCCCTCACTGGAGTCTGAGCGGGTAGGTGTTAAAGTTAGAGATTTCTGACGTTCTCGATTAATATCTTTCTTAGACTTTATCAGTTTTCTCATTTTTAGAGTAATCCAGTTGCCTCTCCTGAGAAAAAAAAGTTTTTAATTATCAGTCTAAAATTCAACTTATGAATACTTCACAAAATTAGATGTTTAAAATATAACTTTCTTATTTTTGTTTCAAAATAAAGATAGATAAAATTTGGCTAATAGTACCTTCTAGGAGGAGATGGCTCATAAAATTTGTATTGATCCATAATCTTCTCTTCTAATTTCTCCTTTTGTCGTCTTAATTCATTTAACTTATCACTATAAAAATAAAAATTACATTTTAGGACATACATTATATTTTGTATAGTTAAGAATATTATTTTGTGACTATGCTCTAACTTCTCTCCAGAACATAAATACAGATACTATAGTTGATAACTAAGAATTTACTAGGTAGTAACAATGGGATTTTTTTCCAAGGTTCTCCTTTTCTTCAAATCTACAACTTATTTAAATAAAAGGATATAGGATTTAAAGTTTCAATTCTTCAATAAGATCTGTTTGAGAAAAATTTTCCTTATTACAATCTCATCATAACAAAATTATATTAACATCTTTTTAAACATTTTATCAACACTCGCTTTTCCACTATTCTTAGATCTTGAGTATCTCAAACCATTATTGAAATAAAAGATAATTTATTATAATTTATATAGGCAAAATATTAAAATGGACAGTTTGCTTATAATTAAATATAATAATCAATCTTGCAACTGCATCTCCATGCAAATAATTTTTTTTCCTTTATGGCAGAATTATTTAGGCTTAATTTTCTTGTAGAGAATTATTTCCTGCCTCCGGCAATGCATGAATATAGTATTTTCACTACATCTCAGTCTCATTTTTATGTTCTTATTGGATACATTATATAGAGAAAAATTATAGATTAGAAAACAAAGTAATATGAACCCTATTAAAAAACTGTAATGCCAAAAATATTATTTATTCAACATTTAGTGATTATTTACAATAAGAAAGGCATGAGGTATATATAAAGATGAATAATAAGGACCCCAGCTCTGCTTATAATAGTAAGGGAGAGAGATATACATATAAATGACTATTATAATACAAGGCATTAACGGTGCTGAAATAAAATGCTGTGGAAGTACAACAGGAACTTATAAAAGGGAAAACATTTCTAGTTTGGAAGATCAAAGACAGATTCATGAAGAAAAAGTCCCACAATAGACTGAAAAGTAAAGACAAGAATGCTAAATGAAGCAGTTTAGCTGGGGAGAAGTAGTGAGGAAGTTTCAGGTTAAGATTTTGATCAAGAGGAAATCAGAAGAACTGAAGGTTTCATTGCAAAGTGACTTTATGAAATTTTTACTTTAGGTACCTTAACTCAATGACAGAATGAATATATAAGAAAGTATGGAGATGAAGGCTTGCAGGAAGCTAATGGAACAGTCTTGCTAAGCAGTAAGGTTGAATTAGGGTAGTGGGGATTGGAAGAAACTGATTTGAGAGATTCTATGGAATCTCTCAAAATGATGCTTTGTGAACAGAAGTTGCCAATAACTATACCACAGTGCAAATAGTAGACAGTCGAAACCTCCAAATTCTTTTCTCCTTTCCAACTGTAATACCATCAGGAAGCTCTAAATTCTCAGTACTACCTGTTTATTGTCACTCCTGCTAGGACCATGTGATAGAGGCATTCAGCTAGAAATGTCTGATATGTAAGACAGTTTTTATTAAATTAAAATTTTAATTTAAAAAGTCAGAATAGATACTAATATTTGTAAGTCAATATATTGATACAATCACTAAACCTTGGAAATGGATTAGTCACCAAGAGTCAGAATACTAGGAAGATAAAGCCTCTGCTTAAAGGACAGGAAATTCAAATGCCAAGAGCTTTAGATATATTTACTGCCTCTCAACCTAAAATACCTCTTATGGCAGAGAGTAAAAACACATATACCCATGCAAGAATTAGAGGTGTAATCCAAAAGTTGCCAGCCACAAATGTGAAATTTCTTTGAAGTTTTGCATTTATCTTAAAAGTTAATGCAAACTGCCTTTTGCTCCATGATATATCTGTGTATTAATATAAAAATGATGTTCTCTGCCCCAAATTTTATAATAAAATTGATGCTTAAAAAATGTATAATGTATCCTGGTTTCATATGTGCCCTGGCTCACCGTCATGTACATCATTTCTGAAAGGCACAGACACATTATTTCATAAACTATTTAGGATAATTCTGGAAATAGGCATTATATCTCTATTTTGGAGAAAAAGAAACCAGTGATCAAAGAAATGAAGTAACTAGTCTATAGTCACATAGTTTTTGATTGGAAGAACCGAGATTTGAATTTTAGGAGATGATTTCAACATTTGTGTTTCGTATTATATCGTGCTTTTACTTGGGGATAAAAGAGAAAAATTTAGCATAGATGCATCATAGTATAATACAAATAATATTCACTGAATTGCCCAGATCCAAATCACTGATTTTACCAGATTCTTCCACTCTCATTAAAGACAGAATTTACCAGTAATTAGGTCCATTCAATTCTATTTCTCACATCTCGTAGTTTCTCTCAAATACCACTGCTTGGGAATTGTTTCACTAGATTATGCAACTGCTTTCTTAAAACTTACTTCTTGTCTCTATTCTCAGAATCTCCAATCCCTACTCTTAAAAATCATTGGATTTTTTTTTAAAAAGTGCAAATCCAACATTGATACCTTGCTCAAATTTTCGGCAGCTCCTTTGAATGGCATAGAAAAATCTTTGTGAAGTGGCTCCTGAGTGTTTATTCATTTCCCTGCAGCTCCTCCTTACTAAATTTTGCTCCAGCAATAAAAATTAATTTTTAGACCTTATACCATTACTGTAACACTTTCATCACATGATAATGTTTTTGTGTTTGTCGCTGTCTTGGCCTGGTATGCTTCTTCAGGTGAGCTCATATTAAACCTCTAAGTCTTCGCTCAAGCAATCATCTTTGGAAAGTCTACCTTGCCTCTCTCAGACTAAGGTTGTGATATTTCTATGGCCTCCTACATATTCCTCTGTTATGGCAATTACTTGTATTTCTTGCTTTATAGTACTAGCTCCTTAAAAGCAGAACCCATGTTTTCATGTTAGTATTTCTGATTGTTAGCATAGAGCCTGGAATATAAGCATCCAAAAAATACATGCTGAAATAATAATGTTGAAAATAAAAAAGATTAGCATTGAGTTTTCTCTGTCACCAGATACACCAATCATAAAATAATAAGTAATATTTCAGAGCACAAAATTATTGGTACCTACATGTACTGTCTTTGTTCAACGTGAAAAAGATCCTTGCTTTCCATATTTTGCTCCAACAGTGTTCTGTTTTGTAGCATTAATGTCTGAATTTGATCTAGTAGATGTCGATTTTCTTCTTCTAAATTTCCTTTAAGTTGGCTTAGCAACTGTTTAAACACAAATGTTTCTTTAAAATATCAATATTTACATTTGACATAAATCACCCAAAACATCTGAAAAATACAGAGTACCTCACAGACTTAAGTCTGCTCTTTGAACGATTAGCTGGTTGCACTTTGATCAGAATGAGTGATTTGTTTAGTTATAATGACAGCTAAAGCACTGGGTTATGTATATTTATGTATATATTTTACATATATATATATATATATATATATTTTTATAATTCTTATAAACACTGGGTTTAACATATAATAAATTATCTAGTTCTAAAAGCATTGTTTTCTTCAAAACTATTTAACTTACAGTCCAAAAGCTAGATTCAAATCTCTTGCCTCCTGTTTAAGCAACTATGAAACAATGGACAAGTTAGTTAATTCTCTGAGCCTCAATGACCTCATCTATAAAATGAGGATTAATAATTCCCATCCCCCAAGATTTTTGCAAAGATTAAATAATATATGTAAAGTACCTGGTGTCATGCCTACAGCACACAGTAAATACTTAATATACCTCATTCTTCTCTCAACCACTGTTTTCAAGGAACCTTAAAGTCTATATATAGTTCTTATGGCTTAAACGAAGAAATCAACTAATCTTGACAATGGTTGGTATTACTAGCTCATATTACTGGTAGTTGGGCTGCCAGCAACATTGTACTGCTTTCTCTCAAACTAATAGAAATTGGAAATATGCCTTAGTTAGTCCAGAGGTTCCAAAAGAAGTCAGAAAGTCCAAAAGTAGTGATTCTCAAAATTTAGCACTACTTGTAAAGTATATATTTTTAAAAATGTAGATTTCTTGGTGTCAGCATTAGAATTCAGCAGGTCTAGAGTACAGCTAAGAGATGTGTATTTAAAAAAAGCCAACAATAACCCTTCCTTAAAAAAAAAAAAGATAAAACAAGCATTTAAAAATTCTCAAAAAGTACAGAAAAGCTATATATGAATACCCTTAAATGGCCATCTAGATCTAGTAAATGTCAACATTGTGCTGTTTTATCTATATATTACTAAATTGAAATATAACATGTACCAGATTCATTGTAAAATTGAATTCAGTTGTCCTCCCCCCTATACCTATACCCACTCTTCCATCAGGACGTGAAATCTATTTTCTTTCTTGGATTTGGAATGCCTTTGGCAAAGAAGAGATAGAAGTGATAGTATGAAAATTCCAAGCCTGGGCCGCAAGAGGTCTCATGTGCCTCCTCCACTCAGTCACTTGGAATCCTGCTAGAGGATAAGAAACCACATAAACGGCAAAGTTATGCTCACTGGGGCCATCCTTAACCAGCCAGTCTTCAGCATACCTGCCATCTAACTGAAGATGCAGGAGCAAGCCGTACTTAGATCAACTGATCTTGGCCCATATCTCGATGCTTCAATCAACATATGTGCTCAAGTGACCCACACTCATGAACAAAATAAATATATACTGTCCATTACCACTAATCTAGGCCCACCTGGATCAGTAGATCTGCTCAACTGACCAACAGACTCATGAGCAAAAATAAATGTTTCCTGTCCATTATGGTTGTTTTATAGCATTATATCAAAGACATTAATAAAACATATATACAGAAAAAGGAACAAATTTTAAATGTATCTATAGTTCAATGAATTACCACAAAGTGAACACATGTGTGAAACCAGCACCCAGATCAAGAAACAGCACATTAAACCATATTCCAGAAACATTCTTTATGCTCTCTTCCAATCACCATCCTTTCCCACAAAGATATAGATTCATTTTTCACTACCTTTAAATTATGTTATTATATGATAGCTCCTGGCCAAGAGTTAACATTTGACTCTGGACAATCAGCCAGAATTAAGTAGGTAGCTAGGGCCCTTTCTGGTCTCTTCTGAGCTGCCTTCCAGACCACTAATGACATATGGGACCTTATCAAGACCTGCTATGACTGGTTGTCTCATTCCTTAAATCTCCTAGTTATATTTCTGACAGGTTTGCTGATCTGTTACTTGTCCCAACCAATATTCCAACCTCAGGTCTGAGGGTTGGCCTTTGAGAGCTCTCCAGGGCATGAGGCTTTTCTGTGTTCTGCACAAATCAAGTCAGTCTCCTCCAGGAGCAAAGCTGTTGGTTTTTAGAGCTAGCTCTGCACCCTGGCAGAACTATCAGATATTGGAATTATGGATGGGGTAGGGGGAAGAAGAAGTCATAACACCTCGGACAACCAAAGTTTCTTCTCAAAGTTGAGTAATTTTTAATAAATGTTTCTCAATTTCTTATATGCTTCTGAGTCCCAGAGTATTAAAATGATTGTTTTTAACAATTTTGTCCAATTTTATTATTTCCTGGGGTGTTGATTTGTCATTTCTCACTCTACTATTTTGTAAGTTCATTTGCCCAATTATATTTTACTTAGAACTTTTATAAATCACAGGCAGAATGATTTGCTAATTTGCTAAACTAAATTAACTAAATTATCATTCTACTGGTTTATAATTTCAGACAAAAAGCGTTTAGCTATTACTTTTCTTATACAGTCTATTCCTAATTCTATTTAAGGGTTTGCTTAAGTGCTGATTCCTTAAACTCTACTTACGTACCAATCATAAAATTTAAAGATTATCTAAACCTTTCCGAATCCTTTTTATATTTCAAAACATTTAACACTTTATCAAACCATTATTGAAGAGGCATGGAATTATGTTAAGAACTATATAAATAAGGCATATGTAATATCTATTCAAAACCCTCCAGTGGGGCTATTTTATTCAAAATAAAAGTCAGAGTTTTTTAACAATGGCCTATAAGGTAATAAACATATCTAGCAGAGGCACATCTCTGATCTCATCTCCTACTACTCTTTCCTTTGTTCATTTCATTCCGGTCTTATTAGCCTCCTCAGAGTATTCCTGAAACACACCAAGATTTTCCTGGCCTTACAGTCACTAACTGTTTGCCTGGAATATTCTTTTCCCAGATATCAACATAATAATATTCCAAGCTCCTTCAAATCTGTGTTCAATGATGCCTAGTTAAAATTTTAATCTACACTCCATCATCCACTCTGTCAGTCCTTATCCTATTCCATTTTTAATTGCATATAACTTATCACCTTGCAGACTAATTTTCAAAATGGTTACAGTAGTATTTGTAGTCCATGTGTTCTTCCAGAATCTTGCCATTCTCTATCAATAGGTTGAGTCTATTTTTCTTTCCCTTAAACCTGGATAAGACTTTGACTGCCTATGAATACAATGCAGGGGAAATGATGCTGCATGACTTCAGAGGGTTGATCACTAAAGTATAGACGGCTTTTTTTCTGTTTCTCACCATGATGTGTGTGTGAAAGCCCAAACCAGCCCATGAGGAAAGACCACATGGAGAGGAAACTGATACCTCCAGTTGATAGCTAGCATAAACTACCAAACATTAACCCAGCCTTTCAATCTTCCAGGTGAGGTCCCAGCTGCAAGTGGAGCAGAGACAAACTGGCCCCCTGGTACCTGTCCATATTCTGCCCACAGAATCTGTGAGCATAATAAATAGTTGTTTTATATCACTAATTTTGGGGTAAATTTGCTACATAGCCATACGTAAAAAAACATTGAAAACACTATATATTTAACTTACTTATTATGTTTATTGTTTGTTTCCTTCCACTAGAATATAAACTCCATAAGGGGAGAGATTTTTAGCATTTTGGTTTCCTAGTACATGCCAGGTGGTCAGTAAACATTTTTTCATCAAACAAGGACATGATGTACAATTTCAAAGTATCTCAACATAGAAGTTTAAACTAATAGTAAAAATTGTGAAATTAATAAAAAGTTTTATGAATTCCTTGTGAATTTCAATTATTCCTGATCAATTCTTTTAGAAACAACCCCACCAAATTTAGACTGCTATTATCATTATAATATCGTTGCTTATTTTTAAGGTATTTCTTGATGTCTAAAGGAGAGAAACAGTAATTTAATGTGTTATAGCTCACCTCACACTGGTTATTTAGCTTGGTGGATGTGATGTCCAATTGTTGGTACTGTTCCTTTAGCTTTGAAAATTCAGCTTCTAATCTTGTTTGTTCCAGTTTAGAATTATTTAGAAGACTTTTCAAGTTTTTATGGTCAGTTTGTAAAACTTCAGTCTCTTTTAAAAGCTGATTATATGTATGATTCAACCTATAATTAGAAATCATGAAAGAAATAGAATTAGGTTCTCTTAATAGCTCTCATTATAATTTACACAATGTGAAGATGCTGTAAATCACATTTAGACATACTTAGAGAAGATAATTCTTTTGCCAGTAACTAAGCTGACCAAGCATCAGTTTCTATTCTGTAAAAACTAGATGGGTAATAGATTATTGGGTTGATCCTTCCTAAACTATATAAATGTCTAATCACTATGCTGTACACCTGAAATTAACATAATATTGTATGCCAACTGTAATTCAAAAGTAATAAACATTATTTAAAAATAAAATAAAAAATTAATTACTTTTCCCCTTAAATTATTTCAGTATTTAAATATGTTAAATATGAAGATATAAAGATATGCAAAATTTTATCATATAAAATTTAAAGTATTAATAAGAAAGTATTTATATTAAAAGAAAAAAATGACCAATCCAGTTTTGATTTTATGGAGAATTCAAACATTATAACATTCAACACTGAAATTCAAGAAAAATGAGATCAAGAGAATTAATCAGTCCAATATGGGACATGACAGTCTATCAATCTGTTGCCAAACAACTGAGAAGTCATCTGAGAAGTAGATTTAAACCAGAATTTAAGTTACTGAGATTTCTGTAGTTGTGGAAAATCATTCATATTTATGTAGTCCTCAATTGTTAACAAATTTTATACTTTTTCTAAAAGACAAACTATAGCCTTTTCTGTTTCTTTCCACCATTATACTTTCAGAACAAGGTCCACTGATCTCTAAGAGCAATGATTAGCAAACTTTTTCTGTAAAGGACCAGAGAGTAAATACCTTGGGCACTGTAGGCCACATGCTCTTAAAATGTAAAAAATGTTCTTACTGGAACAGTCTGAACACTAGATATGATCTACTGAGCTGTCTTTAACAACATTTATCTTATGGAATTAAGATCAGGAAGACACAAAAAAAGGAGGTAGCCAAACAAAACAAACTTGCTCAGGATGGTATTTTTTCAGAATATCTAATAAATCTACTTCAACTCATTTCCTGAAGAATTTGAGTCAGATTACAAGAATTATAAATAATAAAATGCATTTAAAAAAAAAACAACACTTGCTAAAAAAAAATAAATAAAATGGCAAAACCAGAAACATAAAAACAAGTATATGCTCTGTGAATGAATGTATGCCATGAAGATAACACCTCTCTGAGACATAACAGATGGCTACATAGTATATCAACACCTATGGCTATCAAAGATTTTCCTACTGATGCTTCATGGGGTAGAAGGCCAGATATGGTGAGAGAGGACAATGTCCTCAATCTCACCTCTATGGCAAATGCTAAAATGAGCTCTTCAAGAGAGTTTTTCACATTGCCCAAATGCAATTCAGTAAACACAATTCTAAAGAGGCCAAGACAATCTAGTTCATATAAGAAATTTCCTTGGTTTGGCATTAAATAAGATTAAAACTTAGGCTATTTAGAAGAATGGATAAACTGCTGCTGTTCTTCAGACAAATCTTCATAAATATCTTTTTATTTTTTGGTAAAATAACTTTCAGGTTTTATTTAAAGCCTTTTCCTTTAGAACACAGACATGAGTGCATAAAAACTGGGCAAGAACACATCTGAGACAGAAAACACTCAGGGCTACTCATCCCTTCCAAGCTCACAGTATCTTTGGGTTCAGGCTCATCATGCTCAACTTCTTATCATTTAGGCTGAGCTTTTTCTCTGGAGCTTCTACAAAACTGTATTAGAGTCCTGGAAGGCCTACGCAAGTTCACAAAGTGTACCTTTTAGGTCTGAATTCTAAGAATGGAAAAAGACTAGGCTCAAGATGGGAGACTTTCACAGTAAATGTGTTCCCCATTGTTATATATATAATAAAAATAACTCTGTCCTTGTATTCTGTAACTTGTCACAATTTGGTCTACTACTGCAGGGGTCCCCAACACCTGGGCTTCAGACTACTACCAGTCTGTGTGGCCTGTTAAGAACCAAACCAGAGAGCGGGAGGTGAGCAGCAGGCGAGTGAGCGAAGCTTCATCTGTATTTGCAGTCGCTCCCCAGCACTAGCATCACCGCTTCAGCTCCACCTCAGATCATCTGGCTTTAGATTCTCATAAACACTGGTCCCTGGTGCCAAAAGGCTGGGGACCACTATTCTACTGCATATACTGTACAAACATATCCTCCTTGATTTTAGTTTGGTGTTGAGTTTGTTGATGCTCAAATACCCGAATAGAGAATTTCTAGTTGTCACAGCTGCTAAATTATAAACTACTGAGCATGAAAATGGCTGTAGAAGCTTAGGGATATTTTCTGTAAAGGAAAAGAAATAGAAGTTTAATTCCAATAATGGATCATATTGAATTCATTATAAGGCAAATAATAAATAACTTCCATTTGAATTTTATGTGCTGCCTTTCAGCACTTCAGCTTTAGCAGTGTAAGTGCAGTGCAAATGTGTAGGCTCTTTAAACATTTCAAAAGTTTCTAAAAGCTTTTGAAAATGTCACCTTATGAAGCAGGCTGATTACCAGTTGGCAAAGTTTTGGTTTTTCCAAGTTAAAAAATAACTGTCCCATGGCAATATGAGACCAGGAATACTTAAGATGGTTAAAAATAAAAATACAAATAAATCATCCAGAAAATTGTAAGGCTGCTCATTTGTAGCAACTTCAACAGACAAAAACTGAGATACCAGACTAGCAAAAAGAAAGGGAGACATAAAGAATCATGTTTCATTACATTCTGTATTTATTACATTCTATACTCAATAGAGTATGCAAATGCAGTAAGGTACAAAAATTTCATCAAATAAGGTGGTTTAAAAACCTATTAGTTGAACAAATCAAGAGAGAAACAATGAGAGAAAACAGGAGATCTCAGTTTTTGTCTGAGTCATTCTATCAACTAGCTGCATGATTTTACTGGGGTCTTAATGCTCTGGGGTCTTTTTTAAATTCTAAGTTATGAATGGTACTGCAAAGGGGGGAGTATACATGTTGGATGTAATAAATAATACAAACTGAAATATATAAATATTTATTACCTATCATTTTCACCACAAAGTTTCTTGTATTCTGCAGCTACAGTCTCATGATTTTTGTTTTCAAGCAGCATTTTTTCCTGTTCTACTTTCAGTGTTTTTTCCAAATCTTCCAATTGTCCTTTTTGTTTTAGTAACTGATTATAACTGAAAAAAAAGTTAGGTATTTGATTTATAATATTTCCTTAGGAAAAAAGAAATTTTAGATTGAACAAGAATTTTTTTTACTAGTATCACATAAAATACATGTAAATTTATATAAATTTTTTACATAAATCATCTCTTAGAACTATTTAACATACATTTATTATATTACCCCAAGAAAATTGGTTTTAAATTAAGAACACAGAAAATATAATAAATTACCGGTCTTCGAGGTCTTTGTGTTCCACCTCAAGATTTTTGTGGGCAGACTTTAGAGTTCCATGTTTAGCAATGAGAGATTCATACTCTGAAGCCTGCCGTTCATGAAGAAGTTCCAACTTCTCATGATCTTTGATGAGAGAATCATAGAGAGATTTAAGGTCTTCTCGTTCTTTGATTACAGATTCATTTTCATTTTCTAGGGAAGATTGTTGGATTAGGAGCTGTGCATTCTGGTTCATAAGTGAGGTACTTTGGGAATTAAGTGTGGAATTTTCAACCTATAAGAATGCATATTGTTATCAGTCGTAAGAAAAATATTTATGTTGTCCTTTTTTTTTAAGAAAAAGAGATTATGATAACTTAAGGAAGCTCTAAATAAATCAAAGCAGGTATAAGTATATTTATACTGAGAAAATTTGGATTTTAGTGTCCCAAAGAAAAAGGCTATCACTTAAATTTTATTTTTGGAAGTTATACACACACGCGCGCGCGCACACACACACAGTGTGTATCATAGGATCTATATATTATGAAATATATATATATATCATATATATGTTATGGGTTGATTATTTTAAATGAAGATCTTTAGCAAGAATTCGTAAAGTACAAAATCTGAAATGCTAGTTTGTCATTTTCTAGAAGTTTGGAGTTGATAAAACCAAAAAATTACTTGTGAAAATTCAATTTCAAGAGTCCAAATTAGCATTTGCTTTTACCATTTGGAAAAGAGTGACAGAAAAAATAACTTTTATGTTCAGAGAGGGAACTTTGTTTCTTCTGCTCTTTATGAGGTTTCAGAGAGTTGTACTTCTCCCACCCGATGACTCTATTTGAAAAAAACACTGGTAGTGTTAAGTGCAAGATGTATCCTTTGAACTAAGGCCAAGTGTGAAGACAAAATTCTCATGCTGTGTTCTTTTCCAATAACTTAATCAATAAGAAAGCTGTAAAAATGAAATAAGGATTGGTATGCTGCAACCATACTCTAAAGCAAGGATTTCCATCTGATTAATTATAATCAACTTGTTTATAGTAAAAGGTTGTAAATATAAATAAAATTATCTTTATTCTATTTATATTTCTTGAACGAATTTATTAATATTTAGAGGCTCTGACATTTTTTAAATGCTGATATTTGAAAGTCTGGAGTAGCAAGAAATAGAAATATTTTATCTTCAATTAATTATTAACACTAAGAAACAATGTTACCATGTCTAGTCATCCTTATTTTAATAGCATAATTCAAGACTGTTGCATATCCCCAAAATATTACATTACTACCTGAAGCTTGGCATTCTGTGTTTGAAGAGTAGTATTCTGCTCCTGTAATGACACGGTTTGCCTCTGAAGTGCAAGAATCTGAGCCTGCAAATTATTGTTCTGTGTCTCAAGTTGCTTAAGTTGAGTTTTCAATGCTTGCTTCTCTGCTTGCAGTGTAGCATTCTTAATAAAGAAAACACACATATTAAAAGTAAAAATAACATCAAACATATTTGTTTAACATATACTGGAATTCTGCATGAGCATTATTAACATTTATAATAATAAAAAAAGTCCTAGCACTCTTAAAAGAGGAAAAAAAAATCTCTTCTATCCCAAATTGTTAAACGGATATTTACTCCTAAGAAAAAGAAAGCAATAATCATAAAACTTTAATATACTATGTGTCTGTGTCTGTTTTATAATGCCTGAAAAATAAAACGCTCCATTCTAAATACATTGACTATTCTAAATACATTGACTAACAGAAGAAACTATAATGGAACTGCCAGTTATATGATTTTTACACTGCTCAAAATGCTCAGAGTGTTGTCCAGAATAAGTGGGGCTGTGTCTAGTCAATGGAATCCTCTTTTTCTAATTGCCCAAAGGCAATTATATGTTTGTGTGTGTATACTGGCTATGGAAGGGTGGGGGGTGGGAGAGAGGGGAGAGGGGGGGAGAGGGAGAGAGGGAGAGAGGGGGAGTGAGAGAGGGAGCAAGGGAGTGGGAAAGAGAGAGAGAAAGAAGCAAGAAAGAGATACAAGTGGTGGTCCCAGGGATAGCAGCCAAAGTATTTTATAAACACAAATATTGAGAAGAGAAGCAGAAACCACCTTAACCATCTGTATAAAAAATTAAGTGCATAATAGACCTAACAGATGTTACATATTTTCTTTAGTGATTTTTTTCAAGGAATAAAACACTCACTAATACTCTATTTCATCTATAGTACTTCTGGAGCAAATCCAAACAAAACATACCATTTTCAATTTTTCCAGTACATCTGGCCATATTTAAATTTTATAGTTAAATGATTAAATTACTGTACAAATCTTAGATCTTTACATTTAATGTGTTACATATTAAAATGTTTGTCATGAAAATTGTATTTTCAGGATTATTTCAAAATGATATTTCATAAAAAATTAGAATAAAAATAAAGAAAATCAAAATGAAACTTTAAAAATGTCATAATTTGTATATAACTGCCATATACATAAAGAGTTACAAATGAATCTCAAGTCACTTTTTATCATCTCTACATAAGTGGGCAAAGACAACAATTCACTTTATAGGGTTTCGTGTTATATACACTACATGTCTCTATATAATATGCAAGTCATGATTTAATCCCCATCTTATACTATAAAATCAAAGCTGAGAAAGCAAAATGCTTCAAGATGGCTTTTGATATTATACTACTTCTTTTGATTCATTTGTTCAAATAAAAAGAATGAAAAGAATTTATACTGAAAAATAATATAGAATACTGATGTATTTATATATCATCTTGACACACCAAAAAAAATAAATCATTTTTCATTTACATAAATATTACTGTAGTTCAGCTCTTTAGGAACCAAAATATACAAGCTCTAATGATCTTTAGAAATAAGAAATATCCCTACAGTCTGTAATGAATAGGAGAGATAGCTGAGAGTAGAAAGGGTATATCAGAGCAGGAAAACTTTACAATGGGAAAGTAAGTGGTTAGCAATACATTGGCAAATACACAAAAAATTACCAATCTAACATAGGGCTAGCTACCTTTATAAACTCATTATCTAAAATGGCTAATATGACAACCAAGTAATTTTTTTTCTAATGACAGTTTATAAAAGAAGTCAATGTGAAAAGAGATTTAGCTTATAGGATTTAAATGCCAAATTATCTGAAATGTAATTATTAATCCAAACAATAGAGGTATATATATATATCACTGAATAATTAAAAATAGGTATTCATAAGTGGCTTTCATATATTCATAAATACATAAAAAGGCATAAAATAGTTTGCTAATAATTTAAAATATACAAATTAAAATATTTTCTTCTTTCACTTTAAAAAAAATTAAAAGGCTAATAACACCCAATGTTAATCTGGAAAAGAAAGGTCCTGTTAGTGGGACTAAAAATTGATGTGATTTTGAAAGGCTAATAAAATGGAATCAATTAAAATTACACAACACACACACACACACGTAGATTATACCCTTGGCCTAGCATTCTACCATCAGAAATTTACCACCCTAAGAACATGTTTATACATAGGTTTTCACTGCAGTAAACCTGAAAATAACATAAATGTCCACCAAGGTGGGATTTATTTAAATAAATTATGCTAATATCAACACTATGGAATAACACATATTCATTAAACAAATTGAGGTTGATCTTTTTCTGTTAAAATAGAGATCTCCAAGATAACATAATTTAAAAATACAAAAAGAATGTGGTATAATATAATCCCACAGGTGTAAATTTGTAAAAGAAATATATTTCTATACATAGATATCACGAACACTTTATTGGGAAGAGAAACTGTTTATTATAATTATTTTTGGCTAAGAAAGTAGGAATCAATGGTATAAAATTAATTTTTGGCTTATGTCTTAAAGTTTTTAATTACTGGTAAATTAAAAAACAACAACACACAACTATTTTACTTGTTAGCATTAAGTTTCTAAAGCTCATTCATCTTTGAAAGGTAAATGTTGAATTTGTTTAACTGTTTACTGTCAAATATTTACTGGACTCATTCAGCAAATACGTGCTATCCACCAGGCATTATTCTACATATTAAAGGAACAGTGGTAAAAAAGAAGACAAGGTATCTGCTTTTTTTTTTTCAGTATCTGAACAATAAATAAATAAATAAATAAAATAATTTCACAAGTGAAAAGTGCTATGAAGAAGCTAAATAAGGCTATAGTATGAGAGTGAATAGATTAGGTTGGGGATAGCTACTTTACTGGGAAAGGGGGTCAGAAAGACATCTTGCAGGATATAAGAGACATGAGACCTGAATGTTGAGGGAAGCCAGCCATCTATTTCTAGTAGGGTAAGCAAACAGAATGGCCTGAGGAAGAAATAAGCAGAAAATGCCAGCATGACTAGGACGAATTTACTTACAATGCACCAGGAGCTGTTTTGTGTTTTCTACATATTATCTCCAGATTAATTAATACAGTAAGTTAGAAGAGTGGTATGGTATAAGGTCAGACATATAAACAGAGCAAAGTCAGAAAGGCTCTTATAGGACTTGGTAGAGAATTTGGATTTTATTCTAATTTAAGTGAGGAGTCACTGAAGATTTTAACCCATTTCCTGAGAATACTAGCCAGCAGCCCTTGCGGCTGCAGAGTTTACCCCAAGATAACTTGCAGATTACAGTGCTAACCTTACCCCAAAAGTTTGCCATGAAATATCTTACTTTTACTGTTTTTGCATAGCTCTTTTAATATATCAATAGTCTTTGAAAACAATAACATCATACTATTTATAGCATTCTGTTTTTAGTAGTGGTATTTCCACTTACAAAATACAGTAATTCTCAATCACTGAAAATGTTAAATCCTAGAAAACGCAGCATTCCCATGTGTGATGTAAATTAATGCTAGTAGTGAGCTGTGCTTTTTTTTTTTCCTAAATGGGAAAAAAGTTACATAAGAAAGTGACATGATTTAGATTATGTTTAAAAAATAACTTTGGCTACTGCATCTCGAGAATGGGTTAGATTGGGCCAAAAGTGGATGAGGGAGGAAGTCAATTAGGAAGATATGCTAATAGTCCAGATGAAAGATGGTAGTACCTTGGACTAGAGAAGATGGACAAAAGTAAATGGGTTTGGGTGATATTTTCAAGGCAGAGCTGACAAAGTTACCTGATAGACTTATGTGAGACTGATAGAGAAAAGTACATTAATTTATTAGTTCTTCAGTCTTTTTTAATATTCTAAAATAAGTCAAGAAAGTATAAAATAAAGCTACAAAACCAGATTAATAAATCTTGTTTTATATATATATATATATATATATATTTTTTTTTATTTCCAAAAAAGCTTATTTCTACTAAAAATTTTTTAAATACTTACATTTCTTTCTACTTCAATTAATCTGTCTTTAACTTTCAGAAGCTCTCTGGTCGTTTCTTGACTTTCTCGCTCCCATTTGTTATCTGCATCAGAAGTTGAAAGAGAACTCTGTACCATCCTTTCCTCATCTTGTCTCTGCTTAACAGCTTCATAATTCTTTTTCACCTAAAATTTTATTTAAATATTTTAATGGGGAAAAAAATCATCAAAGTTCTATTTCTTATAATTAATTTGACTCTACACTGGTCTGGTGACAAATAATATGTACAATTATTATCATAATAATCACAATTTATGCTTTGTAAAATACAGATACTTTACTCTTATATTAAATGCACTCTGCTTATGTGCCATGCTCCTAGAATATATTCTGTAATTTCATATCCTATTGTTGAAAATGTCACTGAAGAATAGAATAACATGACCTCCTAGATATGCTGCTAAATAATAATAGTTGTTTTTAGAGCTATATCTATTGCTGATTTAGGGATTTCATGTAAAGAGAATAAACAGACTTGACAGATGTAATAATTCCTCTTAACAAGATTTCTAAATTAAAATTGAGGAAGTATCTATATAGCTCTTTTATGAAGAATATGTTGTCCAAAATGAGCTATGTTAATAAATAAATCAATGACTTTTTTATTCAGATCTTGATCCACATATAATTACTGTAATTTATAAAGAGTGAGCGATCCAAGGATATATCTTATCCAAGGTTTTCTGGTGTGATTGCAACCAAACCCAACTTTGAGAGAGCAAAATCAGAACTAACAACTTGGTCATCTTACATTACCAAAATCACTGTTTAACTTAAGCTTGCTTCAATTTGAAATGATTACTGTTACACTTATCCTGAATCACTAGTTTATCCTAGGAGACATTTATCATAAATTTCTAAATTAACCCAAATTTTATATTAAGGTAAGGATAAACATTTAAAATACTTCAACATTGAATTCAAACCTGAAGAAATTTTGTGACCCAGCAGTAAATTGCTACTATTGAGTTAGAAAAGAATGATGTAAGTCTAAAGGAAAAAGATGCCAAGACAGAATATAAAGGTTGGCAAGTGATCTACTAAGATGTTCTGGGATCCTAATTTTTCCAGGGTTTTCTTTCTTTTTTTTTTTTACTTTTCACACCCAGACAACATAGATGGGTGAAAATTATTCCAGTCTTTTATCTTACATTAATTTCCCAGAAGGTCTTTTCTTCTAGGCTTCAAAAGATTATAAACATAAGCAATTATTAAGGAGAACTGAGAAAAAAACTCAAAGCTTCTCATTTTTAGCCCATTGTTCTTACAACTTAGTGTCAAAAGTGCTTCCTTTAACTTATGTATCATTAATCAGAATCTCTAATTTCCATCCACACAGAAAATAATATATTATTGGAAGAGATGATGAATGCTGTGGAGAATAAAGTCTCAAAGCCAGGGCAGGTCCCACATACAGCCAATGTGAATCTCATCTACATGCACCTGAACTGTCATCTGATTGGAAGATGACTGAAGGACACCTGACAATGCTTTGCTATCTACTTGTGTTTCCTATAGTGTTCTGAATCTAACAGTTCTAAATGTGGCCTATAGTTATCTTGTAAATATGAATATTTAGTTGACTATAAAACAACTCCTGAGAGCACTGCAGATAAAAGAAAATAAACCAGAATACAATTCTCCCAATGTACTACTATATTAATCCTATGAAATGGGCAAGCCTCTTCAATTTCAATTTATTCATGTAGGGAAAATAGATGGTTGTCCCTGCTTAGTTTACTTCAATGAATAATTCCAAACATCACAAGAAAACAGGATCTAGAAAACCTCAAATTTATGAGATCAGGTGCTTTCTTATACCACACATATGATTTCCCTCTACTTGGTATTCTCACACATATTTGTCTATCGAACTTTTACCTGGATTCTCAATAGAAAAAGAATGTCAGAATGAAATGTCAGTATCATATTGAGAGCTTTTCCCAATGAAATAAGCCCTCCTTTTCCCCATCCCACTCTCACAATTCTGATATGTTCCTAACTACATGAAAACATAAAAACATGAAATAGGATTTAATAAATTATAGTGTATATATAAAATAGTTGGTCATAAGCTATATGAAAAGATCTGTTTAAGAATACTCTCAAATTTAAGGAACAAAGTATTAATAAAACGATGTCACATGTTTATTTTGTACTTTACAACTTTCCAAATATATGACAATTAAAATTCTGTCTAAGGAAATCACTTACTGTTTTAAGTTCTTGGCGCAGTTGCTGGTTATAATTTGTGGATTCTTCTAATCGAGCTTCTAAAGCAGCAATTTTTTCCTCTTTTATTTCAAGAGACTTCTTTAGAGTAGATTCTAATTTTGATTCCAAAAGTTTGTATCTATTATCCAAGTATAAAAATAATAAATGTTTATTACTGTAGATCATACAATTATTTTTAAAGATAATTTATGACCACAGATACTGAGAGTAAGACAGACATTAGGTGAGATGATGGATGGGAATGCTCAGCATATAGAATGAATGGAAAAGAGGCCTGAGAACCCTAGGAAACTACATTGAAAGAAAAGGCACAAGAGTTGTTAAAAGAGGAAGACAAGAGTGATCACATAGCACTGTGTTTATCACTCTACCACTAAATTTACTTTGCTGCATTTTAGTTTGTCTATTTACACATTCAATTCCACAACTAGACTATTCTTTTATGGCAAAAATAACTTTCGTAAAGAATACCTATCTTAATAATAATTGTATCTTCAAAGGAGGTCAGAGAGAATGTATCAATTGGAATGATGTAAAGGTTAGACTAACAAAAGAATTAAGGACAACATCAGAAATAAAAAGTAAAGACAGATACAGATATACATAAATTCCAAGATGGATGGAATGAATGTTAAAGGAATTTTTGGCTATGAGCTTCTATTTTCTTTGTGACATTACAGCTTATTTACTGACTGAAAAAAGATGCTGAGTTTGGTGGCTTAAGACATTTCTTTTCCTGATCTTCCAGATTCTATCATAGTTATTAACTGCTCTCAATTCTATTGCCTAAAAGTTTTAATTTAGTATATGTACTTATCTCCATATCTACTACTTCTATTATATAAATAAATATGTATGAATTAATAAAGATATCACATCTTGCCTAGACTATTACAATAGCTTCCTAACCAGTCTCTGTGCTTCCAAATTGTCTTTTTTCTAATTAATCTTTCACGTCATCACTCTAGTAGGAGTTGCTCAACACACTTTTGTGCTTTATTTGCATGGAATGCCCTTCCCTAGTTTCTACTTTACAAATTTCTGTCATTCTTCAAGGTTCAGCTGAAGCATTACCTTTTCTCTGATGCTTGATAACCAGCAGATAATAAGAGCTCAATTAACATTAGTTAATTATATGAATTAAAGTTTGACAAGAGCACCATACAGTATGAAAGGCCCTTCCAGAAAAGATTCATAAATTTATAATGCAGCATTGGTTATGGCAGCTATCTAGTTTACCTTTTTTTTTTGTAATGGGGGGGTTGTCTACTTTTTAAATGTCTTACACACAGCAGGTAATAAATTTGTTTGAATAAAGAAGTGATGAATATTCAGTATATACATTAAAAGATAGTCAACTAAGTTGGCCCTTAGAACTATCTGCTTAACTCAAAATTTTTTCTCATGAAATATCTGTATAATTAATTCAGTTATAACTGCTTGAATTGATTGCTTGAGTAAATACCTCAAATTACTTCTATGTTATTATAGAACTAACCTTTAAAAGTATCAGTCTGTTCTATTAACTTTAAATTTCTAAGAATTACATAAACAAATCCTGTATGTTCAGCATTATTTTTTCCTATATACATTTATTTAATATAGAATATAAATACTAGCAGTAATAATGGGTAGATGATAAAATACTAATTATCTAATTATAAAAATTCCAGTGAATTATAATCTAGCATACATAAAATATTCTTAACAATACACATTTCTAGCTAGAATCATGTGACTGACTAATGCTAAATAGGAGACTACTTGGAAATCTAATTAACTGTTTGATAGATTGTAATTTCCATGGGAGAATAAAAATTTCCTTTAAACATGTACCAATAATTCTTAAAATTAACCAGTATATAAGTTCATTTTTTTATTGTTTGTCAAGCCTTAGTTTTCCACATTATTTTTATGCCTTAACTGCTTCTCAATATATGTTCGTTTTGTACTTTTCTTTCATTTTTCTTTAAGTCCATATTTTGGCATACAAAATAAAGGAACCGAGGTACTTAAGCACATAATTAAAATAAAAAATAACTTGCTTAAAATTACTGCATATTTCACCAGAGAAAGATTTATTTGTTATTAATGTCTCATTCTACTTTCACAGGCAATTATAGCCTCTGATCTTGTGCTACCTGGGTAACATCCTATTTCCCTATAACTGTATTTACATAATAACATTTTAGCATATTTTCTTATATCAATATTAGTTTCTCTATATTTGATTTTTACTTTTCTTTCTTACAGAACTTTCTCTAAGGGAAGAAAAGAACCAGAAATAGTGAAGTTATAAATGTATATTTATACAGTACACGAAAGAGCCAATATTTAAACAAAAAAATAATTTCAATTGTTTGCCAGACTTAACACTCACCTGTCATCAGTACTTTGCTCATCATGTAAGAGTCGCTCTTTATTTAACCCTATCTTCTCAAGCTCATGAGTTAATTTTTCAAGATCATTATTCATTTGTTGAGTCTTCAATTTTTCACTCACCAAATCCTCATTTTAAAAGAAATGCAAAATTCACATACGTGTCAAGAACATAAACATCTAAGAAATTCAACCAAGATGCTAACTACCATAGTCCAGGAATACGTATAATTCAAAGCAAGAAAGACAGAAGTGTTAACTTTTCCTGCATCATTAAAAAGTAGTTAAGCAACAATATTATAATATAGTCCAAATAACTGTTTTTGTCTTTTTTTGGTGGGGGGAGAGGTTAATACTTTTTACATTTTTTAGTGTTAAAAACTAAAAGGACAAACTATTCACTCTTTACTTGTAAATAAATACCTTACATTTGAGAACTGTGGGAGAAAATATCCATTAATTTTTTAATAACTGGCTAGAATTTTATTGCATCTTTTTTCCTATAAATCTATGGTGTATAAAACACCCACACAATGAACCTGTTGTTCACATCTGTAAGACTGTAGAATAACAGAAAGAAAAAAAAAATAAAGAGGCTCATAATGGTCCCTTCTCAATGCCTCTTGGGTAGAAATGGAGCCTTCCCAATGTGACTTTCTACCAGAATTCTAAGATACTTCTAAATTGAACTTAAAAGGTTATCATATATAGTAAAGCATAGGGATAGTAAAAAAGAGTAAACCATGCTATCTTTCGATCTGTACCAACTATGTTTCACAGGACCTGTTGTCAATACACTCCTATAAATTTCAGAGTTCTTCTAAGCACATAGATCCAAGCACCTACCAATTGTTCAGTGTTGAACTTTAAGTTCAATGCAATTGGCATTCTCTAGCTTACAGGTCAAAATTTATGAATCTTTGGAATCTGAAAGATCTGGATTTGAAGCCAGGAATCCAACTCTGCTATTTACTAACTGTGTCATCCTAAGTAAACCTAATGTTGCTGAGCCCTGGTTTTCTAATCTAATGGAGATAATACATATATAAAATATTGGTCATAAAAATTTTATAAATAGATATATAAATACAACTTATAAGATCCTTAGTCCAGTACTTGGCACACAGTTACCATTTAATGAATAAGCTATGTTTTCTATTACACTTAGCATTTGGTAAGAGTTTTAATAAAATTGTTTAACATTATTTTGAAATAAAATTATAATGCAACAAGTTAGATACCACATAGAAACCTTATTATCACAATTTCTTAAAAATAACAATTCACATGTACTTCTTATTTTAATAAAAATATAAAACTTGGGAACGGTTTCAAGTTTTAACTCTAAATTTCTACTTTAGAACCATAAACAGATTACTGATGGGTTCTAATAAAACTTAAAGAAGCCTTGAGTTAAAAATATAAAAAATATTTGCTTTAAATTTAGGTAATTATATTTACCTCACGTAATGTAACTAAAGTTTTTATATCAATAGTTGCTCTTTTCACAAGCTCCTTATTTTCTTTTTCTAATTCTTTCAGACGAATGCAGGATTCTTTATAAATGCCAATCTCTTTGAATAGAGTTTTGTTTTCTTTTTCCAAATTTCCAATTTTCACATTATTTTCTTCTAATGTGGTATCTTTTATTTCTGCTTGTTGTCGGAGTCTCTTGTTTTCTTTCTCTAGTTGTTTCTTATCCTTTTCCAGTTGAGAAGTCTCTTGTTCTAATGATTTGTTTTCTTTTTCTAGCTGTTCTAGTCTTTTGCTAGATATTTTTAACTCTTCTAGGTTTTTTTGCAATGTTTGGTTTTCCATCTCTAAATCTTGAAGTTCACTCTCTAATTGCTGAATTTTTTTATTGCTGTTTTCTAGAGCCTTCTGTAACCTTTGATTTTCTGTATCTAAACCCTGGTAGCTAACTTCTAAGCGTTCTGTTTTCTTGAAAGATGCTTTCATGAGCTCCAAACCTTTCTTAAGTTGTTCTTTTTCACTTTCTAGTTCTTTATTTTCTAGTTGTAGCTGAGCCATTTTCATGCTTGTACACTTCAAAGATTCCACATTCCTACGCAGTTCCAAGTTTTCCTCGTCAAGTTGAGAATTCTCTTTCTCTAGGGATTCTAACTGAAAAGTAAGGTTCTTAAAGCTATCCAATCTTTTTCTAATTTTCCTATTTTCTCTCTCTAGCTCTGAATTTTCTTGTTCCAGAGACTCAATTTTTTCACAAGTAATTTTTAAATTAGTTATCTTTTTCTGTAACGATTCATTTTCTTTTTCAAGATGATGCAACTCATTTTCAAGTTCTTCTACTCGTTCTCCTTTTTCTTTATAATGTTCCAATTCTTTTCTAATTTGTCTTTTTTCAAATTCAATCTTGCTTAGCTTGCTACTTGTTTCTTTAATAGATTCATGGAGAATTCTATTTTCCTTTTCAATATCCTTCACCCTTGCTTCAGCACTTATCTGGGAGCGCTGCCTTAAGGAAGACACAGTTTGATTTAGATGTTCATTTTCTTGTTCCAGTATTTTAATCTAATTTTAAAAGAGGAGAAAATAAAAAACTTAACTGAGCAAGAACTAAACGTCTTAAATTACATAGTTATTCCCTTCAAAAACCTAACAGGGAAATGAGAACATAAAAAGGTCCTAGCATGTCTATTCTAATTCTGAGAAATATTTACTGAGAGACCACTATATACATGTACTGCCAGGTCATTAAAGTTCATGTCTTTAGGGAGTTCATAATGTAAAGGAATGCTTAAGGGAGATATGTTTAATATAAATCAAAGTGGCCTTCACATTATTTATAATTTACTTGTTTCAAATTCAAATATAAATATATGTATTCATTTCACATATATCTCCTTGAACACATAAGCTTTAACTTTCATAAATAAATTCTGCAATGCCAATTCAAAGAGGGTCCTCCATAAATATTTGCTATATTGTATATATTGGTGTGTATATAGGTGTGTGTATTCATTGCTCAAAAGGATTCTAAATTGGAAACATCAAAATAACAAAATCTTCTGGTACATTTGAAAACTAATCCATCCAATTTATGGCACAGTCTAATATAACAGTTTTCAAACTTTGTGTGTTAAACAATCCCCTCAGAAGTTTATAAAAATACAGATTCATCTTTAGCTCTAAAATTTTTGTTCTGTAGCTCTAAAGAAATCTGTATAATAGGTTGACTGATAACTTTACTTAGATAATATAAAACAAATCATTTTACATCTAAAAAATAAATGTAAAATTTTAAATAGCGAGTCACTCATCTATCCAGTTCTGTTTCCTCAAGCATAAAATGAGAATTATCAATAAACATTTTTAAATAAGTCTGAATGCATCCAAGATGGTTGCTGTCACCACTTCTCCCTTTTTAGTAGGGTCAGTGTACAGCTGCATTGCTCCCCAACTCTACTCGACAGCTGTTTTCCACAGATACTTGTAAGAACTTGAAATCACAGGTAATGCAAAACTGTATATAAGATAATTACTAATCTTACTGGCAATTTTAAAAAGTCTAAAATAAACTTCCTCTTTAGCTTTCATAAAATATCTGACATAGAAAATGAGGTAAACTCATAGGAACTTTAAAATCTAAAAGATTCTGAAATATTTCTCTCTTTAAAGTTATATGGACTTTTTTGCATAAATTATACAATAACTTTTGTTAATTTTTAAAACAGAATGCTTAATATAAAATTTATAAACCTGTCTCTCTGAATTTTCTCTAAGTGTTTCGATTGTCTTTTCAAGCTGAGCTTTCTCCTTCATTAGATCCTTGCTTAAATTCTGACAATTCTGAAGACTTTGCTTTTCTTGAATAATCTCATTTTCAAGAATTTCAACCTGGAGAAAATTAAAACATAAAACAATATATCATAAAGTATTTTACAACAATGAAAATATAGCAAATAAAAGATAATAATTAAATTAATGCTAAAATACATTTTTAATGCCCAAATGGTGAAATTTAAGAATTTAGTAGAGAAATTCAAGTAACATTCCATGCTAATTTTAGCAACTTTATAAAATATACAGACATGACTATTTTTCTTGTCCTCTGAATCTCTAAGGGCAAATTTCTACTTGTAAGCACAAAAACAAATTCAAATGAATATATGATAATTATGTGCTATAAGATTGTATAGTCTTACTGAAAGGCTCTCTTGGCTTGAGTGACTTTGGTATGTAAAATTTTAATTATAGTAAAAAAATTTCTGTATACAAAAAATAAGAAAATATAAAAAGCATTAAGGAAAAGATGATAAATGGTGGTATAAGTTTAATGAAATAAGAAGGAACTTATTTTACAATAAAAAGGAAAAAAGAGAATACTGCAGAAAATGGGCTGAACAAAACTCAGCAAATATTTATATTCTAGGTCTAAATTTCAATTATACATTTCAAAAATATAATAAAGTATGTAGTTAATATGAAAAAGCAAATTTAAGTTTACAATATACTATCTCACTCATTTTCCCATTATACCACATTCAAATCAGATAATTAAAAAAATAAAAGATTTAGCTATATTATATATTCCACATCAAGTTTAAATATTACTTAAATCTTCTTATTGAGAGTGAAGAACTCTAAGCATTTTAATAGTCTTACATAAAGCAAGTTGAATTTTTCTATTTTAACATCAATGGAAGATAAACTGCACTTGGAAAACACTCTTCCAGTAATATCTCAAAAGCATCAGGTCACAAATCTTATCCAGGAACTGAATTCAACATTAATTTTACATGTTTACAAAGCTTTTAGTTATTAATAACTAATTAAACTGGCTCTCCCTTTATAAATGAATACGTAGTCAACAATTATTTAAATTCATTTGTTGTTTAACATCAGTGAGATTCAAATGAAGCATTTGATTTACAAAAGACATCTTTTATACAATGAATTTATCAAAAATTGCTAGACTCACTAATTTACTATATTAGACATCAGAGATAATTATAATTTACAGATCCAATTATAATGACAACCAAAATAAAACTGTTCCAAGTTCTAAATGACCAATCCTACTTGAACACTAAATTGTCAAACACTTATTAAGATTATTTGATTAATGGACTAAAGATGATAAAAAAAATGTTTTAAAAGAGTAAAAATATTGCAAGAAAATCAGGAGTCTAATTGCATTATCTAAGGCAGTGGTCCTCAAAGTATGATTCCAAAACAGCAGAATCATCATCACCAAGGAACTTCTTAGAAATGAGAATGCTTAGCTCCTACCCCGAGCCTACCAAAAATGAGGGCTCTTATGCCTGTGACTCAGCAATCCGCGTTTTTAACAAGCTCTAAGGTGATTTTGAACTATATATAGTTCAAAAATCACTAGTCTAAAGGTTAAGGTGATTTCATAACTGAGATTCTATAAACACAGAATCTATCCAAGGAAAAATTAGATACAGACAGGAGCCTAGAACATTTTTTCATGGCGAAACCAAGAAGCTCTGAAGGAGTGCTAAGTAAGGTTTGTCATAAAATTCAGGAAGCAGCTTCAGCGGGACAGAAAAAAAAATGCAGTAGATTGAAACACTTCAAATATTTTTAAATCTATTGAGTTCATAATGACAATAGAACAAAGAATAAACTCACTCAATTATCTCAGGAGGAAATGAAAGAACCAATTCATTATTAGGAAACTGGTAAATAAAGAGACAGATTTTCTGTAAGAGCTGTGCCTCAGAATAACAAATGGTGTTTGTTTTCTTAAAACCAATAGTTTTTAAAAAGAAAAGTTTTTCCTCATAGAAATACTCTTAGCTATCAAATTAAGAAGAAATGATTGTTTTTAAAATATCAGGATTTGCAATCTCTGATTAATTAAGATTTCTCAGCATATCATTTTCCATGTCACAAAAAGAGAGACAACCAGGCATAAGCCTTCTGATTGAAATATACACACTCCATATGAATATTCTTACTAATAATTCAATTTGAACCTGACTAAGCCTACAGCATAGGGGACAAAAGAACTTAAATGACAAAAAGAATACAATCAGCAAAATATAGATTATGGGGAAACTCTATTAAACAAATAACTTGGTTTCTTCCACAGAAACACGGCTAGGAAAAAAGAGTAAACCTATAGGCTAAAAAAGACTTAAGGAACACAGCAATTGATTGAATGTATTGGATCTTATTTGAATTCAGATTCAAACAAAATGTGAAAAAAAAATAGTATAGAAGAAATTGAAATGCTGACTAAAAACTATTATTTTTAAGTGTGATGATGTCACTTTTTTTTTCTTAATTCCTTACTTTTTAGAGCTATTTACTAAGATATTTGTTGGTGAAATGATACCATGTCTAGCATTTACTTCAAAATAATCTACTGGTTTGTGAGGAGAGTAGGCAGGAGTAGAAGTAAGACTAGTTGTAAGTTAAAAATTGTTGAAGCTGAATAATGAGTATAGGATTTCATTTACTTCACATTTAAGTACATTTGAACATTTCCATAAGTTGAAATAATATTGAGGGCACATTAAAAACTGGAAAATTAATGTTTTACTGCAGTGCTATTTATTTATACTTTTATATACTTTTTTAACATTACATTAAACATTAATTTTTATTTACCTTTTTACTTAGTCTTTGATTTTCTTTTTCAATTTTCAGGATTTTAGAAGTGTTACCTTCTGCAGAATCCATAGAACTCCGAAGCTCTTCCACAGTTTTTGTTAAACTCTGGTTTTCCATCTCCAACTTCAACAATCTACTTGATGTCAACTCATTCACCTCATGGCCCAAGGATTTTTGTGGTGCTATAATATTGAAAAATAAGTCATTGATAAAACTATGTTTACTTTTTACTATTTAAAATGTTGAGTGTAAATGCATGACATCATCTGGTCCTTAACTATATAAAAAAATTATTAAGTTATACAAGAGAGATACAATGGGAAAAATTAACTGACAGACAAAAGACAGGTGATGCCTAGAATTTATTTTAAAATCCTAGATATCAGGAAGAAAAATGGATAGAAATACAGGAGAGCATTTCTAGGTCTGTCTACTTTTGTATATGTTTCAAATTTTCCATCATAAAAAGCAAACACACACACACACACACACACACACACACACACACACACACACACACACCATATATCCCCAATTTTTACAAAATTAAGTATGGTAAAACACCCCCCCCGATTTTAAGTAAAGTTTCAATTCTTATTTCTAGCTTTTGCTCTACTCAGCATACTGTTACTCTTTTATTAAAAGCTGGTATGCTAGATAGTTACTGACTTAAAATTCCATTAGTAGTCCAAGTCTTCTTTCAAAAAACTCTAATTCATGATTTGTAGTCATCATTTCAAATTAACAAGATTAGGCTAAAATATATAATATGCCTTAATAATATTTCAATACTATGTGCTTCAAATCAAAGCAGTTTCAAGTCAGACTATGAAGAATTAAAAAATAAGCTTATCACACATTTTTAGAATGAAAGAATGCCTACATTATAATCTTAGGTGAAAAAAGGAACCTGAATTGTATATACACATTCATCCAATGATGACTACAATACCTATGTGTGTGCAAAAAATTTCTAGAAGTAAATTTTTTGAAATGTAAAAGTGATTTAAGAAATTATTAGTGACTTTTACTTCCTCCTTTATATTTTCCACATTTTGTAATTTTCTAGAAAGTCCCTTATATAATTTAAGAGAAAAAAAACCTGATACCGCATTAAAACAAATATTCAGGTCTATGACCTCAGCTAAGAATAACTGCAAAACAACTGTAATATAACGATAATAAAAATTATAATAATTCTTAACATTCAAATGTTTACTATTTACCAGGCACCATTTTAGGGACTTCCTAAGTATTAAGAAATTCAATCCTCACAACAACCCTACAAGGTATTTATTTACTATTAATGGCCTTACTTAACAGATGATGACACTCTTAACAGTGTAGATTTTAACTACGTTAGAGGTAGAAAACATTTAAATTCAAATTGCTTTCTTTCTAACTCAATTCACAAGGAATACAATAAAAAAAGTTCCACAAATATTTTAAGTAATACATTTCAGCAACTTCCCTGGCTGTAGAGAATTTACATGGGGTCCTAGAATTTGGTTCTCAAGTATAAAACTAGGAAAAGCCTAATAGTAATAAGTATGAGTCATTTGCAGAAGTTAATTATTCTATAAGACCAGACTCTAAGTTCTCTCAGACCTTATGTCTACCACACCACTATATCCTCAGGGCCTGGTATAACATTTTACACACGATAAGTGCTTAATAAATATCTACTAAAGGAAGGAAAGCAGGTGGAATAATCCAATGCTGAGTAACTGAGGAATTAAAGAACTATTCTAATTCAAATAAATGTGACCTGAGTTCAATTTCAATAAAGTATATCAGTATGAGCATAATCAAAGCTATAATCCAAACAACTGTATTGTATGTATATACTCAGTTTTAGGACACAGGACAAGTCAATAATGGAGCTTAGGGAAAAAAAAGCCAAGATCTAAAAATTTATCTGGTGGTCTTTCATTATCTCTGGGGTATAAATGAACTGTAGTAGTTGGTAGGTATAATCCTAAAATGAAGAATACATATATTGATGAAAGTAGCCATGAAGATCTTTAACTTGCTTTATTCTGGCTACATATTCACCTAGGAATCTTCCCAGGATATTTTGACTTCCTGTTTAGATTTGCTTGTAATCAAAAAACATACGGACCAGATAATATGACTTTTCTGTTCTATTTAGTAGATGGCTATATTTCTCAAAATAAATTAATAAACTGGTATTTCAGTTTCTTATGATATTAACATGAAAAAACTGCCTAAACCACTGATCAAATCTGTTATTTCATTCAAAAATTTGAGTTGTAAGACATGCAAAGATAACCAGACCCAGGAATGTGGAAATAACATATCACTCTGTGAAATAATATCTAGGGACACAGCTGGCCTTCAGACACATTTCTAGCTGGGAAAAACAAAAAACTGCAATAAAATATCCAGAAATATAAGCATAAATACATTTTCATTTATTCATCAATCCATTTAAATACATAGAACAATATTGGAAATACCTTCAGAAAGTTCACTAGTTCTGGATATTTGTTCTAGCTCCCAGCCAAGATGTAATGATTCATCCATACTTTGTTTCTGTGCCATTTCCAAAGTCATATTTTCTTCCATTAATTCTTCAATCTTTTTTCTATCCATATCACGTTCCTTTTTTATTGGCAGGGAATATGGAGAGAAAAGAAAGCTAAGAAACAGTAAAATTTCAAGCTAATAATGTATTATCAGAATGAGAATAAATCTTGAGTTCCTAAACATTTTTCACAATTTGAAGAACAATAATTATTATATTATAATTATAGTATAATACTTATCTTATTATAATTATTATAATTGTAATAATAATAATAATAATAATAATGTTGTTGTTATTATTATTATTATAACAATAGTTATTATAATTACTACAACTGGTCATTATGCTGACCAGGTGTCTGACACCCTTTTAAAGTGATCTTTAAAAGGGGACACTGAAAACTCTTCTTCGTAGTCAATATATTATTTTAGTAATAACAACAAATGATTCTGAGTCAGTGCTGAGTGATTTTATTTCTGTATTTTAAAGGCATGTTTACACAATAACTTATTAGTTTTCTGAAAAATACAAGACAAAATAAATAATACCCCTCTGTAACAAAAGCAGAAATTTCTACTGCTCTTGTATTCATGTAAAATAGGAAGCATTGAATTTATTTAGCTATCTCTTCTTTGGTAAAGCATCAAGGACACTAGCCATCCTTTGTCGTTATAGAGAAATCAGATGAAACTTAGAATTTTTCCTTAGAGGCCATGTAATTGATCTACTTTACAATACTTACCATTTCCATATCATGCAATTTAGCCTTTAGTTGTAAATTCTCTTTTTCTAATTCATGTAATTTATCAGAACGAGCTCGGGTTCCTTCTAATTGGTCTTCCAACATAGTTTTTGTTTCTAATAAAACTTGATTGTCTTCTTTTAACTCCTATAAACATTTCAAATAGGCTTTATTTATCACAAACATGTTAATATTGGTTAGTTTTTTAAAGTTCTGAAACAAAAATTCTTTATATGGAAGAGTAAAGCTACTGAGTAATGTTTGCTTGGTTTCATTTTGCCTGGAATTTAAGCTATTATGCAAATAAAATACTCAGTACTTACATTAGGATGAGTAATACTGCTGTAATTTCATATGAAATAGTCAGAGTACATTTAAATTCCTTAGTCACAAGGATAAATTCCTAAGTCACAAGGAACTAAGTATAAGTAATCTTGCAGATATTTAAGAAACACAAATATCCATAAAATCGGGGCTTCATATATTTGTTGAAATAGACTTCAAGATTTTTCTCCACTTAATCTATAGCTTAAAAGTAAAGGGTTTGGAGTGTTTAAGTACAATTCCAAGACTTAAACTAATACTCACATAAATCATAAACCAAGGCTCCATCAATAAATATTTTACATAAGCATCTTGAGAAAATGTTTAAAATCCCTAGCATCTGTTTTGAAGAGATCTGTTCACAAATCTACCTTGCTAAATTATATGCTTGCAGTTTATAAAGTCAAGAGAAAGTATATTAAAACAGTGGCTTCTATAAGGACCTCTTAACAGCACCATGCAGACTCCATTTCAATAACCAGCAAATAATTAATCTGCATCTTATCTTTGTAGTCTATTGAGACTATTTTAGAACATTTGACTCAAATGTTCTAACTACTTTCTCTTATAATATCTTCACTTCTTGATTTTTGCATATTCCTCTCTTCTTACTCCCATACTAAAAGTGAACAAAATCTCCACTGTTTACAATAAGTTAACTGAGAAAGGAAAAAAAGATATAGATATAAGGAGTGTCAATTTCTTGCTGAAATTCACCTTCACGTAACACTGAACTGCAATCATAAGAAAATTGTTTTTCCTAATGTTTATATAAAATATAATATAGTTTGTTGAGAGAGAGTGCACATGTGTGCACAAGTTTCTTTACTGATTCTAATTTAGCAGTCTGCATTGAGAATCAAACAGCGATATGTTTGCTTTCACATCTGGAAACAAGTTTTAAAACAGTAAGAGAAATACTTTATTTTGACTCTGAGGGAAAGACTTCCAAAGTCTGCTATACCTGGAATGCTACAGGAAGGAATGAAAGAAGAGCACCAAAGAGTTCAATAAAATTAATAATGTACCAAAGTCTTTTTTTTTAATTCTAAGCAATATGCTGATCCTATCATAAAGTAAATATTTGAAGGTATTTACAGTATGCTCAACATTTCAAGAGTTCCATACATTAAGTACATTTTCAAAAAAAAAAAAACAACACTGCGAATAATTTAAATTATGCAACATACCTCAACTCTTGCCTTATAAAATTCAATATCATGTAACCTCTCTTTATATCTGCTGACTTCACTTTCAAGCTTATCAACTCTGACTGCTTTCTCTCGAAGAGCATCTAATTCATCTCGGTACATTCTCGCAGAACGAGCATCCGAAAGCAAATTCATGTTCTAAATATAAATACATATTAATATTTTAAATATTATTTTCTATTTTCAAATTAATCATCCTTGGTTGCACAACCTGAATCTACTAAAAATTCAATAAACTATATACTTTAAAAGTGTTAATCTTCTGGTAAATTAAATCTCAAGTTGTATCTTAAAATGAAGAGATATAAAGCCTTTCTTTTTACCACTAATACAAAGTATTTTAAACATGTTTATGTACAGTATACAAACATGTTTTTTACAAATCTTTTATAATTCTGTATCAGGAATGTAAAAAATATTCAGGATATTTTAAAATAAGAACCTTGCTAAACAATCATTTGGAATTAATCCAAGGTAAAAAGAGTTACCTTTAAAATACAAGACAGTAAAAATAAAGAAGAGGCAAAATGTATTACTAACTAAAGCTTATCATTAGTTGCTTCAGAGAAAAAAAGTTTCTATCCAGATATGTTGTAACATGTTAAAATGCTGCTGATTTTTAAAATTATTCCAAGTAAAATAATTAGTGTATGTGATTAATGCCAAGTGAAACAAATATTAAAATTCAACCTTTTAAAAGCCTCATAATCCTTTAGGACAGTAGTTATCAAAGTGTGATCCAGGGACATTTGTTCTTTCAGGGTGTTTGTAAGGTCAAAACTATTTTCAGCATAATTTTAAGAAACTCTCATTCTCTCATGAGGGCACTGTAGAGTTTTCCAGAGGTTACATGGCATGTGATATCTTAACAGACTGAATACAAAAATAAACATGAGAATCTAGCAGTGTTTAATTAAACCAGGCATTACTAAAGAGATTTCCAAAAATGCAAGAGTACCATTCTAATTACTTTTTGTTTTGGAAAATAATTGTTATTTAGTTAAAATATAATTTTTGTTAACATGGAATGGGTCAAGTATTATTTTAGAAATTCTTAGTTTTAATTTCTAATACAGTAAATACCAGTAGATACAATCCTCAGTAATTTTTAAGAGCAATAAAGAATCTTGAGATCAAAAAGATTGACAAATCTGTTTTAGACGAAATATACATACAAAAACCCTGCTACCAAGAAGTGGAAGAGCAGCCACAGCATATACACAAATAAAGATTATGATTTCCAGTCTCATACATCTAGAAAGGTCCCAGTTTGTGATCCTACAAACAGAGTATTCCCTTAAGTTAAAATGGCAGGTAAGGGGAATAAAATGGTCCATCCTTGTCCCAATCCATACCATTAATGAGTTAAAGAAGACCTCATGCACTACCTCCAAATGAAAACAAAACATTATGAAGTGATTAAAAGAAGTGAATTCTTAAACAATCTTGGTTGAAGATGAAAAAACACAAAGCTTTAATAAAAATAAATTACAAAAATTAAAAGGCTTTGATCTTATTTAATATGAAAGAATGAAAAATTAAAAAGCATTCTGTCATATATAAGTTAACATAAAGCACTATCAGAGAGTGGAGACCTAGGGCAATAAAAATAAGCAGCACAATTTACAGTAGAGTTTCAGCTTCCAAGTCTACAGAAGCCAAGTACACAAAAAAAGAGAAACTTGGAAACACCCCAGTCCTAAGAGGCTCCTTTGAATCTTAGCAAAGTTTAAATAGCACTGAAATGGAAGAAGAATCCAAAGACCTAGATTTCTAGTTTTGGCTCTGGCATTTTGGAAGAGAGAAACACTAAAAAAGTCATCAGATCTCTTTAAGCCTCAGTAATCTCATAAAGCATTAAGGTAAAGGTCATAAATTATATGGAGAAAAATCAATTTCCAATTACTTAGTGGTCTTATATAATAAAAGTTCCAGGTACAAACCTCTTGCTGCAGCCTTTTTAGTTCTATTTCCATTTGTTCAAGTTCTTGTTTACAGTCCAGCAACTGTTCAGTCTTTTCTTCCCTTAAATGCAAAATAATATTTATTAAAGAATAAGCTTACTGCTTTCAAAAACTATGATCATCATCTACATTAACAAATGTATTATCATTAACTAAATTTCTAGTTAAACACAATTACCCATGACTCCAGTCCAGGGGAAAAAGACAAAAAAATTAATACTAGGAATTTATATGATTAGACATCGTCAATCAAACTCCCTCTAAAGTTCTCCAAAGGCAAACTTCAATAACTGACATCCTCATAGTTCATAAGGTAGTTTCTCACTATCTTTTCTGACATCCTCCATTCCTAGTCTCCTTCCTCTTTCTCGCTCTGTCCCTGTCTGCATAGTCAAAGACAAGTAAGCTGGAAGAGTTTCTATGCAAGGCAACATTATCTGGGTCTGAGACTTATAAAGGTCTCCAAACTATTACCAACCTTTACAATGGCCAAAAAGAAATGATATACTGCTGCAGATACCTAAAATCTTTATAACTTTATTGGTATCTTCTCAGAAGGCTATAAACATCCTTAAATTTCTATTTTTTTTCTCTTTACACTGCTTTACTTCTAACTCCTGATTTCTATCTCTCCTTCAGAGTCAAGCTCCTCAAAGTCTCCACCATCTCTACTTTTCCACCTTCTGCTTTTTAATAATAAAAGGTAAATGTTCATTGTAGAAAACAATTTGTTGTTGACACCTCATGCCCATACATTTTTCAAAGCCATAACATTTAATATAAAAATATTCCCTTTGATAGAGGAACCATAATTTACTTAAGTGGATTCTATTTTTCACTGTAATAAATGTTTTGGTAAATGAACTCTATACATAAAACCCTGTGTAGTTTAGGACTTATTTCTAAAAGTATATTACAGGCTAATAGGTATTTGATATACACTGTCAAACTGCCCTCCAGCAAGGTCATTATCAATTTATAATGCAACAGCAGAGGATAAAAGTTTCTATAGGTGAAACAATTTAACAAGTGAAAAGTACTATCACTGTTCTAATTTCCATTATTTGAATGCTAGGAAAGGCTAATTTTGTTTTTTAATGTTTATGACAATAAAATTTCTTCTGACAAAAAGTTATTACCTATTGTGATTTGTAAGATATTTCTTACAAATATTTCTTCATGGATTGTCAAATTTTTTTTTAAATTTGTAAACAATTCTATTTTTTATAATGGTAACATATATGAGATAAAATTTCAATGTTAACCATTTTTAAGTAAACAATTCAGTGGCATAAACTGTATTTACAATGTTGCTAAACTATCACTACTATCATTCCCAAAACTTTTTTATCACCCAAAACAGAAACACTGTACCCAGTAAGCAGTAACTCCCCCATTCCCCAGCTCCTATTTCTACTCTACTTTCTGTCTCAATTTGCCTATTAAAGATATTTCATTTAAGTAGAATCATACATTTGTCCTTTTGTATTTGGTTTCCTCACTTAAATTGTTTTCAGGGCTCATCCACATTGTAATAGGTATCAGAATTTCATTCTTTTTTATGGCTGAATAATAAATTCTATTGCATGTCTATAGCACATTTTGTTCATCCATCCATCCATTCATGGACACTTGGGTTGTTTTCACCTTTTGGTTATTGGGAATAATACCACAATAAACAATGGTATACAAGTATATGTTTGAGTCCATTTTAAATTTGGGGGAGTGAGGGATGTACCTAGGAATGGAACTGCAGGGTCATATGAAAATTCTATGTTTAACTTTTTGAGGAATATTGTCAAATGCTTTTTAATTTTACTTATTTTTTTCTGAATGTTTATATATTTACCATTTTTATACATATAGAACAACCGTCTTATATAATACTGTCATTAAATATATGTGTGTGTGCCTGTGTGTGTATTTAGAAATACTTCTTTTGCTTTTTTGTAAATCTCTTCCCTACCTAGAGAATAAACATATACTCATTTAAATACATCTTTCTGCCTCTTTCAGCATTATATAATTTTTTAAAATTTAGCTCTTTAATCCATCTGAAATTCACTCTGGTGGTGGAGAGGTATAAATTTAAATAATTTTTCCAAAAGAGTTACCCTGGAGTTTGAACTTCATTAATAAAATAATTCCTTTTGTGCACTCATTTATTTGACCATTCTATCTATAGCAATGAGGCTTCCATCCACATCTCCCCACGGATACTTTTTCATGGTTTACTACCTCCTTATTGCCAAATCCAATGATTATTTTCAGAACTTTTAAAAGAATTTAATATACTTAACTCCATTCCTCTTCTTGATACTCTCTCTTTTGGTTTCTATGACTTCACACTCAGGTTTTCCTATTTCTCTACATATTAATTTTCTGATCCTTTTAATGATTTCATGTTTTGCACTCATATTCTGGTTAACAATTATCAAGCTCTTATTATCTGTGCCAGGCACTTTTGTTAGGCAATTTACACTTTCTGGAGCACTTAATTCTTACAAGAGCCCTCTAAATAAATAATGGCAGTGATAGTAGCTTACATTTATTGAGCACTTATGTACTAGACACTGTTCACTTTACATATTTGCCTCACACAACAATCCTACAGTGGACACAATTATTATTCCTACTTAGTAGGTTAGGAAATGAAGCAGCCTTAAAGGAATTAAGTAACTTGGCTACACTCATTCAGTTAAGAAGTGCTGAGACAGGATTCACACTCAGACAGAATGTACCCAAAAGCTCATGAGTTTGATCATATGCTGTATCTCTCTATAGTCCATATTATTAGAAATCTCATTTTATAGATGAAAACTGAGTAATATGGCTAATACATGGTGAAGTAAGCCCTTAACCACTTAAACAACTTTTTATGTTTGTGTTCTTCAGTTTACATCCTTCATCCTTCTCATTCTTCATGTTCTTCCTGAGCTGTCTTATCTACACCCAAGGTTTCAACTACTACTTACATGCTGCATATTATTCTGCATCAGTATTCAGTGATCCCAAATCTCTATTCTACATTGTGGACCAGATATTCAATCATCCAATGATCATCTCCAGACAGATATTTCCAAGGTACCTCAAACTAAATGTATTAAAACTAAACTTGCCTTTTACCTTAATTTTATTCCTGTCTCTTACATTCCAAGTGAACAGCATCACCGTGCAGACACTTATTATAGGAAACTAGAAATTATATCAAAGACCTTTACCTTCTCCCTTACATCCTCTCCAACCTCAATGTAATAACCTTAAACAGTGCCCATGCCACTTCTTGCCTGGACTGGCCTTCGATCCACTTTCATATTGCCACCAGAAATAATAATTTCAATTTGAACATTCACTAAGAGTCAGCTACTAGGCTATATCTCTTTATTAAAACATAAATCTGATCTTGATACTCTCTTATGCAAAAAAAATCTTCAACTGATCCTCATTGTTTAGATAAAGTTCAAATTTCTGAGTACTGCATATATCACCAACCACGTATCTACTCCATCATTTTCAACTTCATTTCCCGCTATGCCCCTCCTTATATCCTACTGAACTTGCTGCACTTCTTTCTGTTTAGAATACCCAGTTGAGCTTCTTCAAACTAGTTAATGTTAACATCGACTAAAATGTGACTACGTCTATGAAATATTCCTGACACCACTCTCTTTTTCTTTCTGAACTCAAAAATGACAAAAACTCCATTGAGTTTCAATTGCAGGCTACACAGACTTCTAATATACCTACAGTTTCATGTCATTTCACTGATTTGTTTAAAAGTTTATCTCATAACTCAATTTAAAAATAGGCAAAGGATGTGAATAGATTTTTCTCCAGAGAAGATACATAAATTGCCAATAAGCGCAGAAAAAGATGCCAACATCACTAGTCATAGGGGAAATGCAAGTCAAAATCACAAAGAGATATCACTTCACACCCACTACAATGGGTATAAACAAAAAGGGGTATAATAAATATTGGTAAGTATATGAAAACATTGGAGCATGTATACATTACTGGTGGGAATGTAAAATGATATAGCCAAATAGTTTGGCAGTTCCTCAAAAGGGTAGAAATACCATATGACCCAGCATTTACACTTCTGGGTATATACTCTAGAGAACTAAAAACATATGTCCACACAAACATGTGCACATGAATGGTCATAGGAGCATTATTCAAAATGGCCAAAAAGTGTCAACAATCCAAATGCCCATCAATCAATATATGAGTAACCAAATGTGGTATAACCATATAATAGAATATTATTCAACCATAAAAAGAAATAAAGTACTGATAAAACACTACAACATGGATGAACCTTGACAACACTATACTAAGTAAAAGAAGCCAGTCACAAAAGACCACATAATGTATAATTCCATTTATATGAAATATCCAGAACAGGCAAATCCATAAAAAGAGAAAGTATATTAGCGTTTGTCAGGAGCCAGGGGCAAAGGGAGATAGAGAGTGACTGCTAATGGATATGGGGCTTCTTTTGGGAAGAATGTCTTGAAAATGTCTTGAAATTAAATAATGTGTGATGGTTGTGCAACTCTATGAATATACTAAAAATCACTAAATTGTACACTTTAAAAAGATAAATTTTCTGATATGTGAATTATATCCCAATAAAGCTATTACTTTAAAAAATAATAATTTGAGAAAAACTCTTTGAAAACATAGAACCCATGGAGGCAGAGAAAATTATTCAAGACAGTTTTTGATAGTGTTAATTACTGCATAAAAGTGAAATTTATATGGAATTACTTCCTCCAACCAAACTGCAAATGCTTTTACTCTGTATGTTAAAAATCAAAAGCAACTATACTATGTTGTGCGACCCATAAATAAGTATGCTATTTGTTAATGTGCATGTTCTTATTACAATTATTTATTTCCATCAGGTCTAGGGTAACCTGAACTGTTTTTATCCATCCTGATTTCCATACTTCATCACTTTAAGAAAGATCTGTCCCAGCAAAAAGATTTAAAACAAATGTTAACAGAAGAAATCCATCAAGGAACACATTTTCAAAGGTCAGTAAAGATATTATACGGTATCTGAAGATACTATATGGTATCTGATGACAGTTACTAGAAATACTTGTTTTATCTAGCATATATATTTACTAATTAAAAATATTCATTTACATTTTTGAATCAGCATGTGAAAATACCAGACTTTCTTAATCTCTTTAAGTTGTTTGGAATTTTAATACACTCCATGGCTAAGTAAATTTTATTTAAAAATCAAATTGTAATACAGTGCAAAATGTTAAATGAATTCACAGCCATCACTGTAGCTCTAATTGCATGCTTTATCTAAAGACTGGAGAATATTGTGCTAAATTACATGGAACAAACTAGTGTTCGCTGTTTAGGCTATCCATTAACTGCCAGTCAAACTAATAACAGCAATCTCTTCCCTAATTTTCCTGGTGCAGCTGTTTATAGAATATCCTGGGCGTGCTCACTTCAATAGATACATAATAATGCAGACATCCACAATGAAAGCTGTATTTTTTTGTTGTTTTTAAATTTTCCTATAGGCTTTATATTTTTTCTACCTTGCATAGTCTATCACTTTTTTTAACTAATTGCTTTAAATAATCAGTAAATAAACTTAATTGCTATATTGTGGCTTTAAATTTAAAATCTGCACACTAAAGCCCAAATTCTAGAAAAACATCCCCTCCCCCAAAAAGAAGACTACGATGATAGCCCAAAACACAAAAATCCTTTGTTGTTTTTAAAGTGCAAAATAAGTCTCCAGTAGAGATTGGTCTTATCTTTACATGTGATTCACCGAGGAATACCTACATGACATTTATACTGACTTTTCTGAAATGATCTTTGAAGTTAAGTAAATGTCATCAGCACTAACTAATCTGAATATTTATCATTTCTAAGTACATGATTCAGGCATTTCAATTATTTGATGCAGAAGATACACATGCAAAATTAATTTTTTGTAATGTTATATGCCAAATACTTGGTGTTTTACAATATTAATTTTGAAAGAGCTAAACTTACTTACTGATCTGTATTGGTGGTTGCCAATATTTGGGGTTTCAAGAAGTTAAAAATAAAAAAATTAAGAAGATCCTAATTTGCCAAGGAAGAACATTATTTTATAAAAGAAAGACATTTTAAAACTAGACAGATAGAAAGAACATAAATCCAGAATAAAGGGCATTCTTTAAAGTGGTAAGATATAGCATTAGAGAAATCTTATGCCAGTCTCCTTATTTTTCTCATTTTGACAAAAACTAGTAAAAACTTTGACACAGACTAGCAATTGGCAACTACTATGTTCTATAATCTTAAAAATATTGTTTAGGTCACCTTTGCAATCATTTAAATTCAATGAGTCTTGAAAATCAGCAACTTACAATTCCTGCCTAAGCCTTCTTATCTTGGCTTTAGCATCTGCCAGTTCCACTGACAGATGTTGTCGACTCTCTGTTCGCTTCATGCCTGGAGAACCACAGGGTGACTGTGCAGATGATGAGGCATGGGGCAGAAAATGAAGACCATCTCGTTCTTCAGAGAGTTCTATGATAGTCTAAGGAAATGTAGAAATAAACGTAGAATCACTTTTAGTATTCTATGTATCAAAGAACTAAATACACTATGCTCTAAACCTAAATACTATACTACCATACTGAAAATGATGCATTGGTCAAATATATCTTAACTTTATCATATTTAGCTGTCATTTTAAAAAGTTTAATTCAACAGTTTGTGCATAAGCTATTTAGTAGATAACACTAGAAGATGACAATACTTTTTTTCCATTCTTAGTTTTTAACAAAAGAAATCAATTGTAGTAAAAAATTAGACCAGATAGCGATTGCTGAAAAGTCATAAAAGACTTGGTAACACAGAAAAGAAACCAACCCAAGAGTGATATGTCTACAACTGTGCTGTCCAATATGGTAGCCAATAGCACAAGAGGCCAATTAAATACTTCAAAAGTTGAAAATACACTTCCTTAGTCACACTAGACACATTTCAAGTATACGACAGCCACATGTAGCTAGTGGTTACTATATTGGACAGTGCTAAAAAACAAACCTGCCATCATTGTAGAACTGGACAACAATGCTCTAGAATTGTAAACGAGATTCCGAGGGACCTTACAGAACCTCAGAGGTTAGTTCAAACTCTTAATTCTTCAATAAGGTAACGGAGGCACAGAGATTGGTTTGTCCATGATCACACAATCAGCTAGTAGAAATGCCAAGACTCTTGATTCCATATCCTATACTCTGTCTCTTACAGTAGTAGTTCTGTTCTGTTTCTCCTATCAATACTTCTTTTAGTCTTTTCTCTAGAGATCCTCCATAGGACACAAATCTCCTTTTATTTATCCTAAATCTGACTTTTAAGGGCTTTTCAACTTACATCTACCGCACTCAATCATATTGATCCATTCCTCTAATTTTCCTTTTATTGGAAAATTCTCTTATTCTAAACCAATTTCTCTGCTTTCTTTTTTATTTTTTTCAAACTTCTCAGGCAAGCAGAAATTGTCTTCTATAGCAATTTCAATTGTCCTTCTATTCCAGACAAATGGGTGGGATTATCACCTTGGGACCATGGAATCACCATCTTTGCTTTGTTTCTCATCACCAAGTCTTACACCATCTTCAGTGAATCATTACTTTTCTTCTTATTTTTTTTTTTAACCACCAATCAGAATTCATTTTTTTATCCTTAGGATATATTTTGGCACCTGAATAAAGGTCTGTCTAACAATCGCTTCCACAGATTCCAGTATGTTTATTGATAAACCTCAGAATGTGATTTTCCAATTCCTTTTCTCTCTACAACTCCAAATCCACGTCCTGTTTGATACATAGAAGGCTTCTCCAATGAAGGAACCATTCTTCTTTTTAGCACTGTCCAATATAGTAACCACTAGCTACATGGCATTACTCTCATGTAACCATATTTATGTATGAATCTTTAATCATTTAACTCCTCTTTTTTGCACCAATTTTTTCTGGCTTCTCCAGAGTTCCTACTCAGCCTGGAATTACAATAAGGCCCTTAAATGTCAACTTTACTTTCTAATTTAACACTATCACGCCATCTTTGATTATGGCTCACTTTGGGGAGAAAAAAAGGAGAAACTAATATTTATAGAACTCCTAGCTAGGGGATTTTTCAGCAAGAGCTCATTCAATACTATAATCTGTAATAGAGATATCAGGTTTATTTTAGATATACAGAAATTGAGACTCATATGGATTAAATAACCAAAGTCACATATCTAATGATAGGTATCAATAGGAATTCAAATTCACATTTTACTCAAACACTGTGTCATTTTCCTTACCTACCATCAGTTTTTTTCTAATCCTGCTTCAAGGAAACTCTTAGAGAAAAATAAACAAACAAAATACACAGCCCTATTACAGATCTCGCCATCCATTTTCAATTAAGCTCTTTCTAATGCTCACCCTTTTATCGAAAATTTTGCTGATTTCCTGGCAAGTTTCCCCCACAACAGCTATTGTAAGTATATTCCCTTTACTTAAGCCTCCAAATGCAAACAGCTATTATCACTTCCAACAAATGACCCTCCTCCATCTTGTTAAAAAAGATCACCTATGATTAACTCCTCCATTTTTATGCATCTCATTCCTGAAAATTTCGTATTTCGTATTTCTGTAACATTTTCAATTGGCTTGTTTCTCTTTGTTCTTCAAAGATAAACAAGTTTCTTCTACTTAGGGAAAAAAACAATCACATTTCTATCTTGCTATCTTTATATTTCTTTTTCAATGCTACTTTTTGAAAGATAGTTTATATGCTCATTGACACTACTTCATCCTATCCACTTATCTAGTATGTCCAGCCCAACTACCTTAGCACTGTCAAAAGTATCAATAATCTCCAGAGTAGCCCAGGCTCAACGTTCATGGAGTCAACCTTTATTTGTATATTTTCTTACTGTCTCAATTATCTTTAATCTTGCCTTCTAACATCTTCTGACTCTAACATATAGTGTTTAATAAATATTTATTTTATGCACAAATAAATTAGAATTTAAATACTTTACCTTTTGTTTTTCATTTGCAATGCAAGTTTTTTTCCCCAGTAAATCAGACAGAATCTCTTATACCTCCTTTTTTAAGTCTCTGATCTTATTTAGTATAGTACAGAATACAAAAATAGTTGCTGAATAATATTCAACTGAGTGAGTCACAAAATAGAGAACTCAAGAATAGTACTGAAGACATATTCTACATTTAAACTTAGTAGGTGGTAAAATGGAGATATCAAGAGCTTCCAGTTGTCAATAAACAGAACACAAAGAACTATGAGCTGAAAATATTTTTTTAAAAAAGAAAAAAAGGAAAGAAGGAAACCTATTACTAAGAATTAAGAGAATCCAGAGGTATTTTCCAAAAAAGATTATGTAGACACTTTGACTTTTCTTTGATCTTAAATATCTTCATCTATAAAATGGGGTTACTATGTAGATTTAATAAAAACTTATAACACAAAACTTGGCATAAAATAAAGTGACAATAAAGAGATCTTAAATTCATTAAAATTTTCTACTTGGTTTTTAGGAGAAAGAGAAGACAAAGAGATCATTGTTCTACAACATTAATAATAAAACATGAAGAGTAATTAAAAACAGGGTGAGCAAATTATATTTTCTATATTGAAATGAAACAATTACAACAAAAGATCAAAACAGAATAAAAGCTAAAAGAAAAATCTAAATAAAAACTTGTTTCAATCAAATTAAATGACACGAAATTATTACATTTACATACTATATTAACATTTGTTTAATATTTTTCACCATTATTTTAAATTATCTTTTCTAATTAGTCCACTAGTGACCCAAGGTCAACATTTTTCCCCCAGAGAACTGTTTTAAACCAGCTAGCAATTTGTTTCTTGAATAATTTAGACAGGAGAATGCAACCACTTTTTTTTCCCTATTAGAAAAACAAATTCAACTAAAATGCTTGATCAGCTGGACTTTAAAACGTTTTTCTAATAATCACTATATAGTGTTTATTATTCATTTTACTTTTGACATTGATTATGTAATGACAAGTATTCTGTTCACATTTCGCCAAATGTATTCCACCTCATATTAATCAGTTAATGTGAGATCAATTTATATATGTCCATCAGTCATGAGACCAGAGTATAAATTTTTAGAAGTAATTCCTCAGAAGTTGGATACCTTATCAAAATACCTTTAATACCTTGAAATACAAACAGAAGAATGTTCTAGAAAGTAAATAAAGCAGTAAAAATACACTAATATAAAAAATATATACAGCACATGGTTCAAAAATCACATTGAAAATGAAATAAAACTCAGGATGAGTTTGATATATAGTCGGGATTTTTTGATATATAGTCTTTCCTTCCTTTGGTATTAGTGCCTTAGTTGTTTTTTTTTTAATTTAATTGTTGCTCTAAAATATATTTTTATTTCCATGTTTTCTTCTTTTTAATGCCTTAAGAAAAACTGAAAATTCTCATCAAAATTGAATATACTCTAAAGAGGCATGAAAGTCTTGTTCATAAAAATAAATCTAGGAATTTCTTCTATGTAATCTTTCATTTGTCTCAAGAGTAATCAAAATCTCTATAAATAAACTCAAAACTGTCTCTTTGTAAATGGAACAAATGATCAAAGCTATACATTCTCCTGAATGGCAGAATACTTTAGAGGCTGCTATTAAGAAAATATTACTCACCACCACATGCACCAAAGTCTAGACTCCTCTAAAACTCATAAGGAGCTTTCAGGGAGTGCAGGCAAAAAATTTGAAGCGATTTTATTCTTTTTAAAGAGCAAAATACTCTCTTATAAAGGCTTATAATAATTCCCTTTTTAAAAATCACACCTCATTATACTGACTACATAAATTTGAGAACTTTTGTGAGACATTTTATTCAGAACACCTGTGATTCTTCTTTTATTAACACTTATTTTTCCAACCTCACATGGCAATAAAACTAAAAAATTAACCTTAAACAAATTCTTATGCTTCAAGGCAATGATTTTTCCACTCACATCAACAAAATTTTCAGTTTCACACTTTTGTACTGTTGCCAGAGCTATGGAAATGACTTTAAAAACACACAGAAAAAAAAATGAGAATAATAACTTGAAAAGAAAGAAGAAAACCTAATTGCAATCTGTTTGCTAGTAATTTGGGCTCTTGTATGTCCTTTCTGCTTCTGCTGCACACACAAAAAAAGTCATACAGTACTCCATTACCTGTCCCTAAGAAACAGAGTATTAATTCTGAAGTATACCTGAATGCTACTTTTTTTTTGAAAGAAAACTTTGGTAATATACTAAAAGAAATTTACAGACCTCTGAATGTTCATCTCTTTCATCTATAAGTCTTTTTAGATGCAATGCCGTATTTTTCAAGAGTGGTTCTATTTCCTCCTGAGACATATCAGTAACTTCCATCCACTGAAGATCAAACACATTTTCCTGATTATGGGTTATCTTTAGAAAAGCAACCAAAACAAACAATTAAAAAATGGCTATTATTTAAAAATCTATTTCATTTTACCACAATATTAGCTCAAATATTATGTATCTCATATAATAAAAATATAAAAAGCAAATATGTCTAAAAATTTAATTAATGAATAATGAAAAAGCTATAACTAAAAATTATTTTGAAAAATATAATCTCTAAATTAATTAATTTTTTTTACAGTCAAATGAAAAATAATATATTTAATTCAGGGCATTCCGAAAGGAAGGTAATGCTGCATCCATCTGACAACTGCTTGAACAAAATCAATTTAAACTTTTAGATAACACTATATTTATTGTACTTTAATTCAAAAGTAAAAGTTTTGTTAATCCTATAGGATATATGTCATTGCATTTTTATATTTGAAAAGCTAAGTCCTTAAAGATTCTGAAGATGACACTGTCAAAGAACCTTAGAAGAAAAGGACTCCCCATATAAAGACTTATAGAATGAGAAAGTTATATAAGTAAAATACTCATTTCTTGCTTTCCATTTCTCACTGTGATTCTGATATTTTGCTTTAACTTTCATAAGCAGCAAAAACAACATTTTCAAGAATGGTGGCAAATTTAGTAACTTGAAACACTTAGCATTTACTCAAAATATAATATAAGCCACAGTGCTAACATAAACAAACATATATAAAGGGAAACTACCAATAAAACTATATCTTGTAGAGTACTACTAATAAGCTTAAGGTTAACAACAATATTACTGAAAAAGAAAGCTGGGTTCTATGAATGTTAACCAAGAGAAAAGACGATATATGGATATAAAGTTATTTAAATAGAGAATATTTTAAACACTACTAATTTTCACTATTTAAAAAGTTCTCTGTTTACCTTTCTTTACTTCTCTTTCTAATCAAATGGGGTAAAATTTAACATGCTCTAGTTCTAAAGTCTTGTTAAGTACACAAGATTAAATGCCTAACACTAAATACATGCAGATATACCAACTTTCAAAAACAATCTAAACAAATAAGTTACTTAACTTCAATTATTTGACATTGCACAATACATCTCAGATTTAAGTTTTTATATGGACGTTACAAATTACTTCATATGTATAATTCAAGTAGTATCTTTAATAAAAATTATGTTGTACTCATTCAAAAGAAAATCACTGGAATGGCAAAATGCTAAGGTTATCATCTTACCGCACTTTAGTTTTAAATTACATGCAATGATCCACTTTCTGCTGCTTCCATTTATTATACTATTCATTCTGTGCTATCTAACAAGGACATACACTTCATTCCTCAAATAACACTTTGTGCCTATGTCCCTCTGGATAAAGGCAACAGTACATCTGTAACTGGCACTGTGCCATGTATAAGATTATTTAAGAAACTATCTCTAAAGAAAAAATTTATCTAAAAGCAGAATTCATCTATATTTGACTTTGACTTGTTCTTGCTAATCCTACGACTTCAAGTATTTTGGGAGATACACAAATAAACACACCAAACGCTTAATAAAAAGTAAATAAGAATTGTATACCTCTTGAATATGTGCGGCAACTGCTGCTTTCGTATCAAAATCTAAACCTTGAATTCTTTCAATAAACTCTTCTTTTTTCTGACACTAAAAGAAATGAATAAAACAATTATTTATACTTTATTGAGTATACTACTTAATAAGATGTAAATAACTAAAAACTCATCAGAGTAAAAATCTTAGCTATGTTTTGAACAGTACAAAGAGGGTTTGGCTTTGTTTTGCATTTAAATCATCTCCCTAATATACTTACCTAATAAAAAGATAACAATTTAGAAATATTTAATTAAAAGCGAGGGACTGATATACCATTTTTATATTGGAAAGTTCTAAAGTGGGAAACCAATTACACAACCCATCTGAGGTCAGTACAATAATTATGCTAACTTTACAAATAGAGAAGTAAAGAATCAAGAACTTGTTTCAGGAAGGATAAGTTACTTGCCAAAAAACACAGTGAGTCAGTGGCAGAATTCGGAATACAGCCAAAATGCTCAGTCAGTATTTGGCTATCATCAAACAACACAGCTTTTCTTCTTGGAAAAAAAACTTTAAGCAATTTTTATTTCAAGCTAACAATTCATTCTTACATCTTTATCCTATCAATCTTAATTAAAAGAAACCTACTTTTCTGTCCCAGTTCAACATTTATAAGGTAATACAATAAATATTTTATTTGTTTCTAAGATAACAAAGTTACAAGGGGCAAAATTTAAGAATGCATTTACAAGTAAACATGTATCAAGTGGAATACAGGCGCACTATATAACTTTTTTATAAGCTTTACATAAATTTAAAAAATTAAAATGTAAACCCAATCTTTTTCTTTCCAGTCAGTACTGAGTAACAGTTTAACATTCACCTTAATCTGCCTTCCTTCTACATCTCTTATATTGATTCCAACTGCTGGTATAACTGTATTCTTGCAGCTACCAAATGAGAATTGCATACAAAATAGACAACACTGCCTTGTCTAGCTTAGTGGCATCTCCTGAGCCAATTACTGAACACTAGTGAAGACAATATACTCACAAAAAGAAAAATTGGCTCTTTGATCATTAAGAAACTTAGTGAGGTTCTGCTTTATACTCTACATATTTATTATATCAAATCATAACATCCTATTTCTACTGCCATACAATTTAACTTAAAAATGTTCCCATCAGAGCAGAAAGTTCTATATTCTGTAAAAACAAAATTATTAAGATGACATAATAATATTTAAAGGTAAATTACTAGAAATGTACAATTCTTAGCTGTGACTAGCAAATCAAAGTTTGAGGGAGATGAAATGAAAATTAGTTTAAAAACAAGAATTTTTGTCTCTAAATAATAATTGACAGGCATAATTAAGAATTAAGAATTGACAAGAATAATTAAGAATGACTTTATAACAGTGCATTTGTAGTATAAAATAATGTTTTAGGTATAATAACTCTAATTTTTAAATTTAATGCTTCCTGAAATGTTAATCTATGCATAGTTTCTAAGCTAATGAGCATGAAAATGGCTGGGTTATAATGACTATGACTCACTGAAGTGTCCCCAATTCAACTGCCATATCTATCTGCCTTCGGTTTAAACTAACCAGAAACATTTTCCTTTCCTAAACCCTACAGCTACCATTTCTTTATTTACCCTACCTTTAGGTGCTCATCCTTTAACATAGTCTCAACACAAATCAAGGAGAATTCTTCCTTTACCGTTAAAATACCCACAATTTCTACTAAATCTCATCTTGATTCAAATTCTCAATTCTTGAGAATTCTGAAAATGCTTTATAAACAAGTTAGGCTTTCTTAAACAATATAGAATGAATTGCATAGGATCTCAAAGAATAAATAAAAAAAGAAAGACTATTAAGATAGAAAAGAGAACGAGAGAAGACAAACTTGGAAGCTGAATAATCACACCAAACATTTTACCAAATGTTATTCAATACAGTAATCAAAAGCCACATGTGGCTACTAAGTATTGAAATGTAACTAGTTCAATTTTAATTTTATTAATTGCAAATCACTTTAATTTAAATAGACACCCATGGCTATTAGCTACTGTATTAACAGTGCAGCTCTAGAGCATAAAAAAAGTCTGGTGTTAAAAAAAAAAAATAGTTTTACTTCAGTTAACAAAAACTCTTGTGAAGACTAAGTAATCATCAGCAAATTGTTTTTCCACTTCAAATTAAGCTCTCCTTTATTTTTTATGTGAAGTTCTTAAAGTTTTATGGGCACTAAAGTTGTTTCTAATTCTAGTAACTGATTCCAAAACCAGCAGATTACCATGATAGTCCAAGGAAGCTGGGACACACGGAAGCTGGGACACAAAAAAAGAACACACACACACACACACACACACACACACACACACACACACAACAGTTATTTGGATGGGAATTTGGAGGGAAGAGAATTGCATTAATCTTAAAAAGTTGTATATCTTCCACCACAGAGTTTATGTTCTTAATAATTATTCCTCAAATTCCTCGTATCTTCACTTGGTACTCTCAGTGTTTTCTCTTCTCAATCAAAAGGCAGACTTATGTGGAAAAATTATACTAATAGAGGAAAGGGCATCCCCCCAAACAAGCTACTGAACAAGAAAATAAGAAATACATTACAGTATTTTTGATAAAAAGAACACTAATGACTGAACAGATCACAGTTCTACCAAAGTAAGACCAAAATGAGCTACCTAAAAGAAAAAAAAAATAGAAAATTTTAAATTTCCTCTTTAAAGGCTGGTTATTACAAAAAAAAAACAGAAAATGATAAATGTTGGTTAGGATGTGGAAAAACTGGAATCACTGTGCACTGTTGGTTGGAATGTAAAATGGTACCAATACTATGGAACAGTATGGCAGTTTCTAAAAAAAATTAAAAATAGAATTACCACATGACCCAGTAGTTCCACTTCTGCATATATACCAAAAGAACTGAAGGCAAGGGCTCAAACAGCTATTTCTACATTCATATTTATAGCAGCATTATTTTCAACAGCGAAAAAGTGGAAGCAACTCAAGTGTCCATCAGTGGATGAACGGATAAACAAAATGTGTTACATACATATGAGGGAATGTCATTCAAACTTAAAAGGAAGATAATTCCAATGTGTGCAACAACATGAATAAACCTTAAAGACACTATGCTAAGTGAAATAAGTCTGTTACAAAAGGATAAATACTGTATGATTCCACTGGGTGAGGTCCTAGAGTAGTCAAATGCAAAGACACAAAAAGTGAAATGGTGGTTGCCAAGGCTTGCGTGCAAAAGGGATCAGGAGTTATTATTTTAAAAATGTAGTTTTAGTCTTGGAAGATGAGAAAAGTTCTGAAGATGGACAGTGGTGATGGCTGCAAAACAATATGAATGTACTTAATGCTAATGAACTGCACACTTAAAAATTGGTTAAGATAATAAATTTTGTTATGCATATTTTCCTGTCTAAAAAATTAAAATTAAAAAAACAATATCAGCAAATATATCCTTCTTTAAATTGAGCCACATTTGCTATTTTTGTGTACTCTCAGAAAAAGAAATGCATCAGATAGAAGTTACATACTGTTTTATTTCCCAGACATGTAATACAATAATTAACGTTCTAAAATGCTAATTTTTAAGATGCTTTACAGATAACTGGCAGGAAAACAACAGATTGTAGCTCTCAAGCCAACCAAGTTAAAAACCAGTTTTCTGAATCAAATAATGTTAGAATTGCTTGTGAGGGTACATATGAAGGTCAAAATTTTAATTTTAACCACATTTAACACTCACCCATTTACTTGCAGCACTATGCAACCTGGAGAAAGTCCAAAAAAAGTAATATTTTTGGATACAGAATAGCCACACTGATATAAAACCTAAGTTCTGCTGAAAAAGGTGAATTTTACATGATCTTTGGAGAAAGAAATTTCCAAACAACATAACAAAAATTTTTCCTTCTGAGTAGGATGACTTCATTTGGGAACCTCTCAACTATCTCAGGGCTCAGATGCAGAACCATTCATCTTTGAAAACTCTAGGTGACTCTGAGAAATGGTTCAGCAGACTTGTGTTACCCATTTTAAAAGATTCTGTAGAAACTAGACTGGTTTAGTCAATAATGAAAATTCTCAAGCTCTGGCCCTGAATAATTTTCTCCATGTCCAAATATAAGCCTGTGGCTTATATTTATGTATAATTGAGGACAGAAGTGTCTTAATTATAATTTATTTTGTGAGTTAATATCTTTGGATAATTTACTGTTTTTGAATTCTGTTTTCTCTTAAAGAAAAAATTCAGTTTCCTAATGCTTTTTCCTTTTCCATTTCTTTTCATGAATACATCTTTTATAACCGGTGGTCCGTTGAATTCCTAGACTCTAGTATATCAGCACATTTGATTTGCTATTTCTACTTACAAATCACAAGTATAACATAAAATTGATCCTTATATATTATACTAAATATTCAATTACTAGATGAAAAGATTTTCTGTAATACAGATTTAATTCTAGAAAGTATTCAAACAATACTGTTGCCTGATTGGTTTCATCAATAGTTTCTTGTCCTAACGTATATTTTGGCTCTTCAGCATCAACAAAGATTGCTAATTGTTCAACTAAAGGCTCTGAAAGAAAATTTAGTTACAACTGAAGGCTCTGAAAGAAAATTTTGATTGTTAACACATTCGATGTCATTAGCATTAGTGGCTCCCAAATATCTACAGGATAAATCTAAATTCAATCTTAATATGGCAAATCCAGTCCTTTCAGTGATCCAATCCCTGGCAACTCTCCAGTCTAATCTCTTGCCATTCTCACCCATGCACATTACATTCCAGTCATACTTAATGTTTCCCAATGAGTTGTTACATCAATATGTTTGTTCTCATTTCAAATAATACTTTCTCAGAGAGACATTCCCTGACACTACAATCAGACTTAATAAAATATTTCTTCTGTACACCAATCTATCTTGTATTATAGTAATTATTTCCTCATACTTTTACTGTTTGGTTTGTCTGCTTCTAAAATTTAAACTTCTTGTCTTTTACTACAGCACCTGGTACCATTTTTAAAAATCGGGTTATTAATATTTAAAAATACATACTGTCATTTATAACAATGTGGATGAACCTTGAGATAATCATGCTAAGCGAAATAAACCAGACAAAAAAAGTTGAAAACCACATGTTATCATTTATATGTGGGATCCAAACCTAAAAGTAACAAATGAATAGGATAAACAAACAGAGACTCATGGACATGCATGATAAACTAGTGGTTACCAGAGGGTAGAGGAGGGGGGAGCAGGATGTAGGTGGGAGAAAAGTGATCAAATAAGTGGTGAAAGAAATCTAACTATGAGTGGTGAATACACAATGCAATAAATATATATTGTACATCTGAAACTTACTGGATTTCATTAACCAATGTCACCATAATAAAAAGAAATCAATCAATCAATAAAAATACAAAATGAAATATTTTTCAAAATTGGATCCTTCCTCCTTTCTTGATATGCCATTCTGGCATCAAAATAGATACAAGTACTGAGCTTTCAATTAAAAACAAAAACTGCTGTGACTAAAATGTATATACAAAAATTGGTTTATGATTTTCTTGATAAACTCATTTTACATCAAAGACCTGATAACCTTGCCACCTCCTCATATCTATAAAACCTGTGAACAATGTTGATTCAGGTTAGAAGGATGATCTCCTTGAATCTTTGTTTTATACAACTGATGAAACCTATCCTCTCTTACTATGAAAAAAATAAACCTGCTTATATTTACTGTTTCTTTATTCTTAAATAAATTTGCTGCTTTAGGTCCTGGACATCTTCCAAACATACTGCTACAGATTATTCTTCACTGACCCAAGCTACATTTCCCTAAGGTTACTCTTTCACACTGCTAATACATTTCATTTATTGACTCTTTGAACTACTTCCCTTGAGTTAAAAAAATTTATAAAGTTAATGTATTTCTCCCCTCGACCTTAAAACTTACCTCCACATTGCCATTCTCTCTACACATCTCAAAATTGCCTATTTTCTAATTTATTTTATGTCATACCAGTGTATATTTATATGATTATTCTTTTACGCAATTTTCCCATTCTGAGCTTTCCCTTATGCATTAATCCACCCAAATATTCTTCCTCCATTTTCTAATGACCATTTTAATAAAGCTACCTTACAAACCCTTCCCAGATAATGTGAATCTGAAGTAAAAGGATGTAAAATACAGCATAGGAAATACAGTCAATAATATTGTAATAATTATGTACAGTGCCAGATTAACAAAAGAGATCACTCTGTAAATTCCATAAATGTCTCACTACTATGCTGTACACTTGAAACTAATATAAAATAATGCTGAATGTCAACTCTAATTGAAAATTAAAAATTAAAAAAATTGTTTAAAAAAGTTAAAAACAGGTAACCATAACCAGCTAATATATTAATAGGAAAAATTAAAAACACTGAACATTGCTAGAAAATCTCTTGTTTTAATTACATGCAGACATTAATGTAAACTCTTTTAGGAGACAGAATACTTAAAAGGGTAGGTCTATGTATATGTTATTTTACTTTATGCAGCATTAGTTCTGTGCATCAGTAAGAAGGAATGTATATATCTAACATTATAATTGCTGATTTCTAGTACATCTACATTAAGTAATTTTTTTTTAAAAAAAATAGGCCCATTACATAGGTCTACTCTGGTAGTAAAGTAAAATGACAGAAGTTGTTTTAATACATGAATATCAACAGTCATTTAATGTAAAAAAAATTTCATGGTATATTTCTTTAGGAACTGGCAGAACTAGAAGAGGCTGGGTTAGTTAACCTATCATAAACTTTATTTAGCTTATTAGAAAAAGGAATATTATTTCCATACCATCTTTTTCATTTTCCAGCATTTGAGTGAGTTATAAAGAATAGTTAAGTGAGGTAAAGCAGCTTAGATTTTATAATCTTCTTTTGTTGCTTTTACAGTTGGTAATAATGATGATTTCTTTAACATTTTAGGCTTTTCCTAAACTGTTCATTTAAAAAAAGTCCCTGGTTCTGCTCTATTACCACTGCCAGTTTTAGTAACCAGCAATTCACAACCAAGTAGTAACCAGGAACATCAACCAAATTTATGCTGTCACTAAGTTATCTAAATTTATATAACATTCACCAACAGAGGATATTTTTTAAAAGCAAATATAGTACACAAAGGTTGTAAATAAAGACTGTTTCTAACTCAGAATCTGATGACCAAATTAGAACAGCAAAGACTACAAACACTATATTTAACTTAATATTTAATCAATTATGAAATACACACTTGTACATTACACAACATAAAATTCTAATAACATACATTGTATAAATAGCTCCCAAGCAGTCAGCTCTAAAAGCCAAAAATCTCATGGATATATAATTTCTGGCATATATATATATAAACACATTATTTGTTTACAAATGACTTCATTCTACAAATAATTGAGATAAGTTTACAGTAACACTGATGACTCATCCAAACAATGACTGATTAAAGTAAAAACCAACAAAGTAGAATACATTTTGAAGTCATACTGAAGTTGAATCTCAACTCTTATAGCCTACAAGCAATATGTATTTTAATCTAGAGCAATCATCTTGGTTTGTCTGGGACAGTCTTAGTTTATACACCCAATTCCACCTTTTGACTCTCAGAAGTGTCTTAATTTGGATAACTTGAATATCACCCTACATAAAAACTAATCACCTTACCTGAAAAGGGATATTATGAGAAAATCTATACAAGGTCTAGTATATGACTTAAAGTAGGTATTCAATAAATCATAGTGATGATTATTAATATAATCACTGATCAAAAGAATAATAACTCAGACTTCTGAAACATTTTTTATAATTTCTGCCTCCTTTTTTATTGTTAATCCTACTTCCCTTCAATAACACACACACATACATGCATTAATCATAAGAATTTTTTGAAAGAGGTTTTTAAGGGTATCTTTAAGGACACTTGAAAAAATTGAGGCCATTAGAAGACTCAGAATAAGAAAAAGATTTTAAATATGACTGATAATATAACTAAAGCTTGAAAAAAAAGAAACAATAAGTTTTTTGTTCAAAATCTCTTTAGGAGGTTATAGTTATTTTAAATTTCTAATAAAGCCTTTGAAACCAATGGCCTATCCTTAAGTCTTTCAGAAACTAAAGCCTGAAAAAACAAGTTATTAAAATTAAGTATGAAGAAATAGTTTAACTTACCTGAACTGCACAACCCAGTAAAAGTAGAAGCAACTTTTTGACTTCTTCTGTGCCTTGTTCTGAAATAAAAACAATTACTAAGTGCAAGATTTTCCTTCAGTTCAATTCTCTTATATCGGTAGAATCATTTATAGAGGTAATATTCACAACCTGACCAAAGGATTAAGTCTACAGGTAAAGTGGAGAATTAGAAATAATAGCTTTGTGTATGCACAATGTGGTAATAGCAGAAGAAATGGGCAAGGATTTCTATTTTAAAGGGCTGTGGTATAGATAAAATATGCTTCAATACTCTGTGCAATAAAATATGCTTACTATAAATCCACTACTTTTCCATAAATGACTTTTCTACACCAACATGCTAACTTAAGAACTGCTAATATAGGGACATGCCACAAAATCAGCCAACATAGTTCCTAATAGGTTTAACTTCTTTTAAGCCTATTAGTGTTTTCTTTCTAAAGATTAATCTATATGATTCATCTATCTATAAAATTTAAATGGCTTTCTACTATGTGATTAATGAGAATCAATACTTTAAATATCAGCTATAGTGAGGCTGGTAAAATAAATGTACGTAAGAAGCTGGATAAAAGTAATGGTCTGTAACAAACTGGAGAGCACATTCACTGTCCAACTGAATTTAGCTTTCCTTAAAACATTCAACTGACAAAAAAAAACTGTCAATTCTTTAGGCCAGAATTTCACCATCAGGTCAATCTAAGATAAAGTCCAAATTATCTTTTCAAACATATCCTCTTACTCTCCAAGAAACCACCTACTTTCTTAGCCACATTATCACCCCTCCTCACATATACATACATACACACTCTGCCTCAACTTCTGTTACTCCCTCTGCCTGCTCTTCTTCCCTTCCCCCTCATCCTCTAGTAAAGTACTTACTAATCACAATCCTAGGCACTGCTGTAACATCTGTGTCCTCGTCTCCGAACTGATTACCAAAGGTCCCTAACCTTCATTAATCTGTCAACTTGAAGAATAATTAATAGCTCCATATTTTGTCTTAACATTTTTACATGTTTCTATTTCATACTAATTATTACATGACTTCCCAGTAATCTGTATCTCTCACCAAAACACACAGACCATTTTCTTATTACTTGGTAATTACTAAATGCATGTGGAAGTAAAAATAATTTCATTCTACATACAAAATGCTGTTTCATTTACTTGTATAATCAAATATTCCAGAGTATCTCTTAAAGGCTATCTAAACACCTAATTCACCCATCTAATTGGTAATTTCTTTAATAAAAACAGCTGCTTGATTTTCGCTTTTTAATTTTATTTTATTTTCTGTTTTGACTGAAGGTTGCAGTGGAGTATGGAAAAAATCGACTTCGAGTTACATGCAGCCTGTTAAAATAAGTCCATTGTTGAAACTGTTAGGTAGTAGCTAATTTCCCAATTTTTCAAAAATTAAAACTCTGAACACATTTAAAATCTAGTAAGGGGCAGAAACTTCTTTAAAAAATAAATAATCTAAGAAAGTGATTCTCATCTTTCCATTCAAAAGTAGTTTGATATAAATTACAATATATCAATCAGTAAAACCTTAGATTCAAATTACTTTGGCAATGGTAGATAGTAGGTATATAAAAAAAACCCTAGAAATTATTTCAAAAATCACTTCTTTTCTAAGATTATGTATGTTCCTTTAAGCCTGCAGCTACATTTTATCTTCCATCCTTGTTTAGAATGAGACTCTAAAAAATCACCACAGAAAAGTATTAATTTGGTAGAGTCAAAAAAACACTGGACTTAATGTTAATTTGGGAGAGTCAAAAAGATACTAGACTTAATGTAAAATGTATGTCTGATCCATCTGACCCCATCTTCAACTTACAAATATTCTGTTTACTTTCTTTATATAAAATGGACTATCACCTCCAACTTACCCTATAAAATCATGAAAAGCCTAGTCTGTTGATGTGAATAAGAAAGATCTGGGAGAGCATCACAGTATTAGACAAGGATAAGACTATATGATCACATTGTGCTAATTTTAATACTTACCAGAAAAGGGATTTTTGCCAATGATTAAGACATTTGGCAATGACATCATAATCAACTGCTGCAAAGTCTCCTGTAAAAAGACACCCAAAGATTGTTTTATGGGTAATGCTGACCAGGTAATTACTGGAAAAGTATAACAGGATTTGTGCACTTCTCTGCAGGTATGCTATACTGCAATTAAAAAGTTTTAAAAATAAATAAATGTAGAAAAAATATCTAAGGTTTTAACTCTTTTGCAACTTTAAGTAAATAAATTAAAGATATAAAATTATAATATAGACTTGTTAATAACATATCAAATATCCACAAAATAAAAGTGTCTAAGTTGAACTGATCTAATGTTTATTTGGTAAATTGAGTTTTAGGTGTTAGATAATTAAACATTCCTCAATAAAAGATCACGCATGCCCATATACCTGTTTCGGTTTTGTTACTTCTTTGAGGGAACTAAAAATATAAACTGATATTAAAATTAAGAAAGCTAGTTACTTTATTAAAAATCCTGTCTTAGGATCATTTCATGAAAGTGAGCTCTCCTTAAGTAAATCATTATTTCTCTCCTCTATTTACAATAGATATTCTACTTCCTTTGATTTCTGTCAAAATTATAGTGACATGAATACATACACATTCTGATGGTACAGAATGATTCACGAACTGAAAGCTCTCAAATTACTTATTAAAGGTAATACATGGAGTATGCACCTTCTGTTTAAGCCAACTCTTTGAGGAAATTAAGAAACACATTGTGTTTTGTCATTTCAACCACTAACAATGACACACTACAAAGGTCTGGGATAAATTAGACTATAATACTGACAAGTGTCATATGATATTACTGAAATCTTTACAAGATTATAGAAATAACTGTGAGTGTCTTTACAATTTAGCTTTCACTACATATTCAGACATTGCTAGTTACTGAATAATAAGTTTTTTAAATATTCGATTCTTTCTGAATAATGCTTAAAAATAGTATGACGAGAAAACAAATAATTATAAAAAGTATATTGCTTTTTAAAGATGTATAATCCTAGATTCACTAACGCTTTTTCCATAGTCGGTGTGTGGCATAATACCAGAGGCTAATTAGAATTAATCTTTTATCTACAATTCTTTATAAACATGAATTAAAGTTTCAAAAAAATTTTTTCTGCATTGTATTTACTAGCTCTTTAAAAATATGCATATATTTAAAGAAAAGAACATACTCAGAAATGTGCATCATCTTAGATAAATACAAGTAATAATGTTAAGAATGTGTCAAAAATTGCTAAAATCACTTACTCTAAGGATTGATATTAAGTTTGGATATATAATAAATAAATTTTCCAGTTAAAAACAAATTACATAATAGCTAAATGAACTTAAAAAAATAAATTTTTAATTCAATCTAATTTTTAAATTCCTTGTCTTTAAGCAAAAATTGTCAGGACTATCATTGTATATACTAAAAGAAATCATAAATAAGATGTATTTAAAAAGCAATCACTGCTTTGTTTATACCTTATTTAGTAAAAACAATCTAAGTCAGAACTAAGAATATTCAAATTCACTCTAAGGCTTTAAATTTTAGCATATTCTAAATTTTTTTTTAAAAAAGCTTTATCTCAACTTCAATATAAAAGATAATTGGGGGTAACATGAGTCAAAATTGATAAATCAACTAGAAAATATCAATTTACATTTCTCAAGCAATTAAACTGATTTGCCAGGTAACATTTTATGTTGGTACACTGTTATAAGGAAAGTCTCCAACTATATCGGAATCTTCAATATGGTCCACTACCTCTTTTCCTCCACCTTCTTTATCATCTGGCTCCCCACTTGCTACCTACTCTGTTACCCCATGCTCTTAATGCTAAGTCTTTCCACAAAGATGAAAACAATCTCCTATTTGAATGCCTATATTTGGATGACGCAAACTGCTATAATAAAGTACTGAATTCAAACTTATCTCTACATATCTCAAACTGTACTCTTGTTTACTGGAATCTGAATGCCTAGTATAGCATACTCTGGTAGAGTCAGATTGCCCAGGCTTAAATTTTGGCTCCATTTACCACATATGTGACTTTTGTTGGGAAAAGTAGGAGTGAAAGTATGAGTGAAAAGTTGGAGTTAATGGGGAAATAAATCTACCTTTTATTTCTAAGTATTAATTTTAAATTAAGTCTTAAAGGTAAGGCAGCTAAAAATCATACAAATTTTAAAATCTCAAATTTTTCTAAAACCACTGTTTAGTTTTAATGGTTCTTCAGAGAAGTCTAACCATATTTTTATAAAAATTCCTTCTTCCCTATTCCAATCTTATAAGTAACATTAAAAAATATACAAGACATGAGAGACAGACTAAAGGCTAAAAAAACTGATTGACTTTCCACACTTCACTTAGCTTCAAAGATGTTCATCATTAAAGTGCTTAAAAAAAAATACATAAGTAAGCCGAAGATAAATGACTTTGTTAAATAAACAGGAAGAACAAATTAATTGATGGGTTAAGGATATGTATATTAAAGATAAAATGTATATGAACTAGTGAAGATACTTCAATTTGTTACTAAGGTGATAAGAAACCCATAAAAAAAAAATGTAGAGAGAAAGAATCTTATCAATACAAGTGAAAAGAGGATAAAGTTTTGAGAAAATCAAGACATTCATTCAACAAATCTTTATTGAGTGTTTATTATCTGACACACATTACAGTAATAACAAACAAAAATTCTCATGAAATTTACATTTTAGTAGGGGTAGACAGAAAATAAGTAAATATTTTTGGTGATAAATGCTAATGATAAAAATAAAGCACGGAATGACTAGGAGTACTGGTGGAGGTGGAGACAGGGAGGTGGCAGTTTTTTAGAGGTATGCAAGTATTCAAATATAAAAAAGTTGAGAGCTTCCAGGGCCACTGAAGCAAAGTTTCCTTGAATATGTAGAAAATTCATTCCAGCATAAAGACAGTCCAGAAAGATTTGGAGAATGTCAACACTTAAAAGAAAAAGACAGAACAAGACAGAACTGGCAAAGATTATGTTAATAGGAAAACAGAAGAGGTGCTTTGAAAGATGCTATTAAGTAATTTTGTTTCTATTAGTTTTATTTGCCTTTATATAACTTTTCTATAAAAATTTTAACTATTTTTTTGTTGTTGACCATCTAAACATTTATTTTCAAGTTTGTGCCAGACATAGACATTATTTAGTTACTATTCAAAGATAACCTAACCTAGGCTTCTTTTCTTCCTATATGTTATTCATAATACCTCCTTGAACAACACTCTGGCAAAGGTCTGGGCTCATTTCTCTTTCTTGACTCATATACTGAGCAAAATGCTCCTTTGAAACTCTTGTAATAAATCTATTTTAAAAACTGAAGCATAATTACATTTATCATACTATTTATATTTGTCTTTTTATCTGGGTTACTAGTGAAAAGAATTAAGACATTTTACCATGTTTTAGTAGACCATAGAAAAAAACTGAATGACATTAAAAGGAAAGAACATCTAACCAAAGTATCAAAAACATGATGGAATATAAAGCATCTGTTGTATAACAAAGGGTTTCTTTCCTTGGCTACTGAATTTTATTAATACTCCAAATGTGGCTTATTATAACAAATATTCAAGAAAAACTTTATAAAGTAGTTGTTTTCTCTGGCAATTATATTAATGGTACTGGTTTTGTTTTTAATATTACTACAAAAACTTCCTAATAAATTTAAATTTGCTAATTTTAAAGTGTTTTTGGGTCTCGAAAAATTCAGATCATTATTTTTAGATTAATAAAAAAAATTTGCTTCTTTTAACACTTATTAAAACTGCAGCCAGTGTAATCATACCAAACACTAGCTGCTGATAGTTCTAAATATGAGCTAAGATTGTTACTTGTAAATTTTCCTTCTTAATCAAATTCGCTCTCTCAAAGAAATCAAAATAACTTTAAAAAAAAAAAACAAAGAGCCCAGGTAATCTACATAACAGTTATAATTTACTTATTTTCTGACTTGAAAATTTTAAATATTTATTTGCAAGACAAGAAGAGATGCTTGCTATAGATCAAATGGTTACCTGAAAAGGTATGAATTTCCACTTAAACACAAGGAAGTATTACGTTTAATAAACTAAGTCTAATGTTAACAGTTATTTCTCTCAAGATCCCCACATTAATTCATTGTCCTTATTTATCATAACCAAAATTATTTACTTATTATCCCTCTACTAGAACCATAAATTCCATGAGAATAGGGACATGGTCTGTCCTGTTCATCACTGTAGCCCCAATGCCTTGGCATTCAATAAAAAATAGCAAAAGAGAGGAGAAATTTGAATGATATAATTTTTACTGAGATTTTACATATTCTAAATCATTTTTAAAAAACCTAGAGAATACTAACCCTTGAATTTACCCAGCATTATTCAAAAGATACATTAAAATAATTCCCCTATTAACAACCATCACAGAATATTTCATCACAGAATATATTCTGTCAATTTTCCTTTCTCCATAGGAATCATTTTTGCAACATGACCATGATGCTTATATCACACTTAAAAAAAAAAAAAAAAACTTGGAAACATGTACTTGTGAATTTTAACCAATCCAAATTCACTTTTTGTGAGTCAGAACAATAAAAATGTACTCAAATATTTTACTTCAAATACTTTTTATGAAGGATGTGTAAGATATAAAAAAAGTACTTTTAATAGCTTTAGAAAGACTTTGGGAGAAAAATCTAATTTTCCCAACAGATAGGTAATTTAACAGGTGACAAGAACTATATCGATTTGGGCTTTGTTAACTTGAAATCTGTCACATTAAAGCAGGCAATATTTATCTTGGTTATGTATATAAGAATAAAAAATAATTTTAGTAAGTCAATCATGTAAATAAGATGGATGAACTATTTCTGAAGATACTTTACAAGTGCCTTAGAAACATTTTATCTAAGAATACAAAGCATAGGGAGGGCAGGTAGAGATGGTTTGGTAAACTTCTAAAGGAAAAGCATAGGGAAGTGGTAAAAGGGATTTCAACTCTCAGTAATATTTCATATTTTAAATATCTAAAAGGATATTGACAAAAATGTTAGGATACTCAATCTCTTCTAGAAATTAGTCCACTGGTATTGAAATTTAGGTTTTCTTTTCCAAAAAAGGTATAGCTGGTCATCCAGCAAATGTTAATGAAATACTTACAGATATGTCTTTAAAAAGTGATAGTCAAGAAAAATCGAATCATTAATAATAATAACCTCTAGGCACTATTAACATTTGGGCTGAAAATGTTTATACAAAATTTAGCACAGATTTTTATTTCTGGCAACAAGGAGTACTAGATAATACATGACCAAGCACAAAAGAAAGTAAGATAATTCTCTGTTAAAAGATAATAGAAAAAAACTAAACCCATAGTGTTCCTATACTCTAATAATGAAGTGTCAGAAAAAGAAGTAGAAAAAATAATTCCTTTTGCAATTGCAACAAAAAGAATAAAATACCTAGGAATAAATCTAACAAAACATGTGGAGGACCTATACAATAAAAACTATAAGACCCTATTAATAGAAATTGAAGAAGATACAAAGAAATGGAAAGATATTCCATGTTCTTGGATTGGAAGAATCAACATAGTTAAAATACCATATTACTCAAACCATTATGAAGATTTAAGGCAATCCCCATCAAAATCCCCTCGGCATTTTTTAAAGAAATAGAAAAAAAAATTATCGGATTTTTATGGAAGCACAAAAGACCCCGATTGCCAAAGTCATCCTGAGAAAAAAAGAACAAGGCTGGAGGCATCACTCTGCCTGACTTCAAATTATACTACAAAGTGAGAGTCATCAAAATGGCATGGTATTGGCAGAAAAACAGACACAAGGACCAGTAGAACGGAATGAAGAGTCCAGAAGTAAACCCACAGTAATATGGGCAAATAATTTTTGACAAAAAAAGCCAAAAACATACAGTGGAGAAAGGAAGGCCTCTTTAATAAATGGTGCTGGGAAAACTGGAAAGCCACCTCCAAAATAATGAAACTATACTGTTGTCTATCACCATACACCAAAATTAACTTAAAATGGATTAAGTACCTGAATATAAGACCTGAAACAATAAAATGCATAGAAGAAAACAAGGGAACTAAACTCAAGGACCCTGGACTTAAAGAGGATTTTATGAATTTGACCTCAAAAGTGAGAGAAGTAAAAGCTAGAATAAATGAATGGGACTACATCAAACTAAAAAGATTCTGCTCAGCAAAAGAAATCGTGAACAAGGTAAAAAGACAACCATCTGAATGAGAAAATATATTTGCAAGCAACACATGCAATAAAGACCTAATATCCAAAATATACAAAGAACTCATACAACTCAATAACAAAAAACAAACAATCCAATCCAAAAATGGGCAGAGAAACTGAAAAGACACTTCTCCCTAAGAACATACAAATGGCCAACAAACATATGAAAAGATGCTCAATATCTCTAGCTACTAGGGAAATGCAAATCAAAATCACAATGAGATACCATCTCACGCTTGTTAGAATAGCTATAATCAACAAGATAAGTAATAATAAATCCTAGAGAGAAGCAGAGAAAAAGGATTGCTCAAACACTGCTGGTGGGTCTACAAACTGATATAGCCACAATGGAAAACAGTATGAAGGTTCCTAAAAAAAACTAAGAATTGATCTACCATATGATCCAGGAATCCCTCTACTTAGTATTTACCTCAAAGACTTAAAAACCCACATCCAAAAAGATATTTACACACTGATGTTCATAACAGCATTATTCACTATGGCCAGGACATGGAAGCAACCAAAGTGTCCTATGATGATTGGCCAAAGAAGCTATGGTACATATATACAATGAAATATTACTCAGCCATAAGAAGAGATGAAATACTACCATTTGTGACAACATAAATGGACCTTGAGATAATCATGCTAAGCAAAATCAGCCAGACAAAAAGTTAAAATCATGTGATATCACTTATACGTGGGATATAAATCTAAAAGCAACAAATGAACAAGACAAAGAGACTCATGGACATGAACTATAGACCAGTGGTTACCAGAGTGTAGGGGATAGGAGTAATGGGGAGGAAGATGGGGTAAAGGGGGTCAAATATGTGGCGACAGAAAGAAATTTAACTATGTCTAGTGAACACGCTGTAAATATATATGTCTTACTGTTAAAGTATACAGATGAAACTTATTGGATTTCATTAACCAATGTCACTATAAAAAATAAATTTAAAAATTTTAAAAAATAAAAGGATAAATAGAAATCATAAAAAAAAAAAAATCCTGCAGCAGCCACTCTGGGAGGAGAAAAAAAACTGAACCCTGTAAAGGAAGGCAAGAAAGAAGCTGTTTTTCCTAGCATTTGCTAGAGATCAAGAAAATTTACAATAATGTAGTCCCAGTTTAAAAATATATATAAATACATAAATACATAATTTATATATATATATACAAATGTAGAAAAAGAGACCCAGAAGTACATATATTCAGGTGCAAATAGTGGTAATCTCTATTAGACCCTGGAACTATTTGTATTTTCTCATATTTTCAGTTTTCTATAATATATAAGTATTGCCTCCAAGATAATATAAGCTGCTTAAAATAAATTAAAAGTGGTTCTCAGTTGGTTGCACAAAAGTGTTCTGGGTTGGTTGTACAAAATCTTCTCTGAAGCAATGCATCCTTGGCCTCAACAAAAATATTTTCACAGATAAATCCCGCTCCCCTAAAATGAGCTCACAATTAAAATATATTTGTGCACATGTGCATGCGTGCGTACACACACAGACACACACACACACACACACACACACCAATCATTGCCACCACTACCACCGCCTATCATGATGAGAAATAACAAAGAGAAAACAAAGGGTAGATTCAGATCTCCATAGATCTTAGATTTTGGAATTATCAAACATAATATCTAAAACAGAATTGTTTTAATTTCTAAAGAAATGAAGAAATTAAAAGAATGGCTAATAAAATGAAAAAATCAAACAGAAATTCAAATAATAAAAGATATAATTATTAAAAATCAAAATTTAATCAGTGGGTAAAAAGATTTGACAAGTATCAGAGGCAAATTAGCAAACTGAAAAGATAATCCTGAAAAGAATACTCAGAATGCCACACAAGATTGATAATGTAAAGGAAAGCTTAATAAATATGGAGTAAGAAAGCCTAATACACATGTAATAGAAATATCTGAAGGATATCAGATAAGAGAATAGGAAAGAGCCAATATTAGAAGAGACAAAATTAGCAGCCAGTAGAGAAAAAGGACAGTTTAACTTAAGAACAGAAATTAGACGGACAGTTGACTCTCCAGAACAAAAAATCCAGAGACAGAAGAATAAAATCTGCATAACACTGAGGAAAAAAGTTAACTGTTAACCTAGAGCTGCACATCTATATTTCAAGAATAAGGGTGAAATGAAGATATTTTCAGACAAACATTGAGAAACTTTAATATCAACAAGCCCTCTCTTTACAAACATTTAAAGGATATTCCAGTTAAGAAAATGATCCCAAAGGCAGGTCTGAGATAGAAAAGAAAACCATGAGAGGAGGAAAAAAAAGAAAACACGTAGCTTGATCTAAAGGAACATTAATTTTATTTGAAAGTACCTTCACTATCTAATTTATGACTTTTTTTTTTTAAGAACTAAAATACAAGACAAGAACAGCTTAAAAGTCACAGGGGAAATGACTGAAGTTAAAGTATTTTAAGGTTATAGTACTATTCCATAAAAAAAGATACAATTAATTTAGGCCTTTGCTAGGATAAGTACGAAAGATGTAATTTCAAGAGTGTCCTCTAAAAGAACAAATGTAGAGTGAAAAACTTTTAAACGAGTAGAAAGAAAAATATGTAGAAACAATTATTGATAAATAGTATAATTCCCCTAATAATTAAATAATTTTAAACTCATTTGCTCCCAATAATATAGCTTTAAAGTGTACAAAGGAAAACTTGACCAATCTATCGTCATAATGGGAGACTTCAAGTCATCTTTCTCAATAACTGATAGATCAAGAGATGAAATTAATCAGGCTGGAAAATGTGTGAATAATAAAGTTAACAAACAAGCTTGCTCTGACTCTGCACCCAAACAATTGGATAACACCCATCTTTTTCAAATATACATGAAACTTTAATGAAAACGGCCAAATACTAGGCCGAGCCAAGTAATTATTAACAAAAGTCAAAGAATCAGTACAATATAAACCACATTCTTTGACCAAAATCAATGATGGCTTGAAAAATTCCATGTTTAAAAATCTAAAAACATACTTCTAAATAACTCATAGGTAATATAAGAAATAATAACAAAATTAGAAAATTCATAGAAATAAACATTAAAAAAATACAACATACTAAAATTTGTGTGATGCAGCTATGGCAATTCTTAGAGGTATACTGATAGCCTTGAGAATGCTCACATTTAATTTGTGAAATAGACATCCGATTTAAGTTTTAAAAACAATAAAAAGCACACTCTTCAAAAGCATAATTCAAGTAGTCTAACAAAGTATTATACTATGCAAGTTCTCAGGAAACGGTGAACTGGTTTTAAAACTTCATAAAATATAATAATTATTTGTAAAACTGATAACTACGATGTGCTGGTATCTTTTTTTTAATCTTGTTGAAAATGAACTTTATGTTAGGTTTTATTTTTTATTATAATTTTAATTAGTTAATTAATTTTTTAATTAAAATGATTTAAAATTTCCCCGTCTATCTCCTCGCTCCCCTTTGGTAACCACTAGTCCATTGCCCATGTCCATGAGTTGCTTGGGTCTTAACAATGCACAAGAAATAAACTGTTATTACTGTTCTATCTTCATCAAAGAGCCTAACTAGTATGTGGAGTACAATAAGCGTTAGTATATGTTAGGTGACTGATACTAAAATAACACAAAAATGTGAATATGCAAGCAGTTATTAAAATACTAGATGAAAAAAAGAACACTTACCTGGTAATAAAATTTTATCTGTCTCACCAAAATAGACAGATTATGAATTCTAAGTGAGGCATCATTGTTGACTTTTTTATTTACTCTCTGACTCTCAGATTTAGGATTACTGTAAGAAATAAAAAAATAAAATTTAAACTAAAATCATACTAAAATATACCTATCAAACTATAGATGACTAAAAATAATCATATAGTACATTTTTTCTTTAAGCAAATTGTATATACATCTGCACTGAGAGATGATCCAAAAGGATGATTACTTTGACATGTATTCTATGTTTCTAATTCATAAAAATGCTTCTGATATTTCTAAGACAGTGGCAAAATAATTTGAAACATAAGTCAGATGTTGCCCTTCATTCTCATTTTGTATTCCTAACTTCTTGGGATAAATAACCCCTTATTTCTTTCAATATATATATTTCCATTGCCCAAAATAAATCTATTTAAATTAAGACCACAAAATATGGGCTAATAGCCAGTATATTCTAATGGAAATAAACCTTCCAACCCTTATCTAGCATTAAACTGTTCACCTTGCTATGCCAAAATTAAATAAAATGAAATATGGGCTAATAACCAATAAATGTTATATCATCTCACTGAAAATGAGGGCTATATTTGAAAAGTCAGTATCACCAAAAATTAAAGAATGAAGTGATGACACAAGTTAATACTTTTATCTTGGATACACTTTGTAGATTTAATGAAAGCAAAGGATTCAGAGATCTTGAGGCAACAGAAACTAGAAAAATAGGCCACAGTTAAGAATGAGAAATTTAATGACACCAAAAGCAAAGGCAACAAAAGCAAAACAAAGTAAAAAAAAATACAACACAAAAAAACAAGTGTGGCTGCATAAAACTTAAAAGCCTCTGTACAGGAAAGGAAACAATCAACAAAATGAAAAGACAACCTATGGAAAGAAAGAAAATATAAGGCATACATCCGATAAGGAATTAATATCCAAAATATATAAAGAACTTGTATAACTGAAAAAGCAAAAAAAAAAATCTGATTTTAAAATGGGCAGAGAAACCGAATAAACATTTTTCAAAGAAAATATACAAATGAGTAACAGGTACATGAAAAAGTACTCAATATCACTAATCGGGGAAATTCAATTCAAAACCATGGTGAGATATATCACCTTATACTTATTAGACTGGCTATCATTAAAACACATGAGATAACAAGGTGAGGATGTGAAGAAGAGGGAACTCATGTGAACTGTTGATGGGAATGTAAATTGATGCAATCACTATGGAGGTGCCTCAAAAAATTTTAAAAAACTACTGTATGATCTAGCAATCCCACTTATGGGTATACAAGGCAAAAGAAAAAAAAAAACATGATCTCAAAAAAATACTGTACTCCCATGTTCACTGCAGCATTACTTACAAAAGCCAAGACAGGAAAACTACCAGGCTGTACATCAACAGATAAACAGATAAAGATAGTGTGCGCGCGTGCACATACACACAGGAATATTATTCAGCCATTAGAAAAAAAGGAAATCCCACTACATTTGCATCAACATGGATGGATATTGATGGCATTATGCCAAATGAAATAAGCCAGAGACAGAAAAATACTTTCTTTGTTCTCACTTATATGTGAAATCTTGAAAAAAAAAAGTCAAACTCCTAAACACAGAGAATAGAAAAGTGGTTGCTACGGGCTAAGGGGTGGGGAGAATAGAAAGAGGATGGTAAAAAGATACAAACCCTCAGTTATAATAAAGTCTAAAGATCTAATGTAAAATATAATAACTGTAGTTGATCATATTGTACATAACTGAAATTTACTAAGAGTGGAATTTAAATGTTCTCACATATACACACAAAAGATAAAAATGTGAATAGCTGTGTTAACCAGATGGTGGGAATCTTTTCACAATGTATATGTATATCTGGAATCCTTTCACAATGTGTGTATGTATACATATAGTGAAGAGAAGAGCACTGTTTTACTATTTTTACAAATCTTTTTAACATTTAGTTTAATTTTTGTAAACAGGCTGATGCTCATCTTTGTTTCTGCATTCCTTCTATTCTTTGTGTTATTTTGGTTCACATATATTAAGAAAATACAGCTTCACACAGACATATAGAAAGAGGAAGACTCTATGGACCTTCTGAAAGGATCCTCAAACCATACACTGAGAACTATTGCTTTGCTTCAACTATTCCCTAGTAAGGAATATTCCCAAAATATTGATCCTTCTGTCCTTTGACCATACTCACACTGTCAATCTCCAACAATGGATCAATTCCACCATCTACACTGAGATTGATCATACTACTAGATGAGAAAATAATACAATCAAACTAAACTAAAATATTAAATAGGAAGGAATAGCAAACTTGCCCCCTTGCCATAAAGAACCAGAAAACTATAGAAAACATATGCAATAACTGCTTTCAGGCTTTGTACAACAGGTAATGCAAAGCTATAATCCCTAGGTAGGAGATTCTAGTGAAATAGTGAGGCACTTTCCAGAATAAGCTATTGGGAGTGGTAGCCCAAGTCTCACGGAACTTGAAGAGACAAAGCTTGAAGTTTAAGGAGGTTGAAAGGACTGAAAAAATATTAGAGAGAAGAAAGCTATACTAACAAAGAGCTCCAAAAATATGACCTTAAGATTTTGACTAAATATTAGATTGTGCATATGTACCCTAAAACTCCACAAAGCTGAGCAGAGAACAAGTACAGGACAGCTCTATGGTGAGTAACACCCAAAGATCACAAAGTGCAGAGAGGAATTCAAGTTCTGACCAAAGGGAAGGCAAGAACTTGATAAACACCCAGAGCATTTAGTATAGACCTCAGAAGAATCATGTTTTAGAAGAGTAAACCAGCAATTGAGTAAAAAAAAGCTATGACAGAACCTCCCTAACAAAACTTAAAAACAAGCCTTTAAAGGATCGAGCTGATTATAAGTTGACAATCTGCCAAAACAAATTCATCACTCCTTAAAAGATCCAGACATTCCACAATGTAATTAATAACAGTGTCCAGTATACAATCAAAATTACTAGACATGTAAAGAAACAAACAAAAAAAAGTGACTCATGACTAGGAAAGAAACAGAAACAGAAACAGACCTAGAAATGACAGCAATCATGGAAATAGCAGACAAGACTTCAAAACAGATATAAGTGCTCACTTTGGCAGCACATATATTAAAACTGGAACACACTAGCTATGATAAATATATTAAATGACTTAAAGAAAAACATGAACCTTATGTAGTGAAAATGGAGACTTAAAAAAACTGAATTGGAACCTCTAAAGCAAAAAAATACAATATATGAAATTAAGAAGTGTATTTCATGTGCTTATCTATAGAAAGCAAGCTGTAAAATAAAAGATAAGTAAACTTGAAGACACAGCTATAAAAAAAAAAACAGAAAGAGAAAGATTGAGACAGAGAGAAAACTGAAATGAACAAAGGAGACAAAGTGTCCTATGGGGCAATATCAAACATACAGAAATGATGCATGGAAAAAGTTGTTTTCCTAAACCACATGAGTGAGAATAAGTTACTAAGCTGATCCAAACAGCCCCTGAATGTTTGTTTTCTACAAACTCATAACTATCAAAATCAGGAAATTAATAATGATCGATTTACTTCCGAGTAATCTTTAGAATCCAACCAAGTTTGTTGTTCCAAATAATAAATGGATGTCTGTTATAATAAAAGAACCTAGTTCAAAATCATACTTTGCATTCAATAGTCTGAACTGCAATCTTTAGTTTCTTTCAGCCTTGAAAAGTTTGTCTTTCCTTGAATTTCATGACCTGGATACTTTAAAAGGTTACAGTGTCAGTGATTTCACAGATTGTACTTCAATTGTGTATGCCTCATTAGAATGTATCTGACTCATACGCATGTGCAGGTTATGTATCTTTGATAGGAAAAACACAGAAGAGATGCTGTGTTCTTTTCAATGCATCCTACAGGATGGTACATGATTTTGATTTGTCACATTACCGATGACATTTACCTTTATCACTTGATTAAACTGGTATCTGCCAGTTTCCTCCATCATGGTTACTATTTTCCTTTTGTAATTATTAAGTATTTTGTGAGGGCACACTGAAACTTTAGCAACAATCTGATCTTCACCAGTATTCAGTTTCTTTATATCAGTACACTCATGGTTCTCTACAATACTCAATGGATCATAATCTATTATTATAATTACCTTGATGACTATTGAGGGTTGCCTTTTCATTTTGTTGATTGTTTCCTTTGTTGCAGTTTTCAATCTGATGCAACCCCACTTGTCTATTTTTGCTTTAGATGCCTATGCTTTTTGGGGCCATATCCATAATTCAGTTATTATTTGAAACCATTTTATAATTTTTTCTAGGAAGGCCTTTTATTAGATATATTCTTTAATGCCTTCTAGTTTTCACTTTCAGAGTGAATGCAATATTTTTAAAATATAGCTGCTAATAGGTTATTATTGATATATGAATGCTATCAATTTTTGCTCTTATCTTTAAAAACCTTGCTAAACTTTCTTATTCTAACAGCTTGTCTGTTGGTGCTCTTGGAGGTCTTCTTAAATATAATTTGCAGATTTTCCATATTGATAATCAATTTTCTCAACAGCAATTATTACAGTTTATCACTTCCCACTGATCTCTACTTTTAGAGTCTATTCTATTTACCCATTTGTCTATTCCTATGTCAGTAAAACCTTTTTTATATAATTATAGCTTTATTATTATCTTGAGTCTATTAGAACAAGCCCTCCTCTTTTGTTTTTACTTTCTAAATTGTCCTGAGTAGAAATACATAATGCTCTTTTCTAAGAATTTGAGGATATTTATTATAAGGTTCTATGAAAAATTTCATTGAGTTATTAGAATTTTATTAATATTAATTTGATTTAAAAATGATATTTACATTAGTAAAATTTTTCAATTTCCCCACAAAGATCTTACATATTTAAGTTAAAAATTTTTTTCTTACTTGGGTTTTGTTTGTTAAATGGATTTGTTTTCCATTACACTATCTACTTATTGCTAGTATATAAAAAGAAAACTGTAGTTTTCATATACTGCACTTCTGATTAACCATCTTTCAAAATGTACTCAGTAATTTCCCTGGGTTTTCTAGGCAAAAAAAAAAATTAGCAAATGACAGTTGACTCCTTTCCAATCTTACATCTCATTTCTATTTAGTTACTGCATTAACAAAAAATAATGGAAATAAGAGCTATCCTTATGTTCTCAAATTTAACAGGACTGTTTTTAATGTTTTATCATTAATGCATACATTTGTCACAATTTTCTAATGGATACCTTTCTTCAAGTTAAGTTCTCTCCTATTCCTATTCAATATCTGAACAGGTGCTGAATTTTATACAATTTTTCCCTATCTACTCCTATCTGACTCTTCTCCTTTAATATGCTAAGGCAGTGAATTACATTGTTACTTCTAATATTGAATCATCCTCACAATCCTAGACTATTTACTCATATCAGCTACACCACACAGTATAACACTATCCTCTTTTGGGGGTACATAATTCAATCATAGGTCTTCTAATACTTAATTGCCTGTATGCCTCTCACTTCTCACTACACCAAAAGCTTCTGACAGAGGCCATATTTTTCATGTTTTTACCTGTAAAAATAGCATATATCCTAAGTATAGTGTTTTAAAATTTGTTGCTTTCTAATGAGAGTCATGAATGATATTCTCTGAGCTAATAACTCACTGGGCAGTATGGAATAGACACTAAGGTTTGTGTCCAATAGATCGGTTGAATAACAGAGTCCTAAACTATAACCTGAGATCTTTAGACAAGGGAGAATAGTAGTAAGGCAGGCTAAATCTGACCCCTGACTGATTTATCCTTAGTGCCAGGGAAATAATGAACAGCAAAATGGAAATGAGAGTGTAACTTGAAAAGTAGTTCTCTGAGGTAAAAGCACCAACCAGAACTAGTTACTTACAAAAACAAGGAGACTATATCACATAAGTCAGATCATGTGTCATGGCAGACAGCCACATGGTCAGGAAGTCATGCTTAAAATCCAAGAGAGCTGAAGGGAAATCTTGTTTTATGTACTCTGGTACACTTTTAGTCAATAAGTTAGTCAATAAGTTAAACAAATACTCATGAATACCTGATGTGTCCATATTACTGAATGTATAAAAGTTTAGTTTAAGTCCAGCTATCATTGTGGACAACAATGTACCTACAGGTATATTTGAGAGAACAAAGTAGGAACAACCCTAGTAACAAAAATGTTAGATATATTACCAAAAGTTATGGAAATTTCATTTGCAATCATAGTCTGTAAATATCTTCCCTCTTTAGCCTTCTTCTAACTTATTTCTATTTTAACTCTATATTTGAATCCTCTCATGTATCTCTCAACCATGAATGTCTCCTATTCATATACTGATAACATTTAGACCTAAAAAAATACTTTAGAGATTATCTAGTTTCGCTATAAATCAGAAAATCAAAGTCCAAAATAGTAATTTACCTACGATCTTACCGTTCTTTTTCCTTTACTCTCTTTCAGCCTTTTCTCTTAACAGGATCATTGAGAAAAACAAACAAAATAAGACTAATAGTTTGGTTTGAACAATGTTATCTATAAAACTCACGTGTATAAATCATTTTTATTGTATTGTTTGAGCCATATTCCTAATTGTCTTCACAGTTTGTTACAGTGATATTTTATTATAAACCTAGGTATTTAATTCTGACAAAAATATCTGACTTCAATATTACAACTGAAAATGTATAAAAAATAAAAAAATTGCAATTTTATAGTGCAAACCCATTATTGCATGACAATATATAATTTAGATTACACTTTGGAATGGATGTCTAATATTCTAGTAAACATGCATGATTTCATTTCAATTTAAATTTTTTAAATATTACTTTTGTAAAAATAATATATTTATCCCTGACAGAGTTGTTACCAAATTTTTCTAAGTTGATTTTTTTAAATTAAGTATTAAAGTTTTGTTTAACATTTTATGTCTAACATTCTTCATATGATATTTTGAAATTTATTCTGTTGTCCAAAAGGTTTTGTAGTCTCCTTTGCCTAAAGCTCTTCTAAGAAATACCAAGTTTTAAGAATTTAGAATTTTGGGCTGCTCAAAATCTTTTAAGAGTTTTTTCATAAAAAATTTTTGAGTTTTATATTAAGTTTTTCAGTGTTTGAGAAAGATTGCTTATAACAAATTAAGACAATTCTGAATATAAAAAGAGGAAACTGTTTAGTTTTTATATACTAAGGGTATCAAATGAAACTAGAAATTTGGGGAAAAGTGAAAAATACAATTTAGATAAACTAGAAAAAGTATTTTGAAAAATGTATGGAAAAGTACTTCAACATCTAAATTAACCTCATATTCAACAGAGATCTCTAAGATAGAAGAATGTAAGTTTGCTACACCCTTTTATAAGCTACGTGTTTAAAATTTTTTTGCTATAATTACATGGGATGAGTATATTTCCGTGATCTAGTAGACTCACTAGGGAATCCACTAGAATAGTGGAGTTCTTTGGCAGAACAGGCTGATACCTAGATACTCAGAGCTTCAGTTCTGTTTCTAATCTACACTGTACCAATTGCAAGTTATTTTAGTATGCAAACAGAAATGTAAAATTCTTATTTCTTTAGAATCACTGGTCTTATCTATAAACTTTCAGGATGTGCATACCAACATAACTGCTAAGCACTCCAGGCCTGAACCTAGAGAGCAATAAACTTTCAATTACGAGGCTTGGGTTTCCCATTTGATGCATGCCTAATTTGAGCTAGGGTCAAATTGACATATGTTAAGATCATGGAAAGCAGGCCCTTTCACCTCAAGAATGTGATCCTGTTTATGTGAGAGGGACTAACCTCAGGTGAAAATGCTTGAAATGTCCTAATCTCTACTCTTATAAAAAATACTTGAATACTTAAGGACAGATTTACTGGAAATTATGCAAATCAAGAAAGATGATAATTTCAGGAAAAAGTATTTTTTATGCAATAATCATACACCACCTATCTCTGCAGCAAACAATATGTAGTCATACTAATATAAATACTGATTTAACTAAACTTGTAATAAATATATTAGAAAAACAAAGAAAAAAGAAATAGAGATGGGGATAAAAAGCTAAAATCTCATCCATCATTATCAGGAAGTCAACAGGTAATGTTTAAAAGGGATGAATGAAGAAATACTAGGGTAGGCATATTATCACTATAGTTTATGGGGGTAAATGACAAGAAATTGCTTAAAAAGTTAAAAGTTTTTGCTCTGGAGAACAACTGACATATGAATAAGCTTAAGGCAAGGGATGACATTCTTCATTATGAACCTTTTGGTATTAAATAATCCTTTAACCATGTAAAACTTTTTTAAAGGGGAAAAAGATGAAAAATTTGTTTTATGAAGCTTGTACATTTTATTTACTTCTAAGGGAAAAATAAGTAATAATATCTAACTGTTACTTAGCTGAAGCACACTTAATGAGGCTATATATGTAGGATTCGATGCGAGGGATTCAGAGTCACATGGCACTTGAGACTACGCATAAATGTAATAAAACAACATAAAAAATTTCTTCTGTAAAAAGTATATATGCTATGTAAAGACAGAAAGCACTCCATTCCCACATGCAATTTAAGGTTTATTTCTTTATACAGTAAAAGTTGCAGTACATACAGTAATTTAAACAAACTAGATACAGTATGACTCCAGAATTCTCTAAAAAAATTGTAGTCTTATTATCTGAAGTATTCTGTTTTTCCTTCATGTTTAATACTTAAACTGCTAAACAAAGATTGATTCAGAACAGGAAGTTTTGATTAAGCTTCCTTTGAAAACACATCTTTAAAAAAAAAGAATTTACCTTTGTCCTAAATAAAAGAGCTACTGAATGTTACATATATATGAGCAAGTACCTTTTTAATCACACATAGCTATTTCCAAACCAACATAATCTCAAATCAACCATTTCCTTTTATAAGATAAAAACTAAAAAATTTTGTAGAAGCAAACAGCCTAACAATATAGTTTAAATTTGTCTAGCCAGAAGTTAAATGCAACATGGCAGCAAAAGAGGGCCTCAAGCAATTTCACATTTATAAAAGACCTACTTATGACAAGATGCATTAATTTCAATAAAGAGGCAATAATATTATCTACTACTGTATACAGTAATTTTTAATATAGGGTAAAAGATAAAGGAAAAGTTAGCAATTCTACAACACTAATTTTCTAAGATTTGGTCCCGGTACAACCAAGGATTATGTCTTTACTTATTCATTGACTAATATCTATTAGAAACAGAAATCTGATAGTTTTAATGGCTATAGCTCTTCTACCCTGACTGTAAAACTGTTATGTATCCTCTTGGACCATCTGTTTAGTGTTGGTGCTTAACAACTACATGTGCTCATGTTTTTGATCATACAACTCTAATTTAAAACTAGTTGTAACAGAATTTTTTTTTAAATTTTGAAATACTTTATATGGCAAAACATAATTACATAATATTTGCATTTCACTATGAAACATCTGAAATAACTAAGTTATCTGCATATCTAACTTCAAATGTTCATATACCAGAATAATCGCTTTATGGAAAATAATTAACTGGGTAAAAATATCACCATTTAGTACGATCTAAGTAGTAAGGTATCTATTTTAGTCTTGAGGATAATCAGGGAAATGAGTGGATTTTTTTTTTTAAGTATCCCTTTACCTTAATTTCTCTTTTCTCACAAACTCAATCACTGTGCATGATGGCCAACAATAAAACCTAATATTAACATAATCTTTTATATAGCTAAAGAATATTTTCACATATATTAACTAATTTGATCTTCAGAGAGACTAAATAGTCATTCTTGGAAAGGTATATGACATATAATGACCACATAGAGATTATGAACACAGTCCCCTTCATGTACTTTCTTATAATTTAAGAAACATCAAGTTACCACTTCAAATGTTGAAGATATACCTATGACATCTTCTAGTTAACCAAAGACTGAGCTAGCATGACAGTATGAGATTCACTGATTTAACAACAGAAACTAATGTTTTGATTTAAAGTTACAAATGGACCCAAAAGGAATAAACATCCCATACTATACGTACATTTAACTTTGATTTTTTCTGAATTAGATAAAATGACTGAAGATCTACCCTTTATTTTTTTAGAATGAGGAAACATGAGCTCTTCAAAGATTACACTACAAGTTTTCTAACGTTTTGGTCTGCGGACCCCTTTTTACTTTTAAAAGTTATTGAGGACTCCAAATAGTTTTTGTTTATGTGAATTATATCTACATAAATTTACTATATTAAAAATTAAAATTAAGAATTAAAAAAATGTTCATCTAAAAATAACAAACTCATTGTATGTTAACACAAAAAGCATCTTTATAATAAATAACCGTCTTTTCCAAAAACAGAAAAATTTTAGTGGAGACTGACATTCTTTTATAACTAAGTAAATCTCTTCAATGTTTGGCTTAATAGAAGACATGTGGATTCTTAAATCTGTTTCTGAATTCAATGTGCAGTGAGTGATACACTATTTTGCTCAAAGTACATGAAGAAAACTGACAAATATACAATCAGAAAAAGAAAGAGTATTTTAATAGCCTGTTCAGACAATTATTGATCTTCTTTGTTGATATTACCAAAATTCAATAAAGAGTGCTTTCTCAAAGGTTGGTTGCAATGTGGTATCTGAAATCTTATCAATGAACTTTTCTGTTATACATTAAAATCCACTGGTCTATCTGGCATGCTGAATGACTCCTTTACTTATCCATGATTGATTATTATGCATTGGTCATTTTGAAAATATTGGTTAACTGAGTTACACAGATCTTCCAAGTATTGCATTTTATTATTCACTACAAAAAAAATATATTGATTATTATCACCTCTAATCTCATCAGAAAAGCCTTTAAATGTTGAGAAGCTACTAAGTTCATGTTTTGTGTAATTCAAATTTTATCACTGACAACACACATTATCAGCTGTTTTCTTGAAGTGACAGTTCATTTTTGAGAAAATGTCTGCTCAATACTCAAGTATGAATAACGAAACCTTGTCAGTCAATCTTAAAAGTAAAAACAGTATTCTACAAAACAGACACGGTTCAGCTTGCAACTCAAACAATCACGAGTACTCTTCCTTGAGATAAAAATCACACTGACTTACCATTTTGTCCTACATAATGTTAAAAGATATGTGCCCAACAGTCAAGATTCAAGAAAATAATTTTACTGCTTCATCAATAACATTTTTAGGTAAAACTATATTTCTTTTTAACTGCAAGTACATAGTGTGAAGAATACAACAATTACCAGTGCAGTTTGGTACCACTCTTTGACTGATGCTAAATTGTTAGTAGTTTTACCCATCTTTGTTTTTGTACCATCAATGCTTTTGCAGGACAGTCCAAAAAGGCAAACAAAATTTTAATATTATTAAGAAAATGATTTTAACCTGACTATCAAACCTCCAGCAGCCCACTGATCTCACTTTGAGAACCACTGTATTAAGCAAATCAATTTCTGTTCTTGGTATGGAGACCTGAGTACTTAATATTTTGCTAATTGGTGCCTTCATAAAGTAACAAAACCTTCATTTAAACGGTGGTCAACCACTTGGCCAATAACTGAAACATAGATTGTTTATCACACCAATGGACACCATTGATTTGTGATGGAACTTCTACCTACTGTCCTTAATCCTTAAAACAGAGTCACAGAGATTTGTTTTAATCAGTATTCTATGGCAGTGTTTGCTCCAGATCCAGTCAGTCCTAGGGACTCAAGAAATCTCAAACTGAGTTAATGTATAATTAGGTATTTTCCATGATCCAAGACAGACTTACGGCTTTCACTCCCATATTATTAATTCAACAGAGTTAAGGATTCATAACCTGAAGTCCATAAACACGCCTAGAAAATTCAAATTGTTCACTTGGTTAATTATCAATGTCCAGTATCATTATTATTTTTAAAAGCAATAAAACCCTCTATAATGAAGAACTTTAAAAAATATTTTTCAAAGTATAATCTCTTCTAATTCATGAACATATATAGTCATAGAAACTTACCTAAAAAGGTTTTTTAATTCCATAAGAATATCTGTTTTCATCATCAGTTTCTCTAATATTATTTTAAAAGTTCCTATAGGATAACTCTAAGAATATGAATTTTATTAAAAACAGAATAAGATTATCATAATATTAGTTTAATTTGCCCTTTGCAGTGTACCATAAAAGTGTTTCAAAATGATCCCAAGCTAACTTCATTTTAAGCCTGCCAATTAAAGGCTAAATAATAGATGCCTATTAAAAAAGCACTACTAAGGACAGGCGAAAATGAAAGAAAAAAAGGCATACAAGAAATAAAAGAGAAAAAGAGCTGCACATACAAACAAATGTAGTATTAAAAAAGATGTGATGAACTGAAAACAAAGTTAAAGGAAAGGCAAATAGAGAGTAAAGAATTAATAGACAAGTTAAAGTAATTTGCAGCGTGGGCTACAAATGGCCCAAGAGAAACAAATAGTTTAGGAAACTTCTAATTTAATAAAATGGGTCAATAGTTTTTAAAAGACAGAGGAATAAATGACCTAACATTTAGAATATCTTGAAAGCTATAACAGCAATTGATGGATAATAGAATGTTTAGAAGAAATGTACAATATTCAACAAATACCAGACTTCATTTCTCCATCCAAGAATTTTAAACAAACAAAAAAACCTCTGGAGAATTATGCAAAGACGACCAGAATTTTCTTCTAGAGTAAATAACTCAGGTAGTTAGATGAATATTCTTAGAAAACAGAAAAATCTACTGAGGACATTGACCAAACTCTGAAATACTGCTTTGAGATCTTTCTATTATCACATATGAAACTTTGAATCCTAATAATATAAGTATGACACAAAAATGGCTAAATTCTAATAATTAGTTATAATGTAACTTAGTTTTCAGGGAATTGCTAAATATCCTAGATAAATGTAGACTTTAAAGCATTCCAATATTCCAAAAGAATTGTAATAAAATATCCTCAAAACTACTTTACTAAATAAGTTTGATAATGAAATATATACTAACCATAATCAGAATTTAAACAAGAGCACAAATACATAGCTAACTGAAATGTTTCTCATACAAAATCTGGGATCATTGTCAAAACACACTGCTATACAATACATTTAAATGTGTTTAGTTGTAAGTTAGGAAAATATTCTTTCATGCAAAATTAAATATTCAAACTCCACATCATTTTGCTTATACATAACTTTACATTGCCTGCCTGCTCAGCTATAATCTTGACATCATCTTTCATTCTCCCCTTTCACACACTATATCTAGAATTCCATTAATTCTTTTGCAATAGTCTTGATTTGCTCCTCCTTCTCCAATCATACAGCCCACCCTAATCTAAAACGTCATCACAATAAACACAGATGACCATCCATCCCCACATGGCCATCTACCTTCCCTAGTTGTCCCTGCCTGTTCCCCACCTTTGTTCCAAACACTAATACAACATACATTTCATTTCACTGATGTATTCTCAGTACTTACAATAGTGTACATAGTATATGAGCAATAAATACTACTAGATGAACTAAAATATTCCACACTCAAACTGTTCTGCAAATTTATGCCAAAACGATTTTCCTAAAATACTACTTTTAATCCCCTAATAAGAATTTTAAATGGCTCTCCAATGCCTGCCATATGCAGCCTAAATTATATGTTAATTTTCAAGTTTCCTATAATCTGGCCTACTGAGCTTTTGCAACTTCATATTCTATTTCCCCATTTAGATCCTCTACTAAGGATTGTCCCCTGACCATCTCCCAAATCATAAATACGTTTTTTCCTCAAGCTGCTTCCTAACTTAAAATACCCTCCTTTCCTCATTTATGGCTACCCAAGTCCAATCATACTTCAAGGTTTAAATCAAATCTAACTTCCTCCCTATTTAGGTTTCCTTGACTATGCATAACTTTATAAAGCCAAATCTAACTACAAACTTCTAAACAGTTGGGTTCCCTAATCTACACACTTGCCCGCTCACTCTGTCTCTGTCTCTGTTTTTCTGTCTCTCTCTCCCTCTCTTTCCCTCCTTTCTCCCAGCTCCTTATTTCTCTCCCTTTTATTCCTTCCCTCCTTCAAAAGAAATATGTAAAATTCAAACAAATTAAAAAAAGAAGAAGCTCGTAACCAGATATTTGTTTTCAAATATGTGCTTGGGATCATTCACCATTTAGTAGATTCATCTTAGTTGGTTATATACATTCAATACCACAAGATTCTGAATCGTCGCATGTATATTCTATTTACAAAAATAGAAATCTAATTTAATTTATTTGCAAAGATTTTAAACGGAGTTGGAAAAATTAACTTAACCTTCAATTATGAGAAAACATAACACTTCATTTTCCCTGAACACTCAAGTTAACTGAGATTTTACTGTGATTTACCTTTTTTTAACCAATTTTGGCAAAAATAGATTGAAATATTTCGTTCACTGGTCTTTCTCCAGAATTTCTCATGCTTCACAACTTTGAACTAGAACTCAACATCTAAAACTAAACCATCTTTCTTGGTCCTTCACCACTAAGACAAAGAAAATAATCATGCTGTCAATAATAAAGTGAAGTTCAAAATTTTTTTTCTAGCCATCGCTAGGAAAGTTGTCATATTAGAAATATACTATCTTTAAAATTTCCTAAAAAACTATTGAGATATTGACAATATTTGTGTTCAACATTGTCAAAACTATTGACAATACTTGTGTTCATCTTTAACTGAATCTCTTTGTGATGTCTTCCCAGCAGCTTTGTGAAATGTTTCCACTTTCCTCAAATGTCCAGCCTTTCAAAAGGTAATTCCCCTATCTCAATTCTAGACCTTTCTCCTGAGCACCAGACCTATGTACCCACTTTCCCACAAGATATTTCTCACTGTTCACCAAACATTCCAAAATTAACTCAGAACTTATTTTCTATACTTCCCCTCCCTTCAACTTCCAATCTTCCTGTAATGCCTTATTTACAAAAGGCAATACCCATCCACTCACCACAAAAGTAAAAACTTGGTAACTATCTTAGACTCATCCCTCTCTCATTCTCCGTATTGAATTGGTGGTAACCAAGTCCCATCACCTCAGCATTCTGTCTTTCATATCACTTCTACATCAATGCAGTTTATATTTATGTTTTGGCCCTCACCAGCACCAACATCAGTAAATTGCAAATGCTTTTATTTCAATTCCTTCTATGATTTCTATAACCTATATTACTGTTTTTCAAGCTGCAGTAGTGACACCTTTTAAAGAAAATTATCAAGAATTTCTGAGGATCTGTCCATATACATCCAAAGAGTCAATGGACTCACTCTAAGAAAGTGACTTAAGAAACTAACCTTCATCTATGGAAAGAACTTTCAATTGTAAATTATTGCTGCAAAAGAATTTAATTATTACCTCTTGAAAAATAACTCAAATTACTGAAATAAAAACACAAAAATTAAAATTCACGGCCCCCCAAGACTGTCTGTGGGCCCAGTTTAAGAAACACTAGTTGTGATGCTTAGCTTTACATGTCAACTTGAATGGCTCGTAGTGCCCTGATACTTGGTCAAACATTATTCTGAATGTTCTGGGAAGGTGTTTAGGGATAAGATTAACATTTAAATCAATGAACTTTGAGTAAAGCAGATTATCCTTCATAATGTAAGTAGGCCTCATCCAATCATATGAAGGCATTAATGGGACAAAGACACTTCCTGCTAACAAACTGTCTTTACTGCTTTTCTTCCCTGAGTCTCCAGCATCACATTTTGGATTAACCAAACCTCCACAGTCTCATGAGCCAATTCCTTTCAATTAATCAATCAGTCTCTCTCTCCATACACACACAGACACAAACACAGACACATACACATGCACCCATCTTATTGGATCTGTGTCTCTGGAGAGAATCCGAACTAATCCATGTCTCTACAGAAAAAAATATAATCTTTTAAACATGGTATCTGAGGACCATTTCCCATGCGCAAGAAGCATATAGTCTCTGCTTTGACCATACAAAATAACTTATAGTTCCTTGATTCCACCATTTTTATTCAAATCTCATGCTATTTTCTTTGCTTAAAATGTCTTTCTTCCTACTTTCACTGTTAATGACTCCTTTTCATCTGACTGCTCCTACTCAAATTTCATGTCCCACTTCATATATTCCTTCTTCCAAGAAGCCTTTTCTCCATGTAAATAATCACTTCTCTTTGTGCCAGCATGGATCAAGAACATAATTCCGCTATGTAGCATGTATATCACACTGCAATTTGTGTACATGCTCATCCTCCTTACTAGTTGGAAACAGATCATACCTTATTTAGCATCATATTGCCAGTACCGAGCAAATGGTTTGTCATATAGTAAGCCCTGAGACACTACTTACTGAAAGAATAAATTAATACTTGAATGAACCATCCTTCGTCCCTACTAGTGAATACTGCATTTAGATCTCGGCAAAAGAGGTCTCCACCTGGAGTCACACTCTGGCCCTCCCCAGTCCATGTCCCTCACCACTGGGCAAGAAGTCCAGGGAAACAAGAGAATATGCCCATACATTACTCCCTTCTAGCTGATACTCCAATTATCCAAAACTTTGAAATTTCTTGCTTAAATACCTCTAACCCAATTTCAGGGCCTGCACAGGCCTCTTTTTCCAGATGTATACAGCCGGGGGCCAAGAAACAGCTGTTTGGAGGAGGGAGTACAAGAGCTTGGGCAACAGGCATGCATGCAGGATGTCCACAGGCATACGCAGGACACCCCTCTGTGGTGCCCAACAGAGCCAGGAATGAAGGAGGAAGTTGAGCTCTACCACATTCTGATATGAAGCAATGAGTTTACAAATTCTGAATTCCATGAATTCTAAGTTTGAATCTTTTAAGTCATTATGAAGGCATATTAATCAAAATAAAACACATATTTAACAATTTGTTAGCCTGGTTTAGAACCTTTAAATATTTAGGACTATTGTAGTAAATAAAAGTTTACCCTAGGTCTCACTAATATTAGAGGCAAGCCTCCTTTATTCACTCAGAATAAAGTTTTGACTTTCATAAGCCTAATTTTATCATTTAACCACCAAAACAGAGCTAAAATAATATAGGAATAAAATCAGGAATAAAGAAAATGTTAAGATTATTTTCTAATTTCAATAAATAATACATTAAATCACTGATCCAAGATTTAATTTATAATCTTCAAGTCCATCTTTTTTTCCTTTACACCACACTTACTCTAAAAGTAGCTAGTTTACTAATAACTAAATTGAAATATTAGATAGACATCTCAGTATCAATTAATCTCTCAAATATTTATTTTAAAGTACTAAAACTTAATGCTTAAGAGTGGTACCAATCTGTTTCATAATTCCTAAAAGAAGGTAACTGGTGTTCCCTCTGAAAGAGCACAATTAAGAATTGGTCTTCCTTTCCAATTATCCTGTGAGGACTAGTTTCCCATCATTAATATATATTACAGAGAGAAATTTCAGTTAAAAATTTTAGAAATACTCCCATATGTAGCAATTAGTTCACCTGTTCTTCTCTAGGCTGTCATCATTTTCTATAGCTTAACTAGATATATGTCATACTGAGAATCATTATGGATCGTCTTGAAGACATCAGACCAACATAAGGCTACGGACAAAAATATCAATATACTGGACACCATCAGGAAAGTTACTGGAAACCAAACTGAAGGCACAGTGTATTCTAACATCAGACAAAATCATGGACTATGACTTGTTCTTATCACCTCAAGCAAGATGTAACAAAGGAGGGAAAAATATCCAACAAAGGTAACGAAAACAAAGGGACAGAGAGAGAACAGAAGAAAAGGAGAAACAGAAGACAAACTAAAAAAGTAAAACTAAATTCTACAATACTAAAACTAGAGTAACCTCAGGTTTTGGAAATGAATAAAATTATAAAATGTCTTCATTCATTACTTTGACATTTACTGAAAACTTATGACATACCAAGTCTATATGAGATGTCAGTGATACATGCCAGGTTCTATGCTAGGTGCTGATAACACAAAATCTCTACCCTCTAAATACTACCTGTCTAGTAGTCACATAACTTTAACAATTCGGAAAAGGTAGATATGATATCATAGGGGAGAGAGCAATTAACTCTGAAAAGAGACTTCACGGGGTATTAAAGGATAAGTAGGAAGTTGCTAGGCAAAAAAAAGTGGGAAGAGGGAAAAATGGCAAAAATGATTACTATGTATAATAGTAATAAACAATAAAGATATCAACACCTAACATTTACTGAACACTTGCTATATGCTAAGCATTGTGCACAAAATATTCTATTAGATTCTCATAGTAACTCTGTGATTCTCTTTTTATCCTGTTTATAAATAAGGAAATTGAGCAGTTAAGTAACTTACTAAAGATCATACAGCTATTTAGGCATGACATCAACAGAGATAATACAAAACTAAGCTGTCAATCACCATGACTTGTTTGAGGAAATATAAATAAGTAGGTATGGTATAGCAGAGGATAATAATGACAACAACCAGCACTGGGAATACTGTGATCGACAGAACAGAAAATAGACCCCACCTGTCTCTTAGCAGAGATGATGTCTACTCCAGGAAGAAAACATTATCTTCCATCCTACAGATGTAGGAACTGAGATTTGTAGACACTAAGTAAATTGTTTAAGGTCACACACTAATAACTAGCACAGTGAGAAGTGAACCAAAGTCTGTCTGACTCAAAGCCCAAATTCATTCCAGTTTACTGCACAGCCTATTATTCATTCATGCAACAGAAGTTTATCAAGAACCTACTATATGTTGAGCACTATAGAGAAATGAAGAGTTAAGTCCCTGACTTTAAGAAATTCATAGGTTACTATGGAAAACAGTATGGAGGTTCCTCAAAAATTGAAGAATCGATCTAGCACATGATCCAGCAATCCTTCTACTGGGTATTTACCTCAAAGACTTGAAAACCCAAAAAGATACTTGCAAATTGATGTTCATAGCAGTACTATTCACAGTGGCCAGGACATGGAAGCAACCAAAGTGTCCTACAATAGATGACTGGCTAAAGAAGCTGAGGTACATATATACAATGGAATATTACTCAGCCATAAGAATAGATGAAATACTGCCATTTGCGACAACATGGATGGACCTCGAGATAAAAGCAAAATAAGCCAGACTGAAAAAGTTGAAAATCACATGATATCACTTATATGTGGGATATAAACCTAAAAGCAACAAATAAACAGGACAAACAGACTCAGGGACACGGACAATGGACTAGTGGTTACCAGAGGGTAGGAGGTGGGGGAGAAGGAAAGAGGACAACAGGGTAAAGGTGGTCCAATATAGGGGGGTTGAGGGAGAGTAAAGTGAGTAAAGGGGGTCAAATATATGGTAGCTGAAGGAAACTGGTCTCTGGGTGGTAATCACACAATATATAGATGTCAAATTATAATGTACACCCAAAAATTATATAATTGTATTAACCAACGTTACCCCCAATAAACTTAAAAAAAATAAAAAGAAGATCACAGGTTAGTCAATAGTGTCAAATATATCAAGAATTGCAATACAGTGAGATAAATGCTATCACTGAAGTATATATAGGGTCTTAGCAAAAGGAATTCTAAGCTTAGCATGAGCCAGGGAATGGCAGAGAAACAATGATACTAAGCAAGCAGGCGTCAGTTAACAAATCAACAATGAGGAGGCAGAAAAGTATTCTAGGGAAGGTAAGAATGTATAAAAAGATACAGAAATCTATGAGAACACAGCTTGGAAATTATAAATCTGCTTAATTTTAAACTATGCACTAAGAAGTGGTACTATGAAAAGATAAAACTATAGAATGAGGCAGGAGCCAGGCCTCAAAGGAGTCTGAATGCTTAAGTAATGTGTTCACTTTACCCTCAAAGCAGAAGCTATTGAACCATTTTAAAGATAGGAGTGTTTTAGAAAGTTTCATATGATCACAAATGAGAAGACAAGTTGAAGGGAGCAAGCCCAAAGGTAAGAAGACCAGGCAGGGGCTATTACATTAATCTAAGAGTCAGGACACATCAGAGAAAAATATTTGAGAGGTAAATCACAAAATTTGGTAATAAGACAGCAACTCTGACTACATCGTGTGTTTTTAAAAAAGCAATAAACTAAAACAAAAGTAAACAAAAATTATAAGGCCCAATGAGAAAACCTAAAAGTGACTACACCAAAATTCAGACTCAATGCCATACTTGCTAGGACAACCTATATATTTTATAAGTCATGTTAGGGTTATTATAGTAATAAAGCTAGCATAATCTACTTTTTAATCTTAATTGTTGATAGAACTAAGAAACATTTCTTGGTCAACTTCCTCTTTAGATAAATGGTTTATTTAGGTATACTTTATGAAGCTGTTTCTCAGGAAATACTTAAACAGAAGTTGGATGACCATGTATCAAGGGTTTAATAAAAATGATTTTCATGATAGATGACTTCTAAAGTTCCTCAAGATTCAAAAACAAGAAAAGCCATAACAAGTATATCACAAAGTATTTCAAAAATAGATCTCTATTGCTATCTAATGGGGCTGAATCACAGGTAATTCCAAATATCGTTCTGATACTATTAACAATTTTCTCAGTACTTAAAACCCTAACTGAACATAACCATATTTTCAAATGCATACTGAATAGCATACTTTTAAAATGTTAAGGTTGTAAAATTAACTACTGTCATAAATTCCTTGAAAATTCACAGCAAGTAATCAAAATTGGTAACAGAACTGTATTACATCTAACACACACAAAAAAAGGTTACTTCTCCTTCACTGTCACCAAGCCCTATATCTATAACTAGCACTGAAGAAAAAAAAAGATTTCAATCTGTTAAAGTAGGAAAATGCCCTGCAGCATGCAGAAGAGTCAGCCCATCATTCCAGATCTCTAAATAGCTTACTCTCCCCATTAGTTAAAGAGGACTGACACCATGTCACAAGCTCTTACGGAGATTCTTTGATTCAAGGAGCTACTCAATGAAATCCAGGATTCATCTCTGAATACAGTGAATCCCAAGTCAGTGAACAAACTGAAATTAAGGCAGAGTCAGTAAACTGGCATAAAGAAATCAACTCTACTTTCAGGTCCTGGGTGCAAAATGGCCACTCTAGTCACTAACTTAATCAATATTCTTACTCTCACCAAACATTTTAGATGAAAATAAAATTCTACCATAAGGCTCTTATAACAAAATTCCATGCCACATCTAAAAGCAAGAATGTAAGACTGGCAGGGCAAAAATTTAACTGTAGGTATATAAACAGATTTCTATTTCTGGCTAAGATGGAATGACAGGAACCAAATTTACTCTCTCATCTAAAACTGAAAAAAAAAAGGACAAAATACAGGAAACATTTTTTTCAAGACAATGTATATCAGGCAACAAAGGACAGTAGATCCCTGACAGATGAGGAAACACACAAGACGAATCTTATGATTGTTCTAGTTATTAACTTCAAAGAGTTTTTAGGCAAAACAACAGAGATAGGGAACCCACACAGAGCACAGTCTCCTTGAATGGAGGAGACAACTCAGTCCACAGATAGAGGTACACAATGGATCTACAGTTCTGCAGAGGATATCCCTCAAGTCTTCAGGCGAGTACTTATCAGTACATACATGTGAGGAGACTACCCAAGACAGTGAAAGAACCACCAAAAGGATTAGAGGGAACACCACCCAGAGCTCACACTGGTTCAGGAATAGTTCCTGTTCCCACCAGCCAGAACACTAAGAAGGGTTTTGCCTCAATAACATGACAAAATGGTACTGCCTAGCACAACTTAAAAGCAAGATCTGAAAGATCAAACTGTTTCCAAGTTAACTACATCCCAGAACAAAGCTTAAGAATATTCAATGGAATTTAAAATATCCAGCACCCAACAAGGTAAAATTCAAAATGTCTGGCATTCAGTCAAAAATTACAAAGCATACAAAAGCAAGAAAACACAATCCACAATGAGAAGAAGAATCAATCAAAACCAACCCAGAATTGACACAAAATTATAGACCTGGACATTCAGACAGTTATAACTAAATTCTATATGGAAGATATTTTAAAAGGCTGCATTTCTACAGATGAAACTATAATGGCTAAAATGAAAAATACACTGGATGGGATTAAGAGCATATTACAGAAAAAAAGATTAATGAACTTGGAGACATAGCGAGATTACCCAAATGCAATTGAGAAGACTGAAAAAAGATGAGAAAAGAGGGTAAAAAATAAACTGTGTACGTAAATAATGATAAAATTATTTTCAAATTTGTAAAAAATCACAAACCCACCAATCCAAAGAGCTCCAAGCATTAACTCCAAGCATAAGAAACATGAAGAAAAATAAAGTTTCACTTACAAAGGATTCTCACTCACAAATTAAGTAAACAAATGTAATCTAGAAATTATTTAGGCTAACTTTTAGGTTAACTTCCTGGGTTTAACTGACAATTTAATAGAGTACAATAATTCAAACATTAACTTAAGTGATTAACAAAAATATTAATGATTTCAAATTTTGCAAAATATAGCTTTTAAAACAATGTATATTTTGTTATCCCATTGGGTAAATAATTTATTAAAAATAATTTGTGTTGATCTTATTTTAGCAAATTATTTTTTAAAAGCTAAGGTATACTTCCTCCTTTTTTTCTTAATTTTCTTTTCCTTTAATTTAAATAGGTCATTCAGAACAGAATTAGGACGCTAAAAAATCTTTTAAAGAAACTGAGAGGTGGAACTGAAAACAGAAGCAGATTTGAGGGTTGGAATTAAGCTAGTCCTCAAAAAACAACCTGGCAACTAGTATTTTGGAACACCATTACTTTCAAAATACACATGTATATTTTCAAAATTGTACTCAAAGTAGAAACAAACTATGAAGTGTCTTTAGCACCTTGGCTAACTAGGACTCAAAAAATTTTAAATATTTTTTTTGGAAAAAGAATCATTCAAATAAAAACCACTAAAGTGGAAAACTAAAGTAATGTATTTTCCTATTTTTGTGAACACACCTATTTTTTTTAGAGTTCTGTATACGAATTCAAAATTTGTCCAAAAACAAACAAGAAAAGAGACATAGGAAAACAATTTGTGAGCATCTACTACAATGACTATCCTTCTTACGTGTGTTCCCTAAAATAGAAGTCGATTTAATTATTCTACCATTTTGCTTAGGAAATAGTGAGCTATTTCAAAAATTAAAAAAAAAAAATAGTTCCATGGGAGAGCTGCCAAAAATATATTTATTATTCCTGGAAAGAATTAATGTTTACATTCCTTTTATCTTTCTTATGGAAAAAATATATACACACATTTAGATAACATACATATTTCTTTGAGTGCCAATATAAATAAAGCACTTTAATATAGTAGAATAGCATTATAATATTTCTCTGTAGAAGCAACACATACATGAAAAATAGCACACACTCTAAGCATACAGACTGAAAATCTCTTTGAGCACACAGACTGAGAACTTATCATTGGAGCAAATATTTATGAATTTGACTTCTCTCTTTTAAAGAAAATCGAAAAATGTAAAACGAAAAATAACTTCCAATAAAATACAGAAATGATACTTTATCTAGGTTGTCTATTAACAGTACGCTTATTCTCTAGTAACATTTATTAATAATGCATTAAATTACCACATAAAATATGAGAATGTCTTGAAATTGAAAGTTCCAAACTATGCTTGTAATCAGACTATTCAAGAGATATAAGGCTAAATACACATTATTTTGAGCACAACTGTAATATTCAGTTTGATAAACCACACTTATGTACTTAAAATGCATGTATGCTACAATATCTATGATGATACAAATGGAGGTTTTATTTCAATCATCCAGCTACCAAGATGATTTCAATATTTAATTCTCATCTCAAAACTTTCCTACTTAATACAAATTCAATATCATAAACATAGAAGACAAAGATCTGCCTACCAAATCATTACCTAGTTGTCATCAAGATTTCAGTTGCCTGCATTTCAAAACTAACTCTCATACCTTAAATTATCCCCCAAATATTAATCTACTAATTCACACAATCTACTGACTTCAGTTATTATAGGCATTTAAATTACTTGCTACAGCAACAGTTCCTCCCTAGTCAGAACTATTGTTTGAAATTCTCTCTAATGTTATTATTTCACCAGTTTCAAATTTTGAGCCATTTATTTTTACACTCAAAGGTTAATAAGAAACATTTCTGCATCAAATGCATCCAACTTCTCAGCAAAGGCTTTTTCCCCATCAGAAACTATTCTCATTCTCTCTTACCAAATTATCAAAGAGGACACGATGTGGTCTGAATTTCAGCACAAGACAATAAGTAACAATACATGGTTTGCAGAATGAAAAATTAAAGTTTCACATTTTTAACAGGTATAATCATTGGGTTGTGATAAACAGGCTGGGCATGTAAGATTATTACTCTTCTCAAGTTCCAATCGTTAAACCACCTGAAATTTTTTTGGCCAAAGAACCAAATTAGCTTAAAATATAAAAGCTCTAAATCCATAGTATGCAATTTTTCAAAGAAAACAAGTCACCTATAAAAGAAGAAAAAAACACTTACATTTGAAGCATGACCTGGTTCAAAAATACCCCATCCACCAAAGCCACATATTCATCCAGGTTGGTTCCATTTCCTGGAGCCAGAGGTCCAAACGTTTTAACCTAGAATAGATTGAACATCACGACACGAACGCCCATCTCCATCTCTGCAGCCACAAATAATGCAGCAAAATATAAAATAAATACCACCACACTTACCCAAGTGACCAACGGGCTAGTCATGAACTGCTCCAAAAGAGGAGTAAAAATCTCGTTCTCCATTTTACAGATAATGTATTTGAAAAAAAAGGAACTACCACAAAAATACGCCTAGGGAATTGGTTATTAAACGCAGAAGTAGAAATCAATGAAAAAGTCCATTTTGGCACGGGAAGAAAATCCCATCGTGGAGGGGAGAAAAAAACTCTCCCTCCTCAAAAAATACCCTAGAGGGAAACGAACCGAAATCCCGAGAAGTAGCTTCGACAGCAGCCACGAGCCGCAGCCTGCACTGGAAATGTCTGTACCGGGCGAGGAGGGGCAAAGAAAAGGCATCTGGAGGAGGAAGGGAAAAGGGGATGGAGCAGCAAGACAAAAAGCCCGTCAAGGTTGCCCAGCTTCTGGAGGAAGGAGCCAGACCAGCGAAGCTGCCTCCAATGAATTAATCCCAACGTGGGCTAAATGAAAGACCACGTTAGAAATGGTTCCGAGCGGCCGCCAGGCTCGACCTCCGCGTTCCGCTCAACACGTTCCACCCACCAGTGGGCATGGAACCGCTTCGACCCCGTGGAGCCACCCCTGTCCGCAGCCCCTCACCAACGATAGGCAGGGCTCGCCCCTTCCCCTCGAACAGATTCCATCTCTCCGCCGCCCTCAAGCCTAGCCTTCAGCCCCCTTCCCCTCCCGGGGGGTGGGGGCTTGACTCTGTGTCCCTAACGCCCCAGTTTTCTGAGCTCCGCCAGCCTTTTCAGTGCGCTTCTGGGAAGCCCTGGGACAAAATCTCCGCCGCGCTCCTGCCTAGTCCTCTGCCCACTCTGGAGGAGCCGGAGTAACGGCCTCAGAACCGCAGAGCCGCATCACACCCCTCTCCTCGAAGCCCAACCAGCGCCGAGAGCCCGCCGTCAAAAGGAGCGCGCTGCTCCCTCCGCGCCCATATCCTTCCGCCGACTCCCCGCCCTCCCGCGCCGCAGCCTCTGGATTGTGGGAGAAGAAAACCGCTGCATAAGCGCGCTCCCGAGCGAGCGCGCCCGCGGACCAGCCCCGCCGCCGCCCAGATCCCGGCGGCGGGCGCGGACGTGGACGCGCCCTCGCTACAGCTGCTGCAGTGGCCGGCGCCTCGCTCGCGCCCAGGATTGTTGCCAGGGTCTGGGGGCGGGAATGGGCAAGGCCGAGAAGGGGTCTGTCTGCTGGCTCGAGGCTAATTATGGTTTATTTCCTCCCCGAGTGCCGCCTTTGATGTGTGAAGGGAAGGGAACCAAATCCTTCTCTTACAAACATGAGGGCTGCAGACAGCCTTTCGGACAGTTTGATTTGATCTGTTAAGCGTCCTTTAGCCAGCAAAACGGAATAGGCAAACTGCAGCAAACAGCGAAGGAAGGACTTGAGCCGCAAGTTTGTTTCTTTTTTCCTATTTTCTTCTCCTTTTTAAAATCAGATCCACTAAAGCATGAATACTCTTCAAAGTGGCAAGTTAATGTAGTAGGGTTTTAAATATCTGTCTTTCAACATGTTCGTGGTATTCCCTGATGAGCAAACGTGATTCAGACGTTGCCTATTTGGCCATTGAAAAAAATCCAAACAAAATCAAGAGCTAAGAAGAAACATTCGGAAGTCATCCAAATTGGGTGACAAATAAACAGATTACATATTTGTCATAAATCTCTATGCTATGCATCACTAGAACCATCAAAGTAATTTTAGCAATTCTCCAGAAAAATCAAATTTTATTCTTCATTTCGATGGAAAATAAAGACCTTTTCCCTGGGACAAAATAGGCATGTAAAACAATTTTTGAGAGAGAATAAATATAGTTTTGCAGTGTGTGCTGTTTACATTTACACAAACATCTACTTTGATTACTTATATATTTTTAAATTATAGCAAAAATGTTTTTGTCATAACACTGAATTAAGAAACAGCACCATTTCTTAATTAGGTAGTTGAGAGCCTGAGCTCTAGAATCTTCCTGCCTAATTCAAATCCAGGCTCTGATACTTAACAGCTGTGTGAGCCCAGGCAACTTACTGAACCTGTTTTACTCTCTTCATGAGTAAAGCAGGGATAATAATAGGGTTAAAGTAAATGACAGCCTATAGTAAATGTTATATAAATGTTATTTTCATCATTATTCCCTCCAAATGAAGAATCTTTAGAAAAAAAAAAAAACTTGAAATGTAACACCCCCCTACTCTACTTCAGTTACAGGAGCAAGGAACTTGCTCTGGATTGCAGAGAAATGCCCTTCCAAAATCATCTTAATTAATATTAGGATGCATTAATGTCGCACACTGCTAACTGGTATACAGAGTAGAATCTTGCATTCCTCGGCTAGTACACAAGCCTTTGGGTCATTCCGGTTGCTAGCAATACTTTCCTTCTGCTCTTGATGACACTTTCTCAATCACAATCCTTTATTTGGAAATGCAGACCAAGAAAAGCAAGCACCAAAAAAGAAGCATTGCTTTCAAGAACAGCCCAATGCCTGACACTTTTCTTTCTAACCCTCAGAAGCTTGACTAAACAATATACTGGTATACTAGAAATAAAATAAATTTTTATTTGCCAATAAAAATATTTATCACCAAGGAGCCTGGTTTCATGCCTATCCCAGGGTTTATCTTAGGACAGTCCACACTGCCTCATTCATAGATGAAAATCCCATAAAGTATTAACACCAACTACAAGAAGTTAGAGGCATTTTGGACAATGATGACTGAAGGGTTAGCACAGGAGTTGTATGGCACAAAGCATTGTTTATCCCCTTTACATTTAGTAGCTAGCCCTCACTGAAATCTGGATTCCCCTCTAAAGCCAGATGGCCCCACGTTTCCTGGTCTATCTTTAGGTTTTACACACACACACACACACACACACACACACACACACACACACACTCACTCAACAAAGAAACATGAGGAGTTAATTGTAAAAACAGGAAGCTGTAGGCCAGACTGAGGTCTGGAGTAACTTATTTGAAAACATACCAATTCACAATTCTCTAGTTTAACAGCAGCCTTAGAAATGCTTTATAATATCTCAAGAGTACAATCAGGAAATTTCTCTGTCTGGCAAAAGAGGGATTGTACGTTTATACGATTTAATGGTCTTTGAATTGCAACATCCTGTAAGAATAAGTCCAAAAGTTTGCTCCATCCTCCTTTCATTTAGGAAGAAATTTCTCAAGATTCCTTCAAGGTACTTTTGTTTTGTGCTTTGTAGTCATTTATTTGTCCTGAATTCATCCTTTTTTAGATGTTAAATCCATCAGGAAAGGACTTTGGAAAAATCATACTCATCTGGTTAGGGTCTAAATTATCTGTTCTGTTCTCTTCTATCAGAAGGTAAATGGTTGGGAGGGACCATGATCCCATTTAGGAATCACAAGAGAAAGAGTATCTTCTGTGTACTATAACTGAGTCTCCTGCTGCAGGTTACACATACATAACACTAATCCAGTACTAAAAGCACACATGTATATGTACCTCCATCTTGATCTACACTATAGGAAGTGATAGACTTCCCCAAACCACGCTCCTTGGTGATAAATACTTTTATTTGCAAATAAAATTTATTTTATTTATAGAATACTAAAAAAAAAAAAAACAACAGCAGCAGCAGAATGGTACCATTGTTTATAATAGCCAAAAAATGAAAATAACCCAAATACTCATTGAGTGATTAATAAATAAAATATGGTATACACATAAAATAGAATATTATTTGGCAATAAAGAAGAAATACTGATACATGCTACAACATGGATAAACCTTGAAAACATGTTAAGATAAAGAAGCCAGTCACAAAGAACCAGTCACATATTTTGTGATTCCATTTAAATAAAAGTCCAGAAGAAACAAACCTATAGAGAAGGAAAGTAGATTAGTGGTTGCCTAGGCCTGGGAAGGTTGGAAGGAAATGGGGTTCATGGCTTAGGGGTGTGGAGTTTCTTTCTGAGAAAATGAAAATATTCTAAAATTGATTGTGGTGATAAATGTACATTATATGAATATACTGAAAATCATTGAATGGGATAACAAATGGCTGAATTGTCAATTATCTCTAAAAAAGCTATTTAAAACAAAGTGACACCATTTAAAAATATTTCAAAAGACATGCTATCAACAAATCCATTCTCTCATACTTTTCAAAGCGGTCTCTAAGTTCTCTTGATCTAATGAATTAGATTTTAAATTCACTTGAGAACATAGGAGGTGTATCTTTTAATTATCTTTCATAGTTTTAAAAGAAAATGGGGAGGGGGGAATGAGAGAAATTAAAAATTATTTTATTTTCTCATAAAAATGTTTTCTTGTCAAATTTGGAAAAATCGATAACACATAAAGAAGAAACAAAAATCAAACCTATAATTCTACCATTCAGAGGTTAATATATTGCTGCATTTATTCTATATTATTTAAAAAACTGTACCACTGTCATAACACCATTAGAAAATATAACAATGATCAAAGTTTGGACATGCCTCTCACTTTAAATTAATCAATAAATGGAATAATAACAATATTCATCACATCTTAAGTGTGTAGAACTACCAGATTGCCAATTTGTAAAACACCAAACCCTGAATTTCCATAAACACATCAAAAATTTGACTAATAAACCTTGTGAATGAATGAAAGTATAGTATCTGTGTTGACAGTAAAACTGCGGTTATGAGTTCTATCTCTGTTAGTGTATTTTCACTTTCTTCATTAATCAGTATTTATTAAGCTACCATATGTGTGAGAGAGCATACCATAAATAGAGAAGATTGTATCTAAATGAAGACAAAAGAAATAAAATGGCAAATATATCATTCAATCAATTAGTTCAGAGGTCAGCAAACTTTTTCTGTAAAAGGCCAGATAGTGTATATTTTAAGCTTTCAGTGCCATAAAGTCTCCTTTACAACTGCCATGATAACATAAAGCAGCCATTGACTATTTGTGAAGAAATAGGCATTGCTGTGTTGTAGTAATACTTTATTTCCAAAAAAGAGACAGTGGACCAGGTTTGGCCCCCAGGCCATTGTTTATCAACCTCTAAACTAGTATTCACTATATTTACACTGGATGCAAGCAAAACAAAAAACAGAATTTAATATTTTCCAGTAAATTAATTTCAGAAATAATTAAATTAACCATCCAACTATAATGTGTAATTATACAATGTGCAGAAGAGTTCACCCACAAGTTGTTTGGAAATGGATTCCATTATTCTTGTATATCAGATATAGTTCCAACTATTTTCAATATCTCATGACGTTACCATTGAAAACCTTTCCCCTAGATATAAAACCATTTTGGGGGGAATTCTCCTGAGCCCCAGTGAGAAACAAAGGGCACCTTTGAAGTGTTTAACAAGAGAATTTAATGATGGGATGACTTAAGTGTGAGGAGTTAAGTGAACCAACAGAGGATGGTAAATCACCCAAGGAGCAGCAAAAGCAGGGAGTGCTTCCACCCCTAGACCTGAGGGGCAAAAGGAGGGAACTATTACCAGAACCCTGAAAGACCATACAGTCTTGGAAGAGGACTCTGGTTAGGAACTGTGTCCATAGAGAATGGCACCACTGCTGTCATCATTATGCAGAATTAAAAAATAAAAAGAATATCCCAATCTTTCTGTTCTCACTTGTATTGCCAGCCAGTGCTTTTCACTGCTGCACCCCAAGAGAATCAGAGGGCAAGAGAACCCAAATAATGCAGTTCATAGAGATCGACCCATAGGCACAGAGAAAGGCAGAAAGATAAGAATTAAAGGCCTGAAAGAAGACTATCTAGCACAGAGCTGCATGTGAAAACTGTAGATAACACCTAGAACCATTTCTATAGATTCTCTGCTAACCACCTAAAATGGCAATTCGTTCCAAGTTAATAGAAGCTTAAATCTTTAGTGGAATGGCATGATGAAATAGAAGGAAATGATATATGTTAACAATAAAATTTCATAAAGTTTGTGGCATGCAGTTTGACATATATGATCTTTTAATGCAAGGTATAAACCGAATCTTTTTTATTTTGCTGACAAATGTAAAATATCAGTCAGTGCTTTGCAGTGTCTTGTACATAGCATATCCTCTACATTAGTTAAATGAATAAATTTGTTAAAAATCATAATATTTTTTATAACTTTAAAGAACTTGATTTTTAAGTATCAGGAAATATAATTTATTAAGATTTTTTTAAAAAAGTAACAGAATTAAGTTTATGATGCTATGAGACACTTTTGATTCTCTTATCTATGTTCTGCACTCACAGCAAAAACTAGAAACTTTACACACAAACCAACTTTTACTAAAACCCATTCAGTCAGCATTTATTTAGAATGTCTCTGAATTTGAAATCACTTAGTCATCATTTAGTTTAATAAGAGCAAAATGAATAACAAATCACTTATGCCCTTTACTTGTATTTGAGAAAGTTCAAATAACCTCTTCCAAAATCATTGTGAAATCAATATAGTAGACAGCCATAGTCCTGACTAAAATAATGTCATAGTGGGTAATACCAACTAGATCATTTTTATTTCACAACACAGGTGAAGACTTCGACTCTAAATTAAAAAGAAATCCTTTATAGATAAATGTTACCTTTCATGTTCACCCTCTGTGGAAATTTATCAGCATAAATCTAAATAGACAGTTTACAAGTTCCGGATTGGGCATATTTTTATTCCAGAAGGCTATAGATCTCATCCCCTGCTTCTTTTTAGTTTAAGACATAGCAATTGCATGTCAATTATATTGCAATGATAAACAATTTTCCAGTTTTGGTCATTCTGAATTAGTTACCAAGCTGTCTCAATCTCCTTTATTTTCTCTTTCATTTAATACAGCCCTATCTAACTCATACTTGAATTTTATTTTTAACAAGGGTCATGAGAACAATGGACATATTTTTCCTGTAGCTCAATGTGAAAGCACTTTTCCCTTACTCATTTTTCAGGAGCATATCAAATTACATGGAATTGGCAAAAATCAACATGATTTTGTGAAGAGCAAATCCTGCCAAACTAATTTCTTTCTTTTTTAACCAACTGCAGACCCTGGCAGATGGTATAGCAATGATCACCTCTACAAAACATCATCTGTGTCTACTTACTGGTATATATACCATGTGTTTTTAAACAAACTGTGGTACGCAAGTCTGAGGTGGAATCGTGAAAGGAATGCTTCCTCTCCCCTCATTGCACTCTTAAATGCTTATCTCAGCATAAAAGTATAAATGGGACTGGAACTGCTTATTGAGTGTGCCAAGTACACACAGATTGCAGATCATCCCTGTCTCCAGAGAAATAGAAAAGTGGAATTCCACCTGGCCTAGAAATCAAGTGACCTGGTGCTTCCAGGATTTCTCCAAATTGTAAATAACATAATATCCCTGTATTTCTGCCCTAACCACCCCCCCCATTTTGACAAATATTATTTTAAAAACTGGCTGCTAAGAAGTGATGAAGAAATTAAAATTCACCAAAAAAAATTCCTGTATATTTTAAAATGACAATAATAATAATCTTTTAGTAACAGCTGATGTTTCCTGAACTTGTAAGAAGCACCACCCACATGGATTAGCTACAATTGTCAGTCCAAATTTTATATCAAGGTGCTTAGTCCAATATGAGAACTTCTTGTTTAGTTCCTTTTCTTTTGTCCATTTAGTTAACACACAATTTTGAGTATTTATTACATGCCAGACACTAGGGATATGAAGATAAGTAAGATGTTTCCTCCTGACACACAAGGACCATATGGTCAGCCAGGGAATACAGACACACTGATTATTCTAAAATGGTGCAATGCATGATATGTGATATGTGAGGGAGAAACAAAGTTCAATTTTAATGGAAAGTTAAGAAAGTATTCACAGAAAGGTGATTTTTGACCCAAGCCTTGAATGAAAAGTAGATGTTCAATGTAGAGGGAAAGAATAGAGAATTTCAAGTGGAAGAACAACAGAAGCAACATATCAAAGTACAGAAGAGCATGATGTGTGTTGGGGAGTCATGAATAGCTTAGCATGACTAAAGAACATTGTTTCTGAGGGGTGGACAATGGTGAGAAATAAAAGTTCAAATCATATTGTGAAGAAACCCAAATATCACACTAAAGAACTGGCCTTTATCCTATAGGCAATAGGATTCAACTGAAGCTTAAAAAAATCAAAAGAATGATATCAGATTTCTCTTTTAAAAAATTTCTATCTAGTTGCACTGTAGTGGGGGGATTTGAAAGAAGTGAAACTGCAGGCAGAGAAACCACACTGAAATGCCTCCTGTTAAGTTTTATAGCTTCAACTTGTGCTAATTTTGTTTGTTGCAAGTTTAAGACTAACTTTCTTGAATTTTGTTGATAGGAGGTTATAAACCCTACCACCAATCCAACAACTTGTTCATGTTGCCCTCTACTGGCAGAAAGGAAAAAAATATTGTTCAGGAATTATTTCACATTTTACTTGCCAACAGTATTTCAATTTCCCTGAAATAATGTTTGTTATGTTTGGTGATGTAAAAGGACTTGCCAGTATTGTATTACAAATGTATATGAACCCACCACTTAGGTTCTCAATCATTCCTTCCACAATATTAAACACAACTACATACGCAATTTTCTCCTTCCTTGAAATTTAAATCAGTGATAAATTCTATTGCAACTATCTGTATGCCAGTCACTGTGCAAGAGCAGAGGATACAGAAAAGAATCTTAAGAAGGTCATAAAAATAAAAATAAAATAAAAATAGCATTTGTGTGGTGGTCTTAATGCATAAATAATATTAACATGTATTATACAAAATACTCTGATAAATACAGCTAATACATATCTGTGTCTTGAATACTTATTACACATTTTAATATATTCAGTAATAATCATATTAACAAAAACTATAACATATTTATATAAGTTTACTTGTAAGAATATTCATCAATGTGGGAAAATCAGATGTTTCTAAATTACACACACTCACAATATCACATACATGCATGGGATTATATCATAGACAATGTACATTACTTTTTTCTCTCTTAACAATATGCTATATTGCTAGGACCATATTTACATTCAATAAAAAGTTTTTAGAATATCATTAGAATTAGATAAAAACCAATTTAAAATTTTTTTTACACCTTTATTCAGATATTGTTGATAGATAACATAAGTAAGTTTAAGGTATGCCATGTGATGATTTGATATACATATATATTGCAAAATAATTACCACAATAAGGTTAGGTAACACCTCTATCATCTCACATAATTATCATTTATTGAGGGTAGTGATAACTTTTAAGATTTCCTCTCTTAACAAATGTCAAGTATATAATACAGTATTATTGATTAGAGTCACCATGCAGTATGTTATGTTCCCAGAACTTACTCATCTTATAGCTGAAAGTTTGTGCCCCTTGACCAATACCTCTCCATTTTCCTCACCCACAGTTCCTGGCAACCACCATTCTACTCTCTGTTTCCAAGAGACTTTCAGACTCCCCATATAAGTGAGAACATATGGCATTTGTCTTCCTCCAACTTATTTCACTTAGCATAATGCCCCCAAGTTCATCTATGTTTCACAAAAAGCAACATTTCTGTCTTTTTTAATGGCTTAATAATATACATATATATATACATATACATAAACATATAAAGAAAACATTATTTTTATATTATTTATATATTTATAATATTATAATACTTATCATAATATTTGTTATATATTATATATTACTTTAATATATAATAATGTATTATAATATATCCATATATAAATAATGTTTTCTTTATCCATTCATCTGTTGTCAATGGACACTTAAGCTTCCATGTCTTGACTATTGTAAATAATGCTGTAATGAACATGGGAGTACAGATATCTCTTCAAGACACTGATTTCATTTCCTTTGGATATATACCCAGACGTGGGATCATATGGTAGTTTTAATTTTAATTTTTTGAGGAACCTCCACATATGGTTTTTCATAGTGGCTGTACCAATTTATATTCTCATAAACATTGAATAAGGGTTCCCTTTTCTCCCATTCTGTAGTTTGCCTTTTCATTTTGCTATAGTCCCACTTATTTATTTTTTGCTTTTGTTGCTTGTACTTTTAGTGTCCAAAAATAATTGTCAAGACCAATATCAAGGAGCTTTTCCCCTATGTTTTCTTCTTGTAGTGTTACAGTTTCAGGTCCTACATCCATTTCAAGTTAATTTTCATTGAGTGGTATAAAATAAAGACCCAGTACCATTCTTTTTATGTGAATATCGTTTTCCCAACACCATTTATTAAAGAGACTATTCTTTCCCCCATTGAGTATTCTTGGCTCATTTGTCAATTATTAGTAGACTATATATTTATTTCTGGGCTCTCCATTCTATTCCCTTGGTCTGTGTGTCTGTTTTTATGCCAGGACCATACTGTTTTGATTACTATAGCTTTGTAAAAAGTTTGAAGTTAGGAGTTGCAATGCTTCCAGCTTTGTTCTTTTTTCTTAGAATTGCTTAGGCTATTTGGGGTCTTTTTGTGGTACATAAATTTTAGGATTATTGTTTTTTTTATTTTTATGATACATGTCAATGGAATTTTTATAGGGATTGCCTTGAATCTGTAGATCACTTTGGATGGTATGGACATTTTAACAATATTAATTCTTCTACTCTGTGAACACAGGATGTCTTCTCTTTTATTTGTTTTCTTCAGTTTCTTTCATTAATATCTTAGAGTTTTCAGTGTACAGATCTTTCACCACCTTGGTTAAATTTATTCCTAAATATTTTATTGTTTTTGATGTTACTGTAATGGGATTGTTTTCTTAATTTCTGTTTCAGATTGCTGTTGTTAGTATACAAAAATATAACTGATTTTTGTATGTTGATTTCATATCCTACAATTTTACTGAATTCATTTATTAGTTCTAAGAGGTTTTTGGTAGAGTCTGTAGGGTTTTCTATATATAAGATTATGTCCTCTGCAAACAGAGAAAGTTTTACTTTTTCATTTCTGATTTGGTTAAGACTTACAGTACTATGTTGAAAAAGAATGATGAGAGCACCCCTACCCCTGTCTTGTTTCTGATCTTAGAAATACCACTATGGTGTTAGCTGTGGACTTCTCATGTATTCCTTTTATTATGTTGAGGTATGTTTCTCCTATACCCAATCTGTGGAGATTTTTTTTTTTAATTGTGAAAGGATGTTGAATTATGTGAAATGCTTTTTCCAAACCTATTGAGATGATCACATGATTTTTTAACCTTTCATTCTGTTAATGTAATGAGTCACATTTATTGATTTAAATATGTTAAACCTTCTTGGCATCCCAGGGGGTAAATCCCACTTGATTATAGTATATATTTCTTTTAATGTTGTTTTTTTTTTATTGTGGTTAAATATAAATAATATATAATTTATCATTTTAACCATTTTTAGGTTTATGGTTTAGTAGCATTAAGTACATTCACATTGTTGTACAACGATCACCATTACCCATCTCTAAAATTTTTTCATCATCTCAAACTGAAACTATATCAAGTACACAATAACTCACTATTTCTTTCTTCCCCTAGCCACCAGTAACCACTATTCTACTTTCTGTCTTTATGAAGTTTGACTATATAAATGGAATCACACAATATTTGTCCTTTTGTCTATGGCTTATTTCATTTTGCATAATGCCTCAAAGTTCACCCATGCTGTAGCATGTATTACAATTACATACTAGGAGCATGAAAGCTCAGCTCCCTCCTCTCAATCTAGGACAAACTCTGAGGCATAACTAACATCTCAAAGTTCCTCTGTGTGATCAGGCTGAAGCTACTCTCACAGGTACTTTGCCTGAAGCCACACCCTTGCTTTGGTTCTTCCCTTTCATTATCCTGCTCCTCACACTCCACATTATCTTCTCCAGGGAGCACTTTCTCAATAAACCACTTGCACTAGAATCCTCATCTCATGATTTGTTTCCAGGGAATTAAATCTAAGACATCTTAAGACATCAAGAAACAACTTGTAACCAGAACATTTATTTTTAAAAAGTCCTTCAACCTTTGGTTCTCTGAGTGGCACCATGACAGTCAGCAAGAACAAGCACACCTTATGAAAGGCTGCAAAAAGGGAGCCAAGAAGTAAATGGCTGACCCATTTTTTAAGAAAGACTGGCATGATGTGAAGACACCAGCTATGTGCAACATAGGAAATATTGGGAAAAGACTAGTCACGAGAACTCAAGGAACCCAAATTGCATCTGATGATCTCAAGAGTTGTGTTTTTAAAGTGAGCCCAGCTTGCTGCAGAATGATAAAGTTGTATTTAGAGAATTCAAACTAATTATTGAGGATGTTCAGGGCAAAAACTGCCCAAGTAATTTCCATGGCATGGATCTTACCCATGACAAAATGTGCTTCATAGCCCAAAGATGGCAGAACATGACTGACACTGATGTTCATGTCAAGACTCCCATGGTTATTTGCTTCATCTATTCTGTGTTGGTTTTACTAAAAAATGCAAAATCAGATTTGGAAGACCTTTCTTATGTGCAACATCAACAGATCCACCAAATCCAAAAGAATGATGGAAATCATAACCTAAAAAGTGCAGACAAATGACTTGAAAGAAGTGGGCAGAAATTGATTCGATAGCATTGGAAAAGACATAGAAAAGCCTTGTCAAACTATTTATTCGCTCCATGATGTCTCTGTCAGAAAAGTCAAAATGCTGTAGAAGCCCAAGTTTGAACTGGGAAAACTCATGGAGCTTCATGGTGAAGGTAGCAGTTCTGAAAATGGTACTTGGGATGGAACAGGTGCTAAAGTTGAATGAGTTGATGTATATGAGTCCCCAGTCCAAGAATCTGTTTAAAATTTTGAATTTCCATGGTGACAAATGAAACCGATATGTGATGTTTTAAAAATAGCAAAAAAAAAAATCCTTAAAAAATAAGAAAATGCAAACTAATAGGAAAAAGAGCTAAAGACTTGAACAGATACTTTATAAAAAGAGCATATCCAAGTGATCAATAAACATATGAAAAGTACTACACTTCATTAACCACCAGGGAAATGTAAATTGAAATAACAGTAGTACACCACTACACACCCACCCAAAAAACTAAAATAAAATTACCAAGTGTTGGCGAGGATGTGGAGCAAACAGAGTTCTCATATTGCTAGTGGGAGTGTAAAATGATACTTGGGAAAACTATTTGGCAGCATACGCTAAAACCCAATGTGCATATTCCATAATACAGTAATTCCACTTCTAAGTAAATATGCAACAGAATTGTATATTTCTGTATACCAAAGACATGTGCTGGAATGTTCATGGTGGCTCTGTTTGTAATAGCCACAAACTGGGAACTACCCAAATGCCCATCAGCAGTATAATGGATACATGAATAGAAAACTATATAGCAAAAAGAATGAATGATTAACACCGAATAATATAGATGATTCCCACAATATAATGTTCAGTCAAAGAAGCCAGACACAAAGAAGTGCATATAGTATTATTCCATTGGTATTAAGAACAAAAATAGGTGAGACTATCTCTATTCTTAGAAGTCAGATAGTGGTTAGTTACCATGGAGAGTGGGACAGGGGTAAACAGTAGCAGGATGAAGCACAAGGGGGGCTTTTGAAGTACTAATAAGGTTCTCTTTCTTGATCTGCTTACTGGTTACCCTTGTGTGTTCAGTTTGTGAAAATTCACTGAGTTGTACACTTCGATATGGGCATATAATTTGAATGTACATATGTATATATTTCTTCAAAAGTGTTTTGTAAAACACTACATGTAATTTAAAAATAACTTCTGTAAGAATAATTAAATATACAGCAACAAACATTGATATCATACAGCTCATATCAAGAATGAGGAAGATCACTATGAATTGGTATGGACTCATTTAAGGATAAAGTTTAAGTATAAAAAGCAAAATGCAAGAGAGTATTTACCTTCATGCAAAAAAAAGGGAAAATAAAATACATTTGTATTGCTTATTTGTGGAGAAAGAATGAGGAAGAAGAGGAGAAGGGGCAGAAAAAGGTGTCATCCAAAACCATTAATTTATACTGCTACTCTTTTCCAGTTTTATTAAGGTATAATTGACAGATAAATTGTATCTAAATTGTACAACCCATTTGATATATGTATACATTGTGAAATGATTACCACAATTAAGTCAATGAACACACACATTACCTCACACAATTATCTTTTTTGGTATGTGTGCTGAGAATGCTTAAGATCCACTCACTTAGCAAATTTTAATACACAATACACACAATATAGTATTATTAATTATAGTCACCATGATATACATTACATTCCCAGAACTTATGCAAGTAAAGTGAAACTGTTCTTGTAACCCTCTTCATTGCATCTATTCTCGGACTTTTTGCTCCAATTATGTTCTGGAACTGGACTCCCAGACTCCCACAAAGGAAATCTCATCTGTGCTGATTGTCAAAATGGATGTTCTTATCATGGGATGATGGTAGAAAACTCCTATTCTGCCATCCTGCTCCAGATACTTTTTATTCCAGTTCTACATCATAGGGGTCATTCTAGCCTCCCTCTTTTCCTTATTTGTAATCCCTTCTTCTGATGCTGCATATACTAATAAAAAATAAGATCTTATTGAGTACCTAGTCTCTATCCGGACTGTGCTAAGAGCTTTACATACCTATCTTATTTAATATTTGTGAAAACCCTACAATAGTTAATATTTTTACTTCCACTTAGTAAAAGAGTGAGATATCAGGAGGTTAAGTAATACTTGCTAATTATTTATTAGGTGTTAGGGCCAAGATTTGGTTTCAAGGAGTCTGACTCCAGAATTCATGTTCTTAACTGCTATGCATATACTACTAATAAAACCTGAGGAAGCTAGAACAATACAAACCAATCTCACCCATATAGATAAAAGTAATGGTCTAACTAAAGAGATTTAAAATACAAATACATGTAAAATCTCAAATACTGAAACTAGAAGAAAATATAAGTGAATTTTTATTCAATCTCAGGATGAGAGAAAACCCTGTGATTTTACAAGTGTTCAATTCCCAGCTGCATCATCATTTTAGAATATACTTGCCCCTTTGTAACCAGGTTAAAAAGGATAATGTAGCTGTATATACTTTTTCTCAGGGGTCATTCTTGATTTGCCTGTCTTCCTTCCTGTTTGAACTCTCTTTGCATTGCCATCTCTGTCAGATGGATCAGCTTTGAATTAGAGCTTCCTCTTCTCATTGTCTTGTCTGAATTTGGCATCCTGACCCTAGAATATTGGTCTTGGCACTATTGACCCAGGAACTCCATAGGAAACTGCCCTGGTAATTATCCTCTTGGCTCCATTTACCACAGCCTCATGCCCATTTCTAGCCAAGGAACTCAGGGCTCTATCCCGCCTTTTAGGCCCCCATATGCTCAAGACAGGAGTTTGTGGTAAAAAAAATAATGGAAAATACACATGCAAACAAAGAAGAAGAGATAGATAGTTGTGACATAAATGGTGAAGTGTAAAACTTTCATTTCAAAAGAAAAAGTTTCATTCTTTAATTCTATGATTCTATACCTACATATGCCTTGAACATATACAATAAGTGATTTTTAAATTGCTAACATTCTTTAGTACTTAGTTTTTGCTCAATATTATTTATTTTTCTACAAATATATATTCTGAAGATTTTCAAACTTACAGTAAACTTTAAAAACTAGTACAATAAATACCCATATACCCTTTGCCTATATTCAGCAATCAAGAATTGAATTTTCCTACCAGATTTAAATATTTATTATCTCCATCCAAAAAAAAATTCACGTACATTTTGAATCTCATCACATGCAATATGTTTCAAGGGTCTCATGATGACCAACATTTGGCATGCACTATAAGAATTTATAAGATTCAATATTAGGTTATATTCATGGCTAAGGTTTATGACATTACAGAGAAATGTCTTAGTTGCAGTAACTATCAGAGACAGCATTGTGTATATTATATAGCACTAAGTAATGATAACAGAGTATAAAGGTCTAGAAGTGAAAGTAACCTGAGGTGTTTCTGTTGATAACTTAAAAAAATTGATGAGGAAAATGAGGCTATTTTAGCTTACCTAATGTATGGGCTTGAGATTTAGGTGAAGGAAGTCATTATGATACTGGAGGTCTACTAAATTGGTTTGTTGGTATAGTGACTAAGACAAGAGGGACCCGTGTATCACATATGTCTACATCATCAATACAAGTACTATTGCTTGGGCACTTGCATAAGCTACTAAAACAGTGCCCATAAATGTTAGAATGGTGCTTCTCAAACTTTAGGGGTGCACTCCATGTGGAGGTCTTATAAAACACAGCTAGCTGGCCCTGCTCCCGGAATCTTTAATTCAGTAGGTCTAAGGTAGGGCCAAATAATTTACATTTTAACAAGTTCCCAGGTGATGCTGATGCTGAGGTCCACATACCACACTTTGAGTATCATTCATGTACCCACGACAGTATATATTTTCAGTATCCTAATGGCAATTCTGAGCAACCAGCTAGGTCCTAAATAGCAGAACTTAGACTTTTATCACTCACAATTCCACCTTTACTTTGGTCATATCTACTTATCTGAGGCTACGGTCTTTTATACATAGAATAGTAATACATATTTTTTGCTACAATGGCACTCCTCTTCAGAAAATATTCTGTAATAAAATTTTATTCCAGAAAGTTGCTAATAATTACATCAAAGTGTTTCTGTTAACACTTAAAATTGCAATACCATTTGTCCATTTTTAATTGACACTGTTATAAATTAATCATCGTAATATACTGGTCAGAGATCATGCCACAATTTATTGTTGTCTGAATAGCATTCTCGCCATTTGTTCTCTTTGTTCCACTTTGACGCTTCTTAGTAACTGAGAGAAGTGAAAAAATAATGGGTATCCACATTGTGTGTGGTCACTTTTTGGCCTGGCACTTTATGCCTGAGAGACACTATGTGGAGTGAGCTATTACCAGCAATCTGTTCATTCTACCCTTCAGTAGGCACAGCAAATAGGATGTGTTCCAACTAGGCCGTAGGTCTCCTTGAGAGCTAAATTCTACATATGGCATTTGTTGAATCATTTTATTGTCCACAAGACAGATATTTATCAGGAGCATCATTCACCTGGAAAATCCAAGAGCTTCATACCTATAGACAATGATTAAATATGTAAACAGCCTGTTTTCCCTAGTCCCAAATTCAATTAATTTCTAAGGAAATTTATTTTGGTTATGATATTAACTGCTATAACATGTTGGTCCTTTTTATTTCAGATCAGTGTTAGTCCACATCGACTTTTAAAAACCTTCAGATTTCCATTTCAATGATATCGTTTGGGGGAAAACAATCCCAGAAAGTTCTCATGCCAACTGTTCTACATGGTCTCTTCTACTGAAAAATAGAAGCTAGATCAAAGTTAATGTGCTGCAAAAACCTAAGACACAGAATGCCTTTAATTTTTCTTGTTTTCCCATAACATCCAATTTAACACACACAAGCCAAAGAAAAACAGGAAAAGGAGAACAGGAAGGATGGAGAGGCTGTGACAACTACAGTTTTGGGAAGTTCGGCTCCACCCCTTCTTTTGATAGCAGTTGTCTTCCCACACCCACCTCCCACCCCCAATACACAAAAACAGAGAAAGTAACCCAGACTTAGAGTACTCTAATCTCTGGCGGGAGAGATTATCCAAAGATTATTATTCAAAGCAGGTGATACAAATTGAGATAATCAAATCTTTCTCTATCAGGCTCTGGCTTGGAGCTAGACAGAAATAAAGCTAGAGGGTTTTGCATGACTTGTGAAAAGTCTTATCAGAAATGGAAGAAAATGAGGGCAAAACATAGAGAAATAGACCTGTAAGGATGAAACAGAAAGCAGAGGTGGGGAGAGAGAAAGTGAAAACAGGAATGAGAACTTCCAATATCCTTTTGAGTTCCTGGGTCCAGAGTGCCTATAGTCATATCCTTCCCTATTCTCACCAGGACCATGATCCACTAAATTCTGCTGCTTGCTTAAATGAATTTGAGTAGGATTTCTGTCCCTTGACTTATAGTAAGGCATATTCCATTTTATCCATTTCGGAGTCATGGCAACTGTTTTTCAAATCAATCTCACTTTCACCCCTATGAATAATAATAATAATAAAACACTGTGGGAAATGAAATCAGAGTTAAACATTATTAGTTAAAGGTGTCTGATATTTTGTCTGGAATTTGCTCAAAAATACTATTTTGTTGTTTATGTGTGTGTAAATTAATCTTCATCCCAGGGACAATGATATAACATTTTTAACAGCCTAATCAAAGGAGGCTAGCATAATACTTTATATATCATTCACTATTTGAATCTGCACCATAAGAGTTTTTTTTTTAATAGAGAAATAAGCATTATTCAAAATATACTGTACAGGTACTTCCCCACTGCATACAATGAGTATGAGAATCTAGCAAACTAAAGCCTAACAGCCTTTAAGGTAGAAACCAAAGTCTCTAATTCTAATTTGTTTCCTTCTGTATTGCCTTTCTTAACTACAGAATTCTTTCACTTGAGCTGACTGGAAGGTTAGCTCATCCTCTGTTGGAATACAACTGTGTTGGCATTCAAATAAATGTTCCATGCAAAGTAGCTTGTTAAAGTGCCAAGAACAGGAAATGTGGACTTCAGAAAGCTTAGTATATGTGCTGCCGAAGCAAGCACAGACTTCACAAAGTTTAGAGGAACTGTTTGTATGAATATTCTATTTGGCCTAGTTGCTAATATGTTTTTATCTGTGGAAAGACTAGATCTGAGACTAGGTTTCATTATAATAAATCACAGTAACAAAGTCGTAGAAAATGAAGAACCTCTAATCTCTGAAAGCTACTGCTATTTTTCCTAGATGAAGTTGACAATTACTGAATGACAAATTGGCTTAGGTCAGATCTTAACAGTGAGAGAAGCTGCTCCATGCCTTACTAGGGCTGCCATACAAAATACCACAAACTGGTGGCTTAAGCAACAGAAATTAATTTTCTCACAGTTCTGGAGGCTAGAAGTTGTAGATCAAGGTGCAAGCAGATTCCATTTCTGGTGAAGCTTCTTTCTGGCTTGGAGACATCACCTCACTTGGCCTCTCTGTGTACACAGAGAGAAAGAGGGAAAGGAAGAGAGAGATAGAGGGAGGGAAAGGAAGAGAGAATCATTTCTGGCATCTCTTCCTCTTCATATAAGCACATTAGTTCTGTTAGATGAGTGTCCCACCCTTATGACCTCAGTTAACCTTAATTACTTCATAAAGGCCTTACCTCCAAATATAGCCACTTATATGATATACTGGTGGGCTTCAACATATGAATTTGGATGAGATGCAGTTCTGCCTATAACAACCTTCACACTACAGTCAAGAGATCTTTCAGAAACAACTGATCATGTCACTTCTCTGTTTAGAGTCCTTCACAGTTCTGCATTACATAATTAGGGTTCTTTGGGTGAACAAACGATTGACACTGACCATCTTAAGTGGGTTTCAGGAATTAGAGGCTTGAAGGGAAAGATGAAAAACCTGCTTGGAATTAGGCAGTTACTGTGGGTTTTGGTAGTAGGGATCCCTATTTGGTCTTGATTGGGTACTTATGCTCCAATGATTGGATTCAATCTTTTACTCTCCTTATGTTGCACTGCAAAATACAAAATCCCTGGTTACACAACATTGTAAATGTACTTGATGTCACTGGACTGTACACTTAAAAATGATTAAAATGGCAAATTTTGTTATGTATATATTTTTTATCACACAAACAAAATATTAACAATCATCTTGATGAAGCGAAATACTGGAAATATTCAGGAAAGCAATTTTAGAGCAATGAAACATCCATATAGCTTTTAATCTTTCTAGGAATCAAATGGTGCATGATAAAATATGGAATTAAATAAATGTGATCAAGTTAAATAAAGCTGATAGGGTTGTATTTGACTTAGAGGTAAGAAAGAGACAGACAGAAGCAAAGAAACACAGAATGTGGCCAGACCTGGACATTTCTTCTTTTCTTCAAGGAGGAAAATGCTTTTTTCAGGCATTGTTAGTTTCAGTACTAGGCTCTGAAAGGACATTTAGAAAGCATCACTTCTAGCACAAAGCAATATTTTCATCAAACTAACTAAATTAATCCAATGGCTTATATTAATAATACTGGGAAAATATTTCTTAATATCACATCTCTAAGATTTACCTCAAAAAGACCTGAAAACTGGAGGAAAAGGAGAAGCATATGGATAAGGCAGATTGGCCATGAATTGTCTATTGCTGAGGAGGAGTTTGGGTTCATTATTCCTTCTACTTTTATGTATGTTTGAATTCTCCTCAATAAAAAGATGATTAAGTCCCCTCCCCCAAAAAAAGTTCCAAGACAGAGTGTAGTTGGTCTAGTTTAGCTCACATTTAACCTTCTTTTTTTTCTGTGGGGGGGGGGCTTTATTAAAATATAATAGACAGAAACCATCAACAAAATAAAAAGACAACTGACTGGAAGAATATATTTGCTAATGATACATCTAATAAGGGGTTCAAATCCAAAACATATAAAGCATTTATATAACTCAACAAGAAAAGAAACAAACAATCCAATTAAAAAAATGGGCAGAGGACCTGAACAGATACTTCTCCAAAGAGGAAATACAGATGGCTAATAGACAATGAAAAGATGCTCAAGGTTGCTAATCATCAGAGAAATGGAAATTAAACTACAATGAGATATCACCTCATACCTGTCAGATTGGCTATCATCAATAAATCAAAAAACAGCAAGTGTTGCTGAAGATGCAGAGAAAAGGGAACCCTCGTA